>JAJLZC010000002.1:0-600000 GCA_030572015.1 Yamadazyma kitorensis | reverse complement strand
TGGGTCAGCAAGTCTAGATTCTGACTTCCCAAAATCTTCTATACGCGCTGGTTTTGATACTTTTCCAGACGCGCGCAGAATTTTTCTCTTCCTTTGTTGAAAGTGAAAATTCTTATTTGAAAACATCAACACCTGGCAGTGATTATAGTTCTAATAAGTTGTTTTTTTTTGGCGTTAAGACACTTTCATATTATAAGGGTTCAGTTGGAAAAGAGAATTTTTATAATTACGTTCATTTCACACTCGTTTCAAAGAAGGTAGCTGATTAGATAGAGATTTATAAGTCCAAGTTTAAGTGCCATCATAAACTGCGATTATAAACAGATTGAAATAAACAGATTGAAACCAGACAAAGCAAGTTGAGTGGTTAGCTGTGGACGATTATAAATACTATCAGGGTAACAAAATAGTAAAAGTCTCCAAAAAAACCTAGAGAATGATTGATGGAGATTCATTATTAAAGAATTCACCATTCCAAGCCACTCATAGCGAAGTTGGGAATTATAATTTAACAAATACTACTCCAGATTTGTTAAAGTTCCAATTACAAGAAGAGCACAGAAGCAAATTAAAAGAAATAGAGAGCTTAAATAATCCTAATAATAATGGAGGCGGAGAATTTATGCATAATAATTCATTCAATATCCATTTACAAAATAAATTAGATGAAGGAGAAATTTCAATTGAAGAATTACCAAGTTTGATATCAACTCCGAGCTCAATTAATGATAATGAAATAGACAGTTCAGATTCAATGAATGAATACGAAAATAGACCAAACTATCTTAACTTGAAAATCTTAATTGAAAATTCAGCTTTTGAAATTACCAAGATTAATAAGGATTCAATAATTTCTTTGAAATCTTTAAAAATCTTGAAGACTTTAATTGAAGAAAAGAAAGAATTAAAAGCATATTATCTATCAAAATCATCTATATCTCAACAATTCATTTCTAACTTAATTGACGAGAATTTAGATACCTCAATTTTAATTAAAATCGTTAAATCAAATAACTCATTGAACCAAAAGATTATAGAACTAAATGAAGAAATTAATGATTTGACTTTAAAATTGAACAATCATAACTTATCTTGTTTATTGTTAGGTTATGTTGAAGATATTAAATCGTCTAACTTGCATCATTTCAATTCATCAGCTTCAGGTAGTAATGAAATGGTCTCAAGGCAGATATTTGATAGATTCATAGGTTATATTGCTTCAATTTCAGTTCAAAGAAATATCAATTTACCTCCACCCCCAATTTCTTCGGATAATGATGAAAACTCGATAGAAAACAAATTTAATTGGTTGCAACAATGTATCGATACTTTATTATCATCAAACGGTGATATTGGCTCAGTTCCTACTTCATCTTCAACTGTGGATCGAGGTGTTACTGGAGCAGTTACTCTTGATGCCGATAATACTAATATGACTACTATTCCTACTTCAAATAATACACCATCAAGAAATATGAATGATAATTCGATATTGAACGAATCCTCAATATTGTCCATTAGCCCTATTAAGAGTTCCAACTCTAATCCTAATGATCATGTTAGAATTATTAACGAATACAAGACAGCATTGAATGATTTGAGATTTAGTCATCAATATTTAATTAAGGAATTTGAATACTCAAGAGAAAATTCAATGAAGGTAATTCAAGACCATCGTAAAAAAGTTAATGTATTAGAAAAAGAACTATATAAAGTAAAATCAACATCTAACTTAAATTTAATATCAAATGATAACGACCATGATGCTAAAGATAAGGAAATTTCCAAATTGAAGAAAGAATTGAATAACTTAAGAATAGACAAATTAGATGACCATAATCGTACTTCCATTGAAGATAGACCGGTTTCTATGAGCAATGGTATTTTGAGAAAGGAATTCAAGAAGATTGTAGGTGATATACAAGATCAATATGAACTTGAATTATCCCAAGAAAGAATCTTAAGGAAAAAATTACAAAATGAAATTGATCAAATGAAATCAAATTAAATTAAATTAAATTAACTTATAAGTAGTTTGTATATTATTATGTACTTTAAATGTTAGATTTTATACCTGTAAAAATATTGAGCTTCTTTCTCTTTTGGCGATATAGGGCATAGGCTCCTCTATGAGTTCCTCGGACTACGTTACTTGGTTGTCTGCCCAAGCTAGAGTTGAATATCTCATATAATACAGTCCTTGCTTTGGAGATCAATTTGACCTTTTTGAGACCGAAGCCTAATCTGCGTCTAAATCTTTTTTTTATGGTTAGACGCTATCACAAAGCTAAAACTAGCGAGCTATTTCACCATGGAACTGAACTTAAATGTGGGCGATTTGGTTTTGTATAATCTTATACGTACCTCAGATAAGTATTTGACCTATGCTGGTAGGATTGTTGCTCTGACATCCAGTGTACAAGGTTCCCGAAATTATAAAAAGCTCATTTATTTAGCTATCAAATCTTTATTGATTATTCTACAAAAATATAAGAATAAACTAACCCCTGAAGTCAAAGTATTGGTCTTGATTAAATTAAGTTGCATTTATTTTGAAGAGACGGAAAACAACGAACTTGCAGAAAACTATATCAATGATGCCCTTTCCATTTCTATTAGAAATAGATTTTCAAAATATGAAGTTATAGGTAACATATTATTAATTAGAATATTGTCAAAGACTGATAAAGAATATTGCAAAAGGAAGTTGAACGATATGATCGAATTCTACAAACCTTCTGCTAATATCTTGGGTGTGTTTTACATTTTAAAATTTCAATTATTCGACGAGTCATTATCGTTTGATTCAAATGCTATTCCAAGATTACAACTAGCTGATAACCCGTTAAAGGTTTATATTTTCTTGTATTTAGCGCATGAATACCTTTATAAGGGTCAATTAAATGGCTTTTACGCTTGCATGAAAGAAATAGAAGATTATATGAAGACAGAAGAAAAGATTATTCAATTAGAATGTATGTACTTCTATATTAATTTTTTACTATATATAATGACAGGTGATGCAAAACAAATTGAAGATAAGAAAAGGTTAGCAGTCTTATTAGATCAAAAATTGAAGCGTCTTAATACTTGGAATGATCATAGACCCAGTTTCAATATACCTGTTATTATTCGTGAATCATTTCATGAAGAGTCGGCCATTATTTTCACTGTCAATTGGTTATCTAAAAACCAATTTAGGAGTTTGTTACACTTGATGGTAGGAATTGGTGATATTAATAACATGTTTACTATTTCTAATAGATGTGACATCAGTTTTGCATTTACTGAAAAGATTTTAAGTAATTTTCAAAGTCCAAAAAAAGTTACTTTTAATGGAACAATGTCCCAATTCGAATATGCTTATCAAAGATATATAGAGCTAAACTATACCGCTTTGTTTTATATTAATTGGTATCTTGTGACAAGTACTCGTCCTTTTGATGTTAAAGCGTTAGAACTTCATAAGTTCAACTCATCTTTTGAGAAAAGATTTGACCGTAAAGTCAAATATATAGACGTCTTGCAGATGTTAGGTTATGGTGACGGTACCACAAATGATGATTTAACAATTGTTGAAACTAAGTTAACCGAGTTAATGGAAGATAGCTTCGATGATGTTGGAATATTCTCGCTACTTCAACTAATTAATCTTCTTAATTGGGAATTAGATCTTGCTGAAAAGGCTGGTGATAGTATTGGGGTTGCTGTTACATTGAAGAAGATACGAGAAATAAGTACTAAACTAGATGTAATTTTTACTCCTGATGATAACTCTACGGGTGACCTATTAAATGAAGGGTTCCTGACCTTTTTAAATGCAAATCAGGAATTGAAGGCTACGATTTTGTCCTTGACTGCGTTGTATGATTTGTCCACTTCTTGGAATCAAAATGTTAGAAAACGCCTAAGGGCCATTGACATGGCCAAAATCAATTCTTTATTTATAAAGGTCTTTGCAGGTTTGGTTCGCTGCTTAATTCTGATATCCAAGGATGAGTTCACATCTGACAATGGATATTGTTCAAATTTGGTCAAGGGTCTTAGTAAGTCTGGGAAGAATACGAAGGTTATGGGGGATTATAAATTTGCTTTGCTTTCAGCTACTGATTTTTATAAACTAATGAATTTAAAAGAAAAAGGCACGCAAACAGAGATTGAAAAAACTATTAGGGCTATTTTAGATAATAGATCAAAACTTAAGGTACACCCCAAAGGTTTAAATTCTCATTTTGACCTAGTGCAGGGTATGAGTTTATAATGAAACTGATCATATGCTTAGAAAGAGCCATAACAAGAAGGGGTTCTATGAAAAATAAACTCATTAATTATACACATTTATTTAATCTACTAAAGTTTAATATATTATTCATTTAGTATTTGGGTGGTTAATTCAATCCTTCTTGGATTTTTTCTTTTTTGGTGATTCTTCGTCTTCAGCTTTTCTCTTTTTATCCTTCTTTTCCTTTTTTTCTTTCTTTTCTTTCTTCTCTTTCTTTTCCTTCTTTTCCTTCTTTTCTTTCTTTTCGGACTTTTCTTCCTTGTCTTCATCAGCTTCAATTGCTTTCTTTGGTAATTGAATTTCTGGAGCTTCTAATTTTGAAGCTGGAACAGCTGGAGCTGGTTCTTCATCATGGTCTTTATAATCTTTTTTCCAAGAATCTGGAGTTTGTTCGTTTACTCTTCCATATTTATCTAATTTACCATCAGTTTTCAATTGCTTTTTCTTTTGAGCGATTGGACCTAATCCCCATCTTCTTGGATAAGTATCACGTTCCATAATACATCTTTTAACCTTGGCTACAACACCATGATCGCAAGACTGTAAGTCAACAGAAGTCATTTGGGCAATACCAATAGCAATAGCTTCACCTTTGGTGGTCATTAAAACCACTTCATCATAAAGTTCAATTCCTTCTTCATAACGTAATAACCCTGGAATCATTAATTTGGCACCATAACAAACAGCATTCACAGCTGAATCTTTAACAACAACTCTTTTATAACCAACTAATAAGGTTTCCAAAGGTTGAATTATCTTTCTTAAGTATGATTCATCTCTAGTATTATCATAGACATATTGAGCATCTAAAACGTCATGTAAAGTGACTAGGTTGTCATCTTCACCTAATGCACCAGATCTGACTCTTCTTAATTCTTGCATATGACCACCTACACCTAATAACATACCTAAATGAACACACAAAGTTCTCATATATGTACCAGCTTCACATGAAGCCCAGAAAACACCTAATCCTCTCTTATTATCAAATTCAATTAAATTAGAATCATAAATGGTACGAACTCTTAATTGTCTCTTAACAGCTGAAATCAATGGAGGTCTTTGAAATAAAGCCCCAGTCAAATTTTCTAAGGCTCTTCCTAATTCTTTCTGTTCTTTTAATTCATCGTGTAATCTAACTATACATACATATTCCTTACCTGCACCTTGTTGAGACTTAACTAATCTAGTGGCTCTATCAATACAAACAATTAAACAACCTGTAACTTTAGGATCTAAAGTACCAGAATGACCAGTTTTTTCGGTTCTTAAAATTCTTTTAATCCAAGCAACGACTTCATGAGATGAAGGATTAGATGGTTTATCTAAATTTATAACCCCTGATGAAACATAAGATTTAATATCTCTTTTTAATGGTGAACATCCCGATGGAATTGGTGTATAGTGACCACTTCTAACTAACAATTTGTCGTAATTCTTTAACAATAATGGCCATTCAGATGTATCATTACTTGGGGTAATGCTTTCAGGCTTAATAATGTATTCGTCTGACATCTTACAATACCTCTTCTTCCCTTATATCTTAAAAGTGAAAAAAAACTTTTCACTCGATGAGAGAAATTTTCTTTGGAGTGTGTGATATGTTATATGCAGTATATATCTCTTTAACACAAATTAATGATATTGATAGAGAATATGTTGTTCCTAATCTATGTGTTCTAGCTATGTAATAACTATAGGCCACTGTGGATTCCCATTTTTGAACTAATTTCCGTCTTCAACAATTCCAACCAAAATAAATCCCGTCCTATATTCCTGACTGATTTCACACAAACATCAAACGTCTCATCATTGACCAATTCATTTTGATTATTGAAATTACCACTTATTAGGCCAATAGTATCTTTATTTGCTTTAATGTCACTTACTATGTCATATAATTGATTAGTTAGTACGGAGTCGGGAATAATTAATTCGTCTAATGACATCTTGCTATTGCCGACGTATATATGATTATTATCTTCATTATTCAATTCATTTAGACGTACTAATTGAGAATTAAGGTTCCCAATTTGGTTTACTTGATTACTCAAATATGTCAAATGGCTTTCAATATTATCTTTATTGGCCAATGCTTGAGTATGATGGTGTTTTAGTTGATCATACAACCCGTCGACTTTTGACGTATTGGTACTTATGACTTTTAATATTGATGAATTTTCTGGTAAGTTCAATAAGACCTCATTGATTTCTTGTGATAACAATTCTAATATTTCAGTCTTCGTATTCGGAATGCTTAATCTATCATCTCTATCCATAAGGTTCTCAGTAATTATTGGCTTCTTAGGTTCGTATATTGGTGGTGGAGGTGAGGAAATTTGGCTTGATATTGGATGTTGATAAGATTGATAATGGTATATAGCATTTCCATTTGAAGCATGTGCTTGCCGTGGAATATGAGCAGTTTGATGCTTAGAACTGGGGGACCTTTGTTCAATTGCAGGGGATTGTCGTGTAATAAACGCTTGTGGTTGTGGTGGGGATTGGTATGGAGATGCTGAACCACTCTGACCTGGTAAAGGTAATGGCGATTGATACTTTAATGGAACATTATTGGGTGAACCCATTTTTGTTGGTAGTGGTGGCCCTGTGGATTGCGGAGTAATGGCAGAGCCAGTACTTTTGGGTGAAATCAAAGGTAACTGCTGTCCATTGGATCCTTCCAATGGAACTTTTGAAGGTTTTGGAGGCATGAGCGGACCACCAGTTGATCTGTATATTGGGTTATCCCTTTCAAATAAGTCACTTAACAAACTAACTAGTGAAAGTAAATTAAATGATTTGGAAGAATTTATGTTTCTTGATGTACAACTTTGGTACCAATCTGTCAAGAAAGGATGATAAAATTTACCTTGACTATCAATGAAGTTATTTGGTTTTACATAAGTTCCATTAGCGTTATCAGATACAACAAAGACGATTGGAACACCATTTTCTCCATCAAATTCCCCATTATCATTATAAGGATAATTCAAAGGCAACCAAATTTCTACTGGAATGTGATTGTTCGTCAATTTCCCAAATACATTAATTAATAAATTAGAATTTCCTGTATTGCTAGAAGTGTAAACTCGTGTTCTGATCCTAAATCCTTTACCAAAATGTTCCTGCAAAAATTGAACAACATGAGTATATACCAACTGCTTGTTTATGTATTGTGGCTGTAAAACATTGTAAAGCCAATTTATTAATTGAGAGGGAAGTTCCATCTTTCGTTTTATTACTTCCGAATGAATTAATTTCTTAATATCACCTCTATGATTTTAATGCTCGCTTTGCTTTTGTTTGAGAATTTGAAATTATCAACACTTTTCTTCAGTACAGCTTGAAACTTCTTTATACAACTTTTAATTTGGCAAGGGAAACATGAGTGGGTATGTATAATATTCATTATATTTTTGAATGAAATTGGTTTATTAGAAGGCAAATGAATTTATCGAGCTTTTAACGCTTGTGATGGCCCTGATCCAGGAGCAAATAAAATTAAATAAGGGGTTTCCCGAGCATATACTAACAGATCCTTTTTAGATACACAGTGTTGATTGTATTTGTTCTTGTTGCTGCTTTGTGTGGTGTTGCATGGTTTGCTGCCCCACAACAGGATAGAACTGTCTGGAGGTCATCAGTTATATTATGTTTATCAATGTGTTTTTTAATGTGGGCAATAACATATTTAAGTCAATTGCATCCTTTAGAAGCTCCAAGAAGGTCTGATTTAAGACCTGAAAAGTAATAGTACAAATTCACAGATGGAATACATTGCCACACTTTACTTATATACATTTATACTATCAATGAAATACTATTTAATAGACCAAAATATTCTTAAACAAATTTTTTAGATTCTTTATGGTTGAGCTTATATTTGTTCAATTGATGTTTGATGCATTTATTATAAACTTTTTGCAGCTTGTTCATCTGCATCAAAGTAATTTGATCGAGCCATTGTAGATGGGGAATACTGCTGACATGTAAATGTATCCGGGTAATATCTTTCTTCACAAAAGCATTACTGAGCGCTAAAGAAAATTTTTCAAATTATAAACTATTCTGACTACTTCAATTCCAATTCCTTGTGCCACTCATATTAAGATTCGAATTCATTCAAATTGTCAATAGTTTATGTCTATTTATTATTGATGTTTATGAGTTGTCTGAGCTGTGTTTACTATAAAATAGTACATTTTAATTAAATACAGATCAATGAGAATTGTAATGAAGAAAGTTCAGTCAAAAACTGAAAACTCCTATTCTGCCCCGTATTCTTGATTCTTCCGTAGAATATTGGGTTCTGTTATGGAGAAAATTATGCTTTATGGTAGGCTAGCAACGCTTGATACTTGTTGCTGGTTTGTCGTATTGATCGTGTGGTTAGGTTTTGTATCCTTGTATGGCAGCTTAAATGTTTCTGTGTTTAAGATGTCTGATCGGTCTCCACTACATTTTCTTTCTTTAGACTTTTTTACCTTTATCAATCATATTACTTATGACACAAATACCTCTTCAATAATGAGGTGGACATGCAAGTTAACTGTTTGTCCCTAACATTTTGGCATGTTATTATATTTGGTAGTTATACTGCAAAGTGCCTCGATCAGTTTTTGCAAACTGGATTCTATAAACAATTTCTCTGCTTTGTAGGTTTTACCCTTCCGGTAAAAACATGTCTTCCTGAGCCCAGTCCAAGTGTCTCTTAAGAAGGTTTCATCATTGTCTACCTCTTGATACTGTGTTCAATGTGTTTCGTGCCTACTTCGATTTTGACTTTCTTGGATCTAGCATTTTTTTTTTTTTTTTTGATTCAGTACTACACTAAGAAGGGGATTATTAAATCAAATAGATTAAATATTTTTTAATCTGTATTAGAATTTGACTAAAGTTAAATTATAAGAATACCTCTAAGTAAATATTAGTGTTTCAAGGTAAATGTGCTCTTCTTGTAATTTTCTATAATTCTTCAGAGGAAAAGGTCCCATTTCATGGCCCTTTTAAGACCTTTTTCGTTTTTTTATGGACTTTCGAATCTTTGCAGATGTTCACAGTAATATTTCAAACTAAAGCTTCTGATTGAATTTGTTTCAGTGTTTCAAATCAGTCTTGCTTGATTTTTCAAATTTAAGAAGTTATATTAGCGAATTTCACTAACTTGGATATTAAAATACGCTTTTCTTCAGATATCGTTCATTTGACTTAACTTTTGAAAGATAAATAACCATACTTTTTTAAAATTTTGGTAAAAGTCCTCCCTCTAGGATCATGTTAAGTAAAAATAGACAGATGAACGTTAACTGGATATTGTGTAAAATCGAAGATTCTTTTTTGCAACCTTGAGGGAAATAACCAAAAGATGTAACATGAAGGAAAGGCTGATAAGAATACTCAACTTCAAGTGAATAACATTGCTGATGCTACTTGTTGGATAAAGCTAAATATACTTAGAAAATATCAACATAAAAGGTACTGGAAAATAATTCTGCTTCTATGGTAACTTAAATTAAATCAGATTGAAAATAATTATGCACAAGCCAGAACCATTTTAAATGCATTTCAAAAGTAAGCCAAATTAACAACCTGCCCTTAAAAATAGTATCTAGTTTAAGTACATGAAAACTAAAAAGACCAAGTAAGAGGTCCAATTAGGTTTATGGTGTTTTTTAAACACAAGCACTAGTGCTTTCCCTCGTACATGTCAAACATTACAACAGTCTGGCAACTTAATGTAGTCAAATCAAAAAAAAGTTGTTCTGCTTTTCAACAAGGCTTTTATAAATAAGTACAAAGAAACAAAGAGAAACACAAGAAAAAGAGGGTTGAAATATAAACTTAAACCAGAACCCCAAGACAACAACATTTTCTTGTAATGAAACCATTTTGTAATAAAATCATTGATAAATTGAAAAGAATATCTTTTCTCGAAATACCCAATAAAATATCACTTTCCATTTAAATGAGAAAAAAGTAAATGTTGTTAACAAATTATTAAAGCAGAAAACTGTAAAATATGAAGAGCACCAAGAATCCAAAAAACAAAATAAACGAAAATATAAACAAAATAAGAGGAAAACAGAGAGACAATAAAACAGGAAAAAAAAGCTGCTTAAGACATTATACAAAGAGAAAAAGAAGAGAAAGAAAACTCAAAGCAAAGACCAAAGGCCAAAGAAAGAGGACGTATATACTCTGGTACCAGATTCTGTTAAGAAATGGTAACACCTAAAACTCAACTGATGCAAAAAGTTTCATAATATTGTAAAGAAAAAGGGACAAAAGCATGCTTTATCGAAATAATGAAGCAGCACTAGAATAAGCTTGAGAAAAGAAACAGCTGAAGAAGAGTGAAGATACCTAAACAGCCTCCCTTTTACCGAAGTGACCTCTAGGATTACCCTTAATGAATATTTACAGAGTCAAACACGGCCGTGTTCGAATAGTGATATGTGAAATACAACGGTATGTAAAAGAGCTCTATAATCAGCATTCTTTGAAGATAAATTAATAATACTGGTAAGAAACAACTTAGAAACAACAAATTATACCACCATCCAAAGCCAAAGACGTAGGTGTCAAAGAAATATACAATGAAATTATTATATGAAAGGCAAACGAAGCACTGAAAACGTAGACAGCACATAGAACAGAGAAGACAATGCAGCCCTTCTTTATTAATTGAACAGATCTCTGCTTCTATATTAGCTTTCATTACAAGCAATTAAGAGAAAACTGGTTAACGATCCATATTTCGAGAGAGATGCATCAAAGCTTGTGCATTAAGCAGCTAGTAGTTATAATTGCAATTTGAATATTGAAAAGAATTTCTCCTTAGTGTCATGCAAAGAATGAAGGAACAGATTGGCAGCTAGAGGTTGAAGTCTTAGAAAAACATTTTATACATTCTATGAATGTGACCCTTAGGATATATACTACGGAATCTCTTCGGGCTTAAAAACGCAATCGAGCTAATGCCATGTCTAATGGTTCAGATTGGTTTCACTTAAATGAATTATCTAATGTCAGAGGAACAGCTGCATAAGCCAACTTGAGTTATGGTGAACCAAGATGCTTGTTAGCCATAACTGCAAGACTTTTCAACTGAAGGATTTTCAAAGAGTTCCATTCGTTCTGATTGTCCAAAACACCGGCGGCAGGATCTGAATAGCACTAGTCCGTAACAAGTAAAATTAGGTAATACCTTAGCCCACAGGAAGCAGCCGAAGATAGAATTAGGGGATGAAATGACTCAACAGGTTGAGGTTGCGGTAGTTCGGTAGTTGGCTAACTTATACCTTAAAGTATTCTCATCAGATATTTACTAAAGCGAAATACAGTTCAAAGTCAGCTCAAGTTGCAGACAATAAGTGAGCGTTTACATTACTCTATAAATGCTGTTAGCCTTAAGAATGGTTAATAATAATGCAAGTGAATTGATTCTTCCAGAAACCTTCGTTGTAATATATTGAGATGCCGCTTGTGTCTTCAATTGAGTGAAACAAGTAACATACAACTATGAATCTTTCGGAAGGATCAACTATATCATTCCAAAATAACTCTATAATATGTACGCTTTCTTTCTTGGAATAATGTAGGTGAAAGGAACAGTAACAGTGAGATATTCCAGCGGTGACTGTTTATTAATGGATGACATTCTCAATGGAATAACAATTATGGAAACAGGGCTTAAATAATTGGTTGAAACAAATAAATTCATATTTTCCCATAGATATTGCGCTTTCAGATTCTTTAGAGAAGAGGGCGTTTTACACGGTTCAATTGAGACATTTACAGTATATTCATAAATCTTCAGGAACCTTATAACTGTTAATGTTAATGGCATATGAAAATTAAAGGGTTTTTCCTAGTCAGTATATAATTGCTTATGCTGATACTTCGTTCAGGTGAAACTGAGTGGGAGCCTTGTATTATAATTGTAGAGAAAAATTATTCTTTATTGCAATCACCAGGCACCTGCTTCTTAATCAAAGCTTTAGTATTGGCCTTATTTTTTAGACGAGAAGCTATCCAGATTTTAATATATGTAAGCTTGTGAAGGTGTTGGACTTAGTCTCAAGGATTGGTTTGGATGTCTATTAGGAGAGACACATTTGCTCGAACAACATTGCTAGTCTTTTAAGGATATTTGTTTTAATCCAATGCTTGAAATGTTGTCCCTCTGTCAAGAGTTTTGAAATAGGGAGCGGCACCTACTTCAGAGTATTTGTCTAGAGAGAAGCATTGTTTTTGCTGCCAACCTTAGTTTCTATAGCACAGTATGGGTTCTTGCTGTGCACGTCACTCTTCGAAAATATATTGCTGGATCAGTGTGAGTACTATTTTACTTTCGATGTATATTATTATCATTATTTACAAGTAGCGACTACATTCGTAACCAACTATATACAACTGTTGGCGGCAGTAGTCAGTCGCATCAAATAGCATCTTCTATTTTTTTGATCTTTTGCCAATATAGCGCTTGGCAAGGTCACGGTAGCAACATGCCTCTTGATATTTCTCGTATTTTCTTTTTATAAGTATGTTGGAAATCGAACAGCCGTATGTGTTGCAAATAAATCATTACAATCCAACTCAATGATGGTATATTCCGAATATGTTGGTACTTTTGTTCTTCTTCGGCAAGCCAATGGTCATCAACTCATTCCTTTTTAGTAGTATCTTTGGTGGTAATTCGTAATACTTGAATTTGGATAGGCAATTCAAGAGTTAGAGATCGAAGGTGAGGATTTTCATATTTCTTCTAGATTGATCTTTTTTTTCTTTCATGGTTTTATAGCACATGAAGTCTTCTTCACTTCGAATGTGCTTTCTGTCTTTGATTTTGAACACTTTCGAAATTGAAGAATTATCAAAGTTGAATTATGGATGCTGTTTTTTTGCTATTAAGTCTTAATGTTAGGGGAGTGCACAGTTAATTTTAGTGTATATATATTAAAACATGTAGTTTGCTAGTCTACAAAAATTTTGCTAGTCTATAAGTATTTTGCGGTTGCAAAACCTGGTTTCCTGGCGTAACTAGAACTACCTTTAGAAATGGTACTGCATGCACCCTTAGCAGCATCGCATAGACTTGCTTGGTCATCAACTGTTCCACAATAGCCATTTTTATATAGGTTGAGATGCTTTAAATCCAATCGTTGAGCAGGCTCCAAAGGGTTCGAGATATAGTTTTCAGGATGGATAAAGCTTTCTTGCTCCCAAGGCATAGGGTTGCCTTCTTTCTCGGGTGGATATGTTAAAGGTAAGAACAACTTCCCTTTCTCCGTCTTGACAGTGACCGCATCATGGCTACTGACATGATAATTTGAAAATTCATCACTACTAACCAATGCAGTCTTGTTACTTTGGGATCTTTTGAAAACACTTTTCTTGATTATTTTGTTCTTGGAACAATACCAGCAAAAGCATATTGAATAATCTTCGCTGTACCTAGCTTTGTACGCTTGGCAAGTCATTTCAAAAGATGAATTCAATTTACGTTCTTCAATCCTATCATTGTGATCAACTAAATTACCACTGACTTTCTTGCAGTAATCAAAATAATCCTGTCGATGTAGTTGGTGTGTGTGCCATACCAAGTCGATGTCAAGTGTCGGAACAATAGGATGATCAGCTTCTTTCATCAATTTAAAGAACTTAACGTACCTTTCTATTGATTCCGAGGCAGTAATTTCGATAAATGGTGATCTTATCCAGTTTAACTGAATCATTTTATCTATAAATCTTTCTTGTCTAGTAACGCATGCCACCAAATCTGACTGTACTTCTATAGCCGTACTTGATGGGATTGTTAAATGTATATAATTGGCCTCAACATAATCTCTTAGTATAACCACGCAGTTTTTATGGCATTGATTTAAATGGCTATTGACAAAGTTCAAAAAGTCCATCGTTTTCAATTTGGAGGAATTGGCCTTAACCACTGACTTGATACTTTTATCGACTTCCTTGGAATAAATGAAAAAATCTGTTGAGTTGATATGAGGTGAATAAAAGCTAATAACTGACGGGAGCATTTTTTCAGCATATACATCTTTTAATAGTTTCCTACTTCTTAGGGAAGAATGGGTTACTTTCATACCGAAGCCACAGACACAGTCTGTTGTCATATCAACTTCAAAGTCACTATCAGCAAACCCAGAATTTGATTCATTAGTTAAATCACACTCGACTAGTTTGATATTGCAAGTCGGACACATAACTGGTAGTTTAATAGTTGAGGGATCAAAAGGTTGGTAACAATTATACGTGAAAATTTCAGGCATATCAATTCCAACATAAAAGTCTTCTATTAGCATGGTGAACTCATCACTCAATTCGATTGATGGTATGAAAACAAATTCATCATTTGAAATAGCCTCGTTAATTTTTGCTAGTGGAAATTGATAGTTAAGGAACTCGTCGAATTCATTAAACTGGAAATGATCGTAATAAGATTTTGGGTTTAGTAAGAATGAATGCCAAACAAGAATCACGTCCAATGGCGGTAAAATCTTACTTTCGTATTCGCTGAACTGAAAATCGGGAGTTGAAGCTCTTAATTTTAAAGCACTGGCGAAGATTATAAATCTTCTTACTGCCATAGTAATAAAACACTGCCAAAGCTTTTCCTTTCGTTTGCCCTCAGGTAAACCAGTTGTTATAGCATCTTTTAAAGTTCTAAATGCAAGCAATAGTTTCAAATGGGCAACTACCTGTGCAGTAGTTGGAACAGAATTAGATCCTTTTGAGCTTTTCAAATCTTGTAATAGTTTTATAAACTGATTCGAACCTGATAATGATGGATCCGTTGATTGCGATAACATTCTCTGAACAGAAAGTAATATTCAGTAGAGAATAACTTGATGCTTTGGGAATTAGAATTAACTGTCCTTGTTCGATTCTTTTCCGATAGAAAGTTATAAAAGAGGTATTATTATGCCCTTTGACTACTTCGCATATAAGCTAGGTTTTTCAATTTGATATTACGTAATCGTAGGCCTTAGATAAGAATTCAAACCAATACCTTCCATTGAATGAATCTAATTTCCATTTACCGAATGGTATTGTGTATTGTGTATTGAGAATAGAGTTGAAAAAAGGCTTGAATTCAGCTTGACTGCTGTTAGACTATCAAAAGATCCTCTAATGAAGTATACTGACTCGCCTTGGACACAACGTTATGCTTCAATGACTTTAGTGAATTTCACAATTATGGTAACTTTATTTTAATTTTTAAAAAATTTGCAAAGTCATTTAATGTTTTACATATTTTAGAGGGTAGGGTCAATAAACTAGAAGGGTGAATGTACATGTATTAATTCTAATAAGTTAACCACCTACGGTTGCATTATATTTCATTTGATAGTTAAGCTTTTGCTTTACTTAAATTCGCAGACAGGAAAAAAAAAATAGTTTGGAACCAAGTTAAGTAGGAACTTCGTGCCACAAATATGTTTAAGGGAATTGCTAAGATAGGTAAAAATGGGAAGACTGGATCAAATTCTATTAAATCAGTTAATATAGCTAGGAGATATGGTGTTAGAGGTGAATTTGACTCTCCTTTAGATTATTTACCTAAAAAAGTCAAGAGACCATGGATCAATTGGAAGGTTACTGGAGCTTTTATATTAATGGGTTCCTATCTTTCATACAGTGAGTTTTTATTAGACACCTATGCCGAATTCACTGACGTTGAAGAAGAAGATAGTTTATTACCTATACAATTGCAATACAAGTTGAAACAATTACCCATTTATGAGAAATTAGCACATTCCAAACAAGGAGAAGATTGGTCAAGACTTGAAACTTGGGAGGATTTAAATCATAATATTTTAGATCAGCAAGACTTTACGAAGGCTGAAAAGAGAAGTTCAAAAGCAAAGAAGAATTTAAAATCGAATGGATCCGAATATGCCACGTCTGTAATATCACATACCTTAGCTAAACCAGGTGGATTTTTAATTAAGCCAGTTATTTTCCATAATTCTAAAACTAACGAAGGGGTTACTATTCTTCATGCTGGCTATAAATTATGCGGTTATCCTTTCATTATTCATGGTGGCATATTGGCTACGATTTTAAATGAAACTTTCAAGCGTAATGCAGCATTATGTAGAGATACAAAGTCTAATTTTAAAGGTGATTTTAAAGTTGAAAATTTATCAATATCTTATAAATATCCATCATTTGCAAATCAATTCATAATATTGAAGACTAAAAAGATACCAATGGAGGGTCAAGATAGTAAGACTGTAAAGCTAGAGAGTATAATTGAATCAGAGAGCGGTAAAATATTGGTGAAGAGTGAAGCTATTTTACATGACACCGGATTAATTTCAAATCCATTAAAGAATTTAATAGGTCTTTAGATTATTTCTTGCATAAATAGGTCTTATACATCAATAATGGGGTCGATGTTATCAACTCGTTGTATTTACAGACTACAGCTGCGTGATAGTTACCTTTGGTTATTTTGCAAGAATCCTTTATCTGTAGGCACTTAAGACTAAAATAGAAACACTGCCTTTCAGAATTTAACATGAAACGACAACCATGATTAGCTAAATAAAATTTCCAGTCATTGAACTATTAAGCTAGAAGGAAATAGTATGCATAACCTAACTAAAGCAGATATAGGTGTAAATAGCCCACATATTATCTTTATGTTCGAGGAGGCACATTTGGACTAGGAATAAATGCGTGAATATATGAATTCAGCACTCCAAAGTTATCTAACTAAATCTCTGAGCAATGGATTGGCACTTATATTCCAGGAAGATACGATTTCCTATTGTATTTATGCCTTTTACAAGCGATTTGGTACTTAAAGTATAACAGGTACTCAAAAAACTAAATTGTGTGCAATTGAATCAATGACACATTATTTTGTGGTGATTCCACATACTTTGGTTTTCGGACTGTGGAGCGATGGAATTCTCTCTTAAAGTCAAACGAGTGATTTGGAAAATTCTATGAAAGTTAAAAGATTTCAGAAGTTTTAATTGAGAGTACTTTTGCCATTCTTTGTAATATTTCTTCTTAAGAGCTAATCTTCGCCATGAGTTCAGGTTCTGATAGTGAATCAATAACGAAACATATCGAAGTGATATCAATCAATGATAACAAAGAAGAAGAATCAAAAGAACCAACGGTACCGCATGAGCGTCAAATTGTTGATGATGTTATAGCTATTTGGAAGGAAGATCCTTCAACTGAAACATTAGGAATTGGGAAACTACATGCATTAGTCAAGGAAAGACACCCAAACTGGTCGTTAAGTGAAAAAAGGGTTAAAACTTTATTGAAAAAATTCGGTTTATCAAATAATTCAAATCAACAGTTCAACTATGTAAGTGAAATTACATCTCAGCCTGATCCAAATCTTGATTTACCATCTAATGTTAAAGTACTAATGACTACCAAAAGAGGGAAAGGATTATATGCCAAAACAAATATTGCAAAAGGTGAATTGATTTGGGAAGAACCACCTTATTTTTTTGTCCCACCCTTGGCCAATTTAAAACTAATAAAAACAGGCAAAGCTT
Organism: Yamadazyma kitorensis; assembly: GCA_030572015.1. NCBI lineage: Eukaryota > Fungi > Ascomycota > Pichiomycetes > Serinales > Debaryomycetaceae > Yamadazyma > Yamadazyma kitorensis. The sequence continues at coordinate 582,162 of JAJLZC010000002.1, read as the reverse complement.
GTACTTATTGTGGTAAATTATTAACATCTAATAGAAGTTCAAACGGACCATCAATATTAAGAGGTCTAGATTGTAATGGTTGTCCGGAATTATGGTGTTCTCAAGATTGTAAGAAGATTGACCAACCGTTACATTGTTTGTTGAAACATTTATCCAAGGGTAAGAAGAATATTGACTCCGAACATTTTTTGGATTTGGAAGATTACTGTATTAAAGAACAATGGAATGCATTATTTGCTATCAGCTTGATATATGCTAACATTTTGGAAGATAAAACTGATGAAAAATATCAATATTTTAAGTCGATGGCAAGAGTTTCACAAGAAATCCGATACAAAGCACTTGATTCTTCGGCTGGTTCTTTTGATAATTTTTCAGGCGGAGCGTTATTTGTTCAAGAGCAACAAGAAAATTTATGGAAAGAAGGGTTTGAAAAGTTTAGTAAGGTATTTCCTAATTCTATTTCTAATGGAGATGTTAATTATCAAGAGTTTTTAATGATGCTAGGGTGTTATAATATTAATAATTTAGATTCTTGTGTCTTCCGAATCCACTCCCATTTAAACCACAATTGTGCACCTAGCGTTGATGTCAGAACTTCTCCAAGTTCCCGTGTTGATGGAATTAAGGTCTATGCGGCGAAAGATATTAAAGCTAATGAAGAATTAACCACCGCTTATGTTAACCCGAGCCATACAGTTCAACAAAGGCAAAGAGAATTAAGATGTAACTGGGGCTTCACTTGTGGCTGTGATAAATGTAAGGAAGACGTCAAAGTCCAACAGCGTAGAAAATCAAGCTCAGGTAATCAATTTGATAAGCAATCAGATATTAGGCAGATGTTAAAAAACACTCAAGATCAGATCGGAGAAGAAGGAATTGAATTAGGTATCCCATCTAATTTTGAAGGTGAAAGAAGAAAGTCAGTACGATTTGATGAGAAAGTTATTGCCGTTAGTGAATAGTGACTTCTTTGTTTAGCATGTTGTATTACTGAAAGGTGTTTAAAGTCTACTTAGCTCTATGTATTTTCTATCATTTTCTATCTCCCCACCAAATTTATATAGTTTTTCACAGATGCGATGCAAAGATTAAAGATGTCTAAACTAGCTAGAGAAGCGAAACAGCAATTAAGGACACATATAAAAAAAGAATTGAAACTCATAAACGAAGAATCATTAAGAAAACAGTCTATTGCAGTATTGGAGACATTGATTAAATTCGAACCTTTTAAAAATGCAAAAAAAATAGGTTTATATATGAATTTGCCAGATCTGGAAGTACAAACTAACAAGCTAATTGAATATTGCTTTAAAGACGGTAAACAAGTTTATTTGCCAAAATGTATATATAAAAAGAGAGACACAAGAAAGAAGAACCATTTAGAATTACTTCGGATTCCTTCATATCAAGATATATTGAATCTAAAACCCCAGGGCCAATTTAAACTACTTGAACCAACGGAGGGCGATGATATAATGGATACAGGGGGGTTGGATTTGATTATTGTGCCAGGTGTGGCTTTCAGTCATGATAGGCAAAGATTGGGCCATGGCGCTGGATTTTATGACGAATTTTTAAAAGCTTATAGTTTGAAATTTCATAGGAAGCCTTATATAATAGGTATTGGATTGAAGCAACAATTAGTAGAAAAATTGCCTACTGAAGGGCATGATTGGCAATTAGATTGTTTAATAGTAGATAATTTAGAGCCTATAACATAGAATAACATATGTATAACCTTTGAATAACGTTAAAAGTTTCATTAATAAATAAATAAATAAATAATTTCTAATCTATGAAATGTGAAGTAATTCAACAAAAAGTGGGCAGCTGATTTCGTTTATTTATTTGGATCATATACTCCAACCAAACAATTACCCAACATTCGATCCACACTGACCCAACTATGATACTTTTGAAATAGTGAAGTACCATCTCTACCAGCTCCTTTCATTATTTCTTTAGCACCACCAGGATGGAAATCCACATAAGGAGTTATATTGAAGACCTTACCATTTATACATGTCCAACAATCATCACGTCTATTATGCAATTTCAACTCTTCTTTCGTCACTTTAACATATTGAGGAGGGGGTGTGTTAGGTGGCACTCCTCGTAATTTATGTTTATTCCTATTATCATTATTAAGAGAAGCCCAATCTAATGGGGAATGGCCCGGAGCCAATGCCACTTTATGTCTAGACTTACCGCTTGAAGATCCAGGTTTCAAACCCCCATCACCACCTTTGCCTGAATTTATAACATTAAGACTAGCACTGGCCCTCTGAATAGATCCAGGTGCGGGAAATAAGCTTCTATTGTCACTCATACAAAGGTGTTGTTGAACTCTTCCCTTTGTGTTCTTCTAAGAATCTAGAATTCTCATACAATTTTTTGCGATCCATTTTGCATTCAATGTTACAGCTGCTAAATCAATATGTACATATTTTATTGAGTATCTATAAACATTTGGAATATAAAGGTATTTTTTTGATTTTATTTCCTATTTGTCAACATATAGAGTTCTTGTGTGGCCTCAATTTAGGTTTGTTCTACCTTTATTTCTATTTTAAGTGTTACTTTTCAACTCTTTCGTAATATAACATATAAACACTAGTTGTTTCACATAATACAGCGGCTTTAGTAACTTCAGAAATCATTGAATCACTGATTCTCCAATAAGGATTTTTAAGTAGGGAAGGGATTTTCTTTAATTTAATATTGGCACTTTCAAAGTTTTGACTTAGTTTAGCTTGAAGTTGATCACTTAAATCAACATTTCCAAAGTAACTAGTATCTACTTCTTTAACCAAAAGCTCAGCTGGAGTATTTAAACCAGATGGGATAATCTCTTGAACTTTAACTCCTTCAGGATCAGCTTGGAATACTGAAGGGCGGCGTCCCATGATATTTGAAAATTTACGACGGAATGAACCTGACGGCTCTGGGACATTTTCTTCATTTAATGATGCCATTATATCTGCTCTGTCTGAGCTATTTGAAAATGAACGATTAGAAGTTGTACTGTCGTTAGTACTATTGCCGATGTTATTTGAGGAATCTGTAGAAACACCAGGATCAGAAGAAGAAGATGAAATGGCAGATGACCTTCTGTATGAGTTTCTTTTATTTGAATGTTCATCTTCGCCTTCCCCAATTGATTCGTCAAAGATTTCAGGAGATAATTTGATAATCATACCTTCTTTATCTTTTACATACAAAGGTTTACGTTTATAACATTCATAATGTCCTTGGGTATGAGATCCTTGATGGCGGATCATGGCTTTTAGCTTGTATTTATATACATCATTTTCACTAAATTGAAACCTTTTGAAATGATTTAATAAATCGTTGGTTTGATCGTTAGTTATTGGGGCACTATTCAATGATTCTGGTGTTTTTAGAGTACCTGACGTAGTAGTAGTGCTAGAACTTTTTGATGACGGTGGTTTAGCTGATTGTTCTTTCAAAGTGGCTGAGGAAATAATCGAAGAGTCACTGTCATCTTCACTGTCGTCATGAAGATCTTCTTCATCTATCTCTTCGTCATCCGCTTGTGGATTAGGTCCGTGGCCATCTGTGAGATCGTTTTCAGCTTTATCAGCTTTAAGAGCATCTTCACCTTTGACTTCAACATCTTCATTTTGTACAGCTTCATCTTCCATATCATTGACATCGGTAGTAAGGACTTTTGAATGTAAATTGGAATGCTTTGAATAAACCAAGTTATCATCTTGAGCTACCAATTGAAATTGCTTTAAGTCATCATGATACTCTTTTCCAATTGATAAACTCAAATGATCTCTAAACGAAACTCTACAAGAATTCCTAACCACATCAACCCCATTGAAACTTGATCTGGATAAGTGCAAACCAAAAATCTTAGGAGGTTTTAAAATTTGATTTTTTCTTAACACAGTCGATGTGATTTTTGATATATTGATATTGTTCTTATTATAAGTCTTAATATAAGTTTCAATGTCACTTGATAAATCATCATTTATACAAAATGAGGGACTTTGATTCAATTCTATTAATTTAGTAACAATCAAAGACTCTTCTTCATCATAGCTTTTAACCAAATCAGGCTTAGTTTGTTTTAAATGATTTTCGTTACTAACGATATATTTAATTCTACATTTCAAACATTGGTATTCATCAATTGATTCAGATTCATTCTCATTTAATAAAGTATCTAAATTAGTTGAAATAGTTTCTGGGGCATGCAAAGTCAACATTAAAAAGGGAGAAAAACTTGGTTTCGAAACCCCTTTACAATTCAAACAGGTCATTTGAGTCAAAATTAATCCATTTAATGGGAATTCAGGGAATTCTATTAATTTTAATTTATTAAATTGATTAAGATTATCTAAATTACCAGTTCCCTTGATATTTAAATTTTCAGGCACATTTCCATCTGTATGATCATTTACATTACCATTTTGATAACTCGTTAATAAGATTTTAAATTTCTTAGTTATCCTTAAATTTTCATTTTCTAAGGTTTCGTTAATCAATTGAGTCAATTCATGGGCATCATGTTGACTTCTTGATATTTTAGCATTAAATATTTTTTCCAAATCATGTAAAAAGGTCCAAACTGATATTGTTCTTGAAGTCATTTGAGTGCTTTGTAGCTTTTTAATAATTCTTGCTAATGATATATGTAAAGGGATTGAAAATTCAGATTCCATCTTTTTAAATTTTGGATTAGTCAGTTTTGTGTCTATATTACCATTGTTACTTTCTTCACTTGGGCTTCCATTACTAGTTGTGCTGTCTGTAGTACTATCTTCACTAGTTGTACTATTATTTCGATTAGTAATATTATTTTGATGGTTATTCACAATTTGTTGGATGTCAAGATTGTTTTCTTTTAAAAATGCTTCAAAGTCTTTAAACGATAATATAAATTTATTTAAATATTCAGTTAAACCAGGTAATGACAGATACGCTTGAATTGAACTATTAGCAAAACAATCATTTCTCATATTAATTAACCCAGTAGTATACTTATCGGGTCTTTTAGTAAACATTTTATTTCTATTATCACTATGTATATCTATTCTGAAGTTCCTTAATAAATAATTGGAAATATAATCGGGTAACAAATAAGGTAGCAAGTTAGGTAAACTTGGAGAAATGATATAATAAACTAATGATACAGAAATAAAAACCCCGAGATTATATTTTTGAGATTTTAAAAAGTGATAATTGTTTGATTTAATCCCAATTGATAAAGGTGTATGGAGTTCACCTTCTAATGGTTTATTTATAATTAGACTATGAAGTTGACCTATAATCCCCATATAAATATGAGAATATGTTTAAAAAAAAACAATTTGAATTATGTATTTTATGGTTTTTCTTGACAGCTTCCTTGAAATTTTGGAAGGATCCGAAAATTGTCTTTAAGGAGAAATTACTGGAGAGATTTTTATATAACCGAATTCCATTATTTCAACCTCAAATATACTTGTCACCGCAAGAGAGAAGAAACGAAAGAACCAACAGAAGCCTACGACAAAAGCATGAGGAAATTAGGGAAAGAAAAGCTAATATATAATGGCTCCCTGCTTATGTGTATAGCTCAACACCTTTTCTTAACGTAATCTCATTGGTAATAAGTACTTAGAAGTTAAGATGGAAGCAAAGGACATAAGTTATGGGATACAGTTGGAAAATCTGCCGCTCTCATCTCTCTAATAACAAATAAGGTATGGAATCACTGTATACTCCAATAATTTTTGATCGTATGCAAGGTTACTCTTGTCAGTTTTTACTGCTTTATGAACCTTGAATGTAAGGCTCCCGCTTCACAAGAAGCATTAAAGATAGCCAGTAAAGTAGAGTGCGTTAACCAGAAACTAATCTCGAAGAAAATTTTCTGAGGAACCAGTCCCTTTAAAATCCTAGTAGTAAAGCCAGTCAGTTGGGAGGGTTTGATTGTTGTGGATATTTAGCTTCTTATTAAGAAAAGTTGCTAATAGGCCATAGTAATAGAATTAATTTGAGACATACCTTGAGACTTTTGGAGATCTGATAAAGAAATACCTTTTAGCTGGTAGCGGATAAGTTGAGAACTGTTGAGATTGATAACAGAGCCTAGAAGTTACAACAGAAAGAAACACACGCTTCCTTTTGAGTTTGCATGAACATACCGACTATAGAGGTATTATATTTCCCTGGTTTAGTTAATATCAAGAGAAGTACCAAAAGATGAAGTTCTCTCATTCTTTACAATTCAATGCTGTACCTGAATGGTCATCAAAATACATTGCTTACACCACTTTAAAAAAATTAATTTACTCGTTACAGAGAGATTCAATACGTTACCAAAGTGAAGATGAAGAGTCCAGTCATTTAATGGACAATGATCACCATGAAATCACTAATCGTAATAATAAAGATCCAACTTCCGTGTTCGCTGCTGCATTAGATGCTGAATTACATAAAATAGATGAATTTTATCAACGTCAAGAACAATACACTTTCAAAAGTTTAGAAGAATTGGTTAAAGATATTGAAGAATTTGAAAACACTTTACAAAATGGTAAAAGAAATAGTGATGTGGGAGAGTTTAGCTTGGGTCCAAACTTAAGTAACGCTAGCAATAATCAGAACAATCAAAGTACTAGTAATAACAATGGTGGATTTGAGACTGATCGTAGAAATAGCCTCAACAAACTAATTAATAATTACGAAAATACAACTGTAACTGATCCAGAAACCGAATTTACTCAAGATGACGAAGATGAAAACAGGAACCACGACGATGGGTTAAAAAAATCAAAATCTATTGATGAATATTTAAAATCGCCTAAATCTCCGGGATTATGGGAAAGTGAAACCTTGCCACCTCAGCTAGTATTACTAACTGAAAATAGGATCTTGTTGAGGAAAAGAGTCATTGGATTATATACTACTTTTTCAGAACTAAAATCTTTTATTGAGTTAAATAAAACAGGATTTAAAAAAGCTTTAAAAAAATTTGATAAATCTTTAAATACTAATTTGAAAGATGATTATTTGGATAATTTATCAAAAAAATCTTACACTTTCCAAGATAATACTATAAATGAAGTTAACGAAAAGATTGAATCCATATGTAAATTATATCAATTAATTTGTAATCACAGCGATTTGGAAACTGCTAAAGCAGAATTATCACTTCATTTAAGGGAGCATGTGGTTTGGGAAAGGAATACTATATGGAGAGACATGATTGGATTGGAAAGAAAGAATTATGCTGCCAACGCTCCTGGTGGGGGTAGTGGTGTTGGTGGCGGTAAATCAAATAACAATAATAAGGCAAACATTAAAAACAGCTTGAATAGTATTAATTTATCATTAACAAATCCAGTGTTTTTAAAATTGTTATCTATTATAATAATTACAATTATTTTGATTAATGTTAAGATTTTTGAAGATAGCCAACAAGAAAAATGTTTTGCTATATTAATTAGTGCATCCTTATTGTGGGCAACTGAGACTATTCCGTTATTTGTTACATCATTGTTAATCCCTTTAATGATCATTACCCTACAAGTGTTAAAAAATGACGACGGATCAAGCATGAATTCAAACGAATCATCAAAATATATTTTATCGACTATGTGGAATTCAGTTATTTTATTATTATTAGGTGGGTTCACCTTAGCTGCTGCATTATCTAAGTATCATATAGCAAAATTAATATCTACTGGTATATTATCGAAAGCCGGTACGAATCCATCTGTTGTTTTAATTACAATCATGGGAATTGCGTTGTTTGCATCAATGTGGGTATCAAATGTAGCAGCACCAGTGTTATGTTTCTCGTTAATTCAACCCTTATTGAGAACATTACCAAAAGATTCTAAATTTAAAAATGCATTGATCTTGGGTATAGCACTAGCTTCTAATGTTGGAGGTATGGCATCACCCATTGCATCTCCTCAGAATATGATTGCCATCGAATCAATGGAACCTCAACCTTCATGGGGTCAATGGTTTGTTATCTCCATACCCGTTTGTATTATTTCATTATTATTGATTTGGATCTTTTTATTAATAACATTCAACTGTAATTCTAAAAACACCAAATTAGTGGCAATTAGAACAATGGACGAAAAATTCACCTTTCTCCAATGGTATATAATTTCAGTATCAATTTTGACAATAGTTTTATGGTGTATTGCATCAAGATTAGAATTCCTATTTGGTGAAATGGGGATCATTTCGTTGATTCCAATTATTTTATTTTTCGGTGGTGGCTTATTGACTACCGAAGATTTTAATAATTATCCTTGGAATATCGTAGTATTAGCAATGGGTGGTACTGCATTAGGTAAAGCAGTATCGTCCTCTGGTTTATTAACTACTATAGCGATCCAAATTCAATATCAAGTACAAGATTTTTCATTATTTGGAGTTGCTTTAACCTTCGGTTTATTGATTTTAATTATGGCTACTTTTGTAAGTCATACTGTTGCTGCTTTAATTACAGTTCCTTTAGTTTCTGAAATAGGTAACAATATGGCAGAACCTCATCCAAGGTTATTGATTATGATCACTGCTTTATTATGTTCTTCAGCTATGGGTTTGCCAACTTCTGGTTTCCCAAATGTCACTGCAATCTGTATGACTGATGAATTTGGTAAGCCATATTTAACTGTGAGTACTTTTATAACTAGAGGTGTTCCAAGTTCTTTAATTGCTTATTTTGTAGTTGTAACTGTTGGTTTTGCAACGATGAAGTTAATTAATTTTTAAAAATTTTTAAAAATATGTTTTCTTCAATTAGTAGAAAAATAAGTTTTTGTATATAATTTTCACTTTAACATAAAATTTATAACCCCCTTATAATTATTATCATTCTAGTCTTTGATTTATATATCAGATAAAGAATTGAAGAGACCCCCAATAAATTAAATATATATTAAGTATTAAAATAGTTCTTTTAAGAAAACAACGATAAAACAAATTTTAAAACAGAAAAACATAATTTTCACTCGTAAATATTCACCTTATAAAATATAAAGTGAAAAACAAGCAACTTTAAGATTAAGCAGATTCTGGAACAACTGGAGAAGTTGAAGTTGGAACTGCAGTTTCACCTGAAGCTCTTGGAGATGAAACATCAAATTCTTTTTCATTTGAAAAATTAAAATGAACTAACTTTTGGAAAAAACCATCATCTAACCCTGAGGTGTTAATAAAAGTTAAAATGGTAGGAACAAAACCAAAAGTAATGACATCTAAAATACCATAGAATACAGCCTCAGAATCTGGTTGAATTTTGTTTCCACCTTCACTTAAACCCCAACAAATTGGATACAAGACCCAAACGATCATTTGGAAAATAACTAATAAAGTACCAACTTTATTGGTGGTTGGGATTGAGATTGATTTGATTAATGAAACAACAATTAAAGTCATAACAAACAATTGACCAGTGACAGCAAAAGTAAAGTAACCCCATCTATAACTTGATTTTATTAAAATACCAATTAACAAACCCAAGACATAAATTTCAGTGGTTAAAATCTTAGTCATTAAGCCACTAAATAAATTAAATAACTTATTATATAATTCAGAAGTAGTGTCATATTTGACTTCAATTGAATGAGTGGCAACTTCAATGGCTAATAAACTAAATGGCCAAGCTAAGAACCAACCAATATATTTGACATAGAAAACTTGTCTAACATTCAACTCTTCTTCAGTTTCAACATGATGGAATTCAACTGGAGTTGAAGTCCAACCTAAATTAGAAGCATAAGTAAAATAAGAATAAGCTAAGATAGCATTTGTAAATAATGGTGTTAAGGTTAAGAATTTCTTCAATGAATTTTTAGAACTTGAAGTAAAAGCAAAGATAACAACATGAACTAAAGTCAAGACGGAAAAAACTGAAAATGCAGCCCATAACCAATCAGAACCATGTTCAGTCAAGTGAATGTCAACATTAGCTGAAGGTGGATTAATGTCAACAGCTTCATTGCCACGAATAATTAAATTTGAAATTGAGACCATTTTGAACTTTGGATGCAAAAAATTAAAGATTAAAATATACGATTATCTTGAATAAGAAGTCCTTAGTGAAAGCAAATAAAAAAGAGGAATAGGGGTCAATTTCAGGTTAATTTATACCCCTATTCTATCCCTGTTCAACGTATGTAGAGGTAGGATCAAAATGAATGATCAAAATTGTCAGAATATCCCGTTACCATTAAAACAAATTAGAAAAAATATGCATACCATTATCAGGTAAAATCGGGGAAAATTGAGACTGTAACGCAATGTTGAAGTGTGCAACGACGGGAAGTAAGGGACAAATTAGACCAATAGAAAACAAAGGTAAACCCAAAATTGTTAAAGGAAACAATAAGGGCAAATACGGTTTATTTGTAAAGTGTGGTACTTAATCTCCAGATAATTAGTTAATTCGGATGGGAAGATTTATTTAAGTCATTAATTTTTAATTAATTAGGAAACTTCAGAGCTTCCCCAAGGTTATCCGCCTACAGAAATTATAAGAGATAACAGCTTAAGGATGACGACCGAAGATTAGTAAACGGACATACACCGACAGTTGGCTAAGCAGTAATATACGGTTGACAGCCAATAGATGGCTTAAAGATGGCTAAGGTGGCAAAAATAATGTGGTGTTAGCTAAGTAGTTAGAAAATTTTAATTTAATGTTGTATATTCACGAAATTGTTTTAGAGAAATATTACGTGCTTTCATAATTTTATTAATTAAAAGCCATCAACCAATTGCCACTGGTTGACCACTTTTCAATCGTTGAATAATATCATCATTCATGTCTCCTGAAGCTCCACAGATGGAACATCTTAACCTTTTTGAAAAATAAAATGGAATAATTGGTATGAAAAACAATGTAAACCAATTTATAGTTCTAATTGCATGAGCTGATTGGTTATGACAGTTGCCACAGTAACAAGAGACATTACCAATATCATCTAGTGGTTTGTTGGATTCTTTGACTAGTAATTGTTAGTACTTAAAGATTCTTTTGCGTGACTCAAGATCCATCATTAACACAATTATTTTCCAAACATATTCACCAACAGTATATACGGCTACTAGTAGCCAATATTTACCATATACTGTAAGCTGAATAGCTTATTTGACTACTAATGCTACTTTGTTAAAAAATCTGATGATTTTCGGTAAAGCTGGGAGAGGACAGTTTATCCGATTGCTTCCCACCCTAAATCACTCGGTCGACAAAAATCACCCATCCTTGTCAAAAACATTGGTAAGTTATTAAATTATAAGTCTAAATCCTTTGTAATTGCCCAATTCATGTCTAATTATGCTTTACATACATCCGAATAAGAAAAACATGAAGTCCATCTGGTGTAGATTTGATGTTTTCTTGTTGCTTTTATGACCTTTTCGTTTTGTGATCGCAATGTTTCCTACACACACGTGAAAAGCAAGTATTGCAGCCAGCCATACACAATGCATCTCGTCCATGTTTATTGCAGCTATGTTCAACGGCCCAAATTGGGAGGTATATTGATGTTGATGTATGTGGTTGAAATTGGTTCGTACAATATGACCTGCTACTATAGTTATAAAGATACTCATAGGCTGCTGCAGATTTAAGATCATACTGTATCAGCATGTAAATTTGGTACTAGGGAATGCCGAGAAATGAATAATTGCTTGGTGATTGGTACTTTCGATTTTACATGTAAATACCCCTTCATTCTCTTTTGCTTGTACCCCTCATACAATTTCACCATTCTCACCACACTGTATCAGGTACGCTGAATAAACCAATCCCATTGTACGATTGCGAAAGCCATTCAGTTTTTAGCTGCAAAATAAAGCAAGAGGTGTTATATTTCATAGACTCATAGTTAGGACCTATTAAGCCACATTAACTTATTAAGCCACATTAATGGTAGCATGAAATAATAAGGAAAGCCAGACTAGAGGATATAAAATAGTAGGTTAGTGTTTGTAGCATGTAGTTTGTTGCTAGTTTGTAACAATGTTCACCTATATAGCTAGAGTCAGCTTCTTCTATTTAATGAGAGTGTCCTTTGGCCAACTACTCCTTTGAGCCTTTCATCTGAAAGACTTCATCCTATATTCTCAAGTACCTTTTAAGAAAATTGGTACCTTCCGGACAGCGTTTTTTTGCCATCGTCTCCACAGCGACGCCCCACTATAGCATCGATCCATTGGTAGCTTTTACAGAAGTTAAATTAAACATCACACTATTAAATCCGGACCATTAGGCTCCAAATCGTAAACTCTAGAAGTTTAAAGGGTCGGAAACAAAAACTTGTCAGCCTTTTAGCTTTGTAGCATCGATCTACGAGTGATCTCACATACAAAAGAATCCTTGTAGTTTTCTTTTCTTCGTATATAATCATTAGATAATAGGTAACAATACAATTAGATGCTATTTAAAGGTCTTTACTTACAGTATTTACTTGCATAATGTACAAGGATGCCAATGTTAGTTTTAAAAAGTTGAACTAACGTATCAAACCCATCCCTAAATAATAGGGGCACAAATGAGAAAAAAGGAGCAGAAGTAGAAGAAAAATCAACGAAAATTTCCAGATCATAAAAGCGTAACATTAGTCCCCAATTATTTATAAAGACCCCAACTGATAGAATATACTATATAAAGTAGATAAATGCCAAGTACAAATTCGAACTCAAGCTCAAACTCAAATCAGCAAAGAACTTTAATCGAACAAGTTTTAATCTTGAGTAAGACTCAACAGTTTTATTGGTTTTTAGGACATTTATTTAGTATCATCTTTTTTGCATTGAACTTGGTTGAATCAATTTTCACCAGGAATTCAAAATATTATAAATTATGTTTGACTACAATCATATTTACCTATATAATAGTTATCAAACAAATTCATTTCAAGAATAAACTGAGTATTAAAAATTTAAATTGGAAGATTTTATTAAAAGATGAAAATTTCCAATATTTTTCATTATCAATTTGGTTTTATCTTATTAGTTATATAATTGGTAAAGTTAACGGTTCATTATACTCATTCAATATTTATTCGATATTTCATATTTTAAATTATTTCCAACATAACCTATTACATTATTTACCAATCAATTTAAATTCACAACAAGTCATTAATCTGTACATCAACAAATTTCAAGTTACTTTTAATCAAACTGCTTTAATGATTGCTTCAAATTCTGAAATCTTCATATTAATTAATTTAATTATTTCTTTACCATTCATGTTCTTCAGAATTTTTACAAATTTCCCTAAAATCTTAATTAATCTATTTACAATCGTATTAATGATTGTATTCTTAAAATTAAGATTTAACACTAATAATTTCACGAATTCAATTATAAAACAATATGATGCAAAAATATCTTCCACTTTATCCCTTCCCCAATTGTATCAATTCTTAGCTTATTATAATTCAATCAAGCTCAACATAATTAGTTACTTGAAACCTTTGGACAATTTGACCCCAAAAAAGAAGCAATAGTCACAATAAGATCCAGCTTGAGCTTATCAATATGTCAAAGCACAACACCAGTACACCCACAAAACCAGTCGATCACAAACTCAAAGAGAAAAAGTTCAGCGAACATCAATCATTTGTCCCGTAAAGATCTAATAGAGAGTGTAAAAGTAGCAGTAGTAGTAGCAGTAGCTAGCAGTATTAATATAGTAGTAATTATAAATAAACATGGCATCTTCAAGTTTAAAGAAAACGGCCAGTTCAAATGCAAGCATATTAAAGCAGCTTCATTTAACTTCTGTAGCTATAACTTTGATCAGTTTTGGATTGATTTTTATATTTAAAAGACCTTCAAATTATATTGCATTTGTTGTTTTTCAAACTCCTTTAATAGTATGTGAATATATAATAGAAAAATCAGGTAGGCCAGTCTTTAAACACGACAATATCAATGGGTATGATAAGTTGGTTAAAAGTGGTGAAGATTTAAATCAATCTGGTTTAACAGAATATTTATTTGATATTATTTATTTCAATTGGATTTTAAATATCTTGGTAGTTATATTTGGCTCGAATAAGATTTGGTATTTGTATTTAATCATCCCAGGTTATATTGCTTATAAACTTTCGAGTTTTATTTTACCGTATTTCAAAAAGTCTCCTTCAGGACCTACTGCTTCAGGGTCTTCAGGACCTACTGATGGAAATGAAAAGAGCAAAAGACAACAAAAGATGGAAAAAAAGAAACAAAAGACTGTTAGAGTTAGATAATTCTATATTTCAAACATTATATACGTATTTAGTCATTTCATACCTAAAGTTCAATCCAAATCAATGAAGTAGAAAGTCTCTGAGAGTTTTTTTTCCTCTTTACACTCTTCGTCTTTGTCATAATTTTACTTAGATTCGTCCAACTTTGCCCTAGACAAGCAAAGATAGAGAACTGTTGATAAATGTTTAAGAGGTTGTATTCAATGAATTGTGACATCATAAGATCTTCAGTAAATGGACCACTCGAGTCTCAAATAATTAATAAATTATTATCATTAAATCCAGTTAAATTAAAGGTGGCTAATGATTCATCAAAACATTCTCATCATAAAGGCATGGCGGATGCTGAAAATACGGTAGAAAGCCACTTCAGAATCGAAATTGTTTCTGACCAATTCATGGGATTAAATTTGCCTGCTAGACACAGAGTTGTCTATAAGTTATTAGATGATGAGTTTAAAAATCAAGGTCTTCATGCTCTACAATTAAAAGCTAAAACTCCGGAAGAATTTTCAAAATAATATCGAACTACTCCTGTAATGAATAGAACAAAGAAGTGTAAATAGATTTTTTTCTTATAAAAACAATATACATGTAATTTATATAAAATATACCTTAAATATATATATATAAAACTAATGATTAAAGGAGGTATTGGCTAATGATTAAAAGGGTAAATATTCTAAATATGATATGACTTTGGTTTGATTGAATGACAAATGATACAAAAACCTTAATAACTAAGGAATTCTTTAAAATTACAAAAACAAAAAAGAAGGATTTCTTAATTTACAAGATTCTCTAAACTTTCTAGATTAAGCTTCAGTTAAAGTAGCTGAAGAACCATTTAATTGCTGATGTTGATCTTTTTCAACTATTGGGTCTTGTAAATTATTTGATTCTTGTACAGATGCATTTTTAGCAACTAATTCAACAATTCTCCTAATTACAGGTAAAGTTAACCATGCAGGTACATATGCTTCAACTCTTGAAAATGGTCTCAAATTGACAGTTCTAAATGGATCATTAAAGTAGCCATCAGTTGAAACTAATTCAAATAATTCTTGAGTTGATGAATCTGACGATTTAACTCTGTCAGCAACAGCTTGCAAAACTTCCGGTGAAATTGGTGTTTCATAATCTGCTACATAATATTGACTAATTAATTTTTGAATTTGGCTTGGTTTTAAAGCATAGCAAATTTCATAAATAATTTCAATATCTTCTTGAGTATTCTTTTTAATTTGCAATAATTTAGCGGCTTGGAACAAATGACATAAGTATCCACTGGCTTCTTGGATTTCATGTCCTTTACACCATTCTTCTAATCTTGTAACATTGTAGTTTAATTGTAAACCTCTTTTCCATGAAAGGAAGTTTCTTCTCATGATTAAGTCATTAAAACATAATGCATCAATAAATCTTAATAATTCAATTATAACTTCATTCATAACTTCATGTTCAATGAAATAAGACTTCATAGACCAATAAACTGAATTAAAAAAACTTAAAATATCATCCATCTTATACTGATTTGCAGGTGAAAACACTTTAGCTAAAAATGGAGAATTTTCCGGAGCCATATAACCTGGTAAAGATTGTGATAATACAACAGCACTAACTGCTTTCTTTTCCAAATCTTTTTCCATTTTCTTCATCCACATATTATAAATATTATATGATAATGATTCAAAATCTTCTTTAACAACAGCAATCAATTTTAAATATTCATCAAATTCTTCTTCACTCATTTCATAAGATAAGGTATCATTTGATAAAATGGTCTGTTGGGCATATGATACAAATGAATATAATTCATGAGTATTTGATAACCAAAATGCTCCATTTGGAATAACATCATCACCTTTTAAGTTTGAAACTATGACTTGAATTGTTGCCAATACTTCACCCAAAAATTCTTCACTTTCTTTGGTTAAGCCTAATCTCCACATATCACTTAATATAATTATAATAATTCTTGATGGGAATAATATTTCTTTTCTAGTAAAATCACTTGCAACTCCAGCAGGTGGGATTTTCAAATTCTTTAATAAACCTTCAACTACTTCTCTATGTAATTGTCTAGAATTTCTTAATAATCTAAATAATTCATCATTAATATCATCAATATTAGTTTCATCATCATTTGATACAGCAATAACAGAAACTGGTCTATTATTACTATCGAAATGATTATTATGGTTAATACCAGCACCTCCAGCAGCACCCATGGCACTACTATGCCTCTTGGTATTAATAGCTCTGTTTCTACCAGCGTTCAAAATTGGAGTTGGATTAATTTGCTGTTGTTGTAAAGTAGCCAATTCAGTTTTCAATTGTTCAATATGAGATTTCAAATCAACTTCAATAGTGTCACGCTTAATTAATTGGTCTTTGACTAATCTTAATTCTTCAATATTTTTCTCGACTTCTTGTCTTAAGTCACTTTGCTCTTTAGTTAATTCTTCAATTCTTAATTCAGCTGAATTATATTCTGATTTAATAGTACCTAATTCTTTGTTTAAATTTTCAATTTCTAATTGATGTTCACCATTTTGACTATCAAATTTATCTTTAAATTCTAACTCTTTTGATTTTAAAGTTTCATGAGCATTATTTGATTGGTCTAATAAACCTTTCAAATTTGTGATTTCTATCATCAATTTTTTATTATCTTGAATTTTAGATGTCAAAGATTGAGTTAATTCAATAACTTTATTTTCCAATTTATATGAAACTTGTTTGAAATGATTAACTGACTTAGCTTCGGTCTTTAATTGTTTTAATTCACCAACCGCTAATTTTCTTCTGATCAATGATTGAATTAATACAGCTGATTTGACTCTTTTATTATATTTCTTCCTTTCTGATAGACCTCTCCAAGATTTTTGTAATACAATGGCAGATTTTTCAGTTCTTAAAGTTAATACCAGTTTTCTTGCTTGATAACCTCTAATTGACTTTTGTAAAGTGACAATAGAATTAATCGATTCATTTAAAGATTTTCTTGCAACAAAACCTCTAATTAAAGTTTGGATTTTAATAGCTGCATTAGTTTCAATTTCTTGTTTAATTTTAAATCTTCTAATAAAACCTCTAATTAAACTTTGTAGTCTAATATGACTTGATCTTGTTTCTTGATATTTCTTTGAAGTTATATGCTTCTTAATATTCTTTTGAATCATTACAGCTGAATTAAATAATTTATCACTTCTTAATTTTTCAAAATGTGCCAACATACCAGCCTTAAAGAAAATCTTAGTATTACCTAATTGATATTTAGACTTATCAAGAGAAGTATCAGTTAAAATTTGATTACATAAACCACTGACCAGTTCTTGAGTTGTACCCTTCTTATTATTCATAACTTCAATCCAATCATGAGATGGTACCAAAATATGATACCTATCAGCAAATTCAATATAAGTCCACCTTGAAGGGAAACCAGCACAAGAAATACGAATGGTTTCCAAAACACCACACGCTCTTAGTTGTGATAAGACCATTAAAGAATCAAATTCCCAAGCCTTTTTTAATTCATTAGGCTTTATACATCTGATATAATGAACGTTGGTAGAATTTATAGTCTTCATTAATTCAATTAATGAATTTTTGAAAATTGAACCTAATGTTGGTTTTTTACTTGCAATTGATTTTTTGCCTGCATTAGCATTATTATTTAATTGTAAAGCATTAGCATTTTTATCAATAATTTCCAAAACATCTTTTAATAAATCATTTGTTGAATTTTTCAAAACTTCTAAATGACCTTCCCCAACAGTATCTCTATTTTTTTCCAAGAATCCTTCAATATCATAACTTACATCTAAAGCATAATGAGCTACAATAAATTTCAGCTGACCAAACCTTGGTTTTTTAAATACTTTATTAGTTGGTTCCTTATTTAAAGTTTGATACATTTTTTCAATTAACGATTGATCACTACCAGCAGGTAATCTTGATTCTTCATCTAATAAGGATAATATCCCCAATTTATTTTCGATTAAATTTATACAAGGTTGATTATCACTAAAATCAATAAAACTCCATTCAATTTCTTCTTTAATATATTCTTCTTGTTCTAATTTGAAGACATGTTGATTGAATTCTTGTTGTAATTTTTCATTGGCATAATTGATACAAAATTGTTCAAATGAATTTTTTTCAAAGTGTTCAAATCCATAAATATCCAATACCCCAATAAAAGAAGAAATTTTATCAACTACATCCAGTGGACATAAATCATTATTAATATAATCAACCAACCAATCGAATAAAGCAGAATAAATATATTTAGCAAATGAATCTCTTGCAACCAAAGCTTGTTTGTAGTTTAAATTACTTGTAATTTTTTCTGACCTTGTTGTAATTTGTTTTTTGACACACCATTTACTAAAACTCATTGCATCAATACCTAATAAGTCACAAGCTTTAATCAAGTTTGGTTCATCTGATGATAAATGGGCATCATTTCTTGAAGGAGCAATTTCAATATTACCAATGTGTAATAAAGCAGCTAAGATTTTATAAATTTCAAATTGTTTAGTTGAATCAATACCAATTAAAGTTAAAGCATCTTTGGTTATATTGAACTCTTTTTCATCATCAGTACCTTCAATAATTGAAGAATCACCTTGAGACGTATAATTATAATCATCAGGATTTGATAAATTTAATTTTAATTTATCATCATTATTTAAACCAGCTAATAATTGATAAAAAATATGATAGTTTCTTTCGTTTTTAGGTTGGAAAACTAATCTCGACCTTTCTAATAAATAAGTTCTAATTCTTGCACCAATAATTGAAGTATTAGTATCAAACAAAATTTCTAAATATTTACCAAATCTTGAAGAATTATCATTTCTAGTAGTTTTGGCATTACCAAAAGCTTCCATAATGGGATTGGTTGCCAATATTTGCTTTTCAACATCACTCATCTCAGATTTATGTTCCGTACCAATATTATTTTCTAATTCCAGTTCTTCTTCAACTGAAGCAAAATATCTCATAATATATTTAGCACTTACTGTTTTACCAGCACCAGATTCACCACTAACAACAATAGTTTGGTTCTTACCATCTGATTTCATGCATCTATAAGATTCTTCTGCAATTGCAAACAAATGAGGATCTAATTCACCTCTTCTTTTCCCACTATAAGCTTGAATAATGTCTTGAGAATATAATTGATCAACTCTTTGGAAAGGATTTGTTGCAATCAAAACAATACCGGAATAAGTATAAATATTCAATTGACTGTATCTCAACTTAATTGCGTGTAAAACAGCAGGTTCATTTAAATAAGATAAACTTGTTAAATCTTCAGAAGCTTCTAATATTGGAGGATTTCTTAAAGGGAATCCACTATCTTCCTCTTCTACATTCGAGGTTTCAACATTAAATATTATTGATTCATCATGGTCATGTTGTAATTCAATCAAGTATTTATTATCTTTGGTGGTATTTGATTTAACAGTGGCACCTACCCAACCTAATTTATCATCAGGATACCAGCAACGAGTCCCAACGTCGTAAACTGAAACCATCTTTTTAACTTTCTTTAAATCGACAGATATATCTTGGCTTGACTAAGGGCCTAATAGAACAACAGCAATCACTGGATCGAAGGATGGATGAATTAGAATCAAAAGTTGTATAAAAAAAACCTATACAAATCAACAAATAAAAAAAATCAACACTCGAAAACCAGGTAGTACACACAAACGAAATCGGGACTTATTGTTCTTTCTCGTTTTGTCCTTATTAGTGAGAACTGGCGAAATTACAATATTTCAACAACTTCTTTCACTAGATTTACCTTCTATCCTCTAAGACTCAACCGCTTTACAATTGAATGAACTATAATTTTTTTTGAAACTGATCTGTCCTTTAAAACCCTTGTTTCAAGTATTTGACTTGAGAAAATTTTTTGATTCAGCACATCCACAAAATACGCGTTAACGATTTTGGTAAAGACACATGCTAGATCACAACAATATAGTGTAGAATAGTGGTGTAGTGTAGTGTAAAGTAGCGTAGAGCAGTGTAGTTAGAGCAGACATATATTGAGTAAAGGAGAGATGAACAATCACAACTTAAATGGAGGACTTTCCAAAGGCTGGTAAACCTTGCTAAATAAGTTGTCGTTTGGGACAAATCTATCAGTGAATCTTCCATCAATAAACAGATCATTCAATTCTTCAATAGTATTAACCCCCAATAATCTCATATTCATAATCATTTCATCCTTTAGAATCTGGATAGCTTTAAAAACCCCGTCATCACCGTATGTTGACATGGCATAAAGAAATGGTCTTCCAATTCCAACCCCTTTTGCACCTAAACAAACTGCTTTTAATATATCAGAGGCTCTTCTGATCCCTCCATCTATAAATATTTCTAGCTTATCTAATAAACCTTTCGATTTTAGAATTGGGTGTAATTCAGCTAATACTTCGATAGGTGGTCTTGAAAATTCTAATTGTCTTCCTCCATGGTTTGATAAAACTATACCATCAACTCCATGTTCAATGGATTTCAAACTATCCTCAACAGTTTGGATTCCTTTTAAAACAATAGGCATCTTAGTAATACTTCTAAACCATGCAATGTCTTTCCAACTCAACCCTGTATCGATAAATGAACTAATTGCTCTTGCAGCCCCCTGAGATCTATCGATTGAATCATCATCATTTTGAACATGACTAGTATCCTCAAAATCTTTTGATCTCATGTCTTTTTCTCTTCTACCTAACTGTGGAGCATCCACAGTTATAAATAACCCTTTTATTCCTCTTGCTTCTGCATGTTGGACAATTTTTTTACAAATTTCTCTATCAGCGTTGACATATAATTGCAACCACTGAGTTTGCTCATCAATTGCTTCATCAACAATTTCATCAAATGAACATGATGCTAATGTTGGAATCATTTGAGCGATATATTGTCTTGCAGCCGATCTAGTTAAAACTTTCTCTCCATCTGGATGACCCAATTTACCTAATGCTGTAGCAGTTATATAAAATGGAGCTGATACTTTGTCCCCCAACATGGTAGTTGATAAATTAATGTCAGTCACATCAACCAAGACCCTTGGTTTAAAGTAGAATCTATGATAAGCTAAATGATTATCTCTAAGGGTAATTTCATCGTCACAACCGGATGAATAATAAGCCCATGCAATTTTATCCATGGTATGTCTCGCAACAAATTCAAAATCATTTAAATTGTAAATCAGGGAAATATCTGGCTTAGCTTTATCGTATTTACGTCTTTGAATCTCATATTCATCTGGTGGATCATCATCGTCATCATCGTATTCATCAGAACCGTCATCTTGGTCAGTTGATGACAATTGAGCCGGAACAGGGAAATTAATTGCCTTTTTGTCATCTTGTTCATCATATTCAACATCAAATTCATCAACAACACTATTATCACCAGCAGAATCATTGTCAGTAGATTCCTGGTCAATATTCTTCAATTCCTTCTCTTTTGTTTCCATTTCCTTCAAATCAGAAGATCTTGCAGCTTCGGTCTCTTTAGATTCCTTGGATACTGGTTTCACCTTTTTAGGTTTGTCACTCATATCCACCTCACCCAAATGATAATCTTTTGATAGATACTTAATTAAAGTATCACCAGGATGAATTGGATCAAAAGCTTTGGTAGCATCTTTACCAGCATATTTTAAAATAATCCCACTACCACCTGGATGTTCGTTTAAAAAGTCAGTTACATTATATGCTTTACCATGAATAATTACCCAACAATCTTTCTTGGAATTATGTTTGCTAACTTCTTGAAAAGTTACCATTGCTTTTAGTAGTTACCTTTATTTGACTTGCCTTGGATATACCTGTTTTAACTAGCTTTATAAGAACAATACTGGAAAAAAAATTAATTACTTTCCTCTACTTGCTATGATATGTACCCACTAAAATTTGTTTCAATTGTAATAGCTTATCACCATAGTTTCCCCCCACACTAATTTTTGCAGCGGTACACCGAATGAAAAGTAGCCCAATATTCACAGGCTTTGGTATGCCCACTACCGCGGAACCACAACCGCAGGGAGGCTACCATCCCAACAAGGATATATTATGCGAAAGGTCGATGTATAATTCAATGGCTCCAGTTATCACACGTATATCACACTATATAAATCACATGACACTTTAGTCAGGTGACAGAGCGGCGCAGCTGAATAAACATTTTCAGGTTTCAAAATGAGTTCAGAATGACCAGTTTCAGTATGGGTGTACCGATGGAAAATATAAAATTTTTGATTTATGAGCATGGCACGACATTTACTCAAAATTTTTTTTTTTTTTGAGGAAGTCTCCTGGGAATCACTGAATTTTAAAATTAAGAAGACCAAGACCAGTAGAAACGTTTATTTTGTGAATCGAATCAAATATAAATCCATTAGAAGGGTGTTTGATATATTCGTCTAGATACGGGAAAAAGCGAGAATAACTTTGGGGTAGGTTTGTCATAGAAAAAAAAGAAGATAAGACAAGATCAAAGGTGTCCTTAATTTTTATTAGTGGCCTTTGGATTTTTTTTTTTGTGTGCTTTAGTGTGCTTGTGTACTTGGGTGTCTGTGTACTTGTGTGCTAGTGCTGTGTTGTGTTGTGTTTGGCTTTATTACTTTAGGCAAAGGAAAAGGAAACTGTTGCTTGATCATAAGACTTGATTAATCCATATCCATCGCATAACAGCTCCCCCCCACTCCCATTTTCATTTTGTTTATTCGGATCTATAGAAGATTCTTTCCCAGTTGAAGTGTTAGTTTTTCGTTCTAATTGACTAGAAGCGGTTGACGTTTTTGATCTTTAAATCGAAGCTATTGTGTAATTTTTATCCTTGTGTTTGGTGTGAAAGGTGCTTAACAAAGCGATTCTTTTGTTGAACGGTACTTTTATTGGTAACCCTGCTATTATTTTTTCTTTAAATCAGATTCATATTTATATTTAAAGGGGTATGGTGCTAATTAATGGAGTCAAATATGCTTGTGAAAGATGTATACGAGGTCATAGAGTTACGACATGTACTCATACTGATCAACCTTTGACCATGATTAAACCAAAAGGTAGACCTGCTTCTCAATGTCAACATTGTAGAGATCAAAGGAAATTAAAGAATTTACACATTAATTGTAGTTGTAATAAAAAGGGGAAATCTCCTGGTCAACATTTAGCTAGTTGTTATAAAAATCCAAATGGTTGTACTTGTTATCAAAATCATAAATTAAAGGTCAAGAAAAACAAAGATGATCATAACGGTGCAAATAATGGCTCTTCTTATAATGGATCTGATTCTTCTGAATCTTCAAGAACTAACTTAGCAATGGTCTCTCCTGTTAGAGGCGTGGGTAATAATTCAACAAACAATGATTTGACCACAACTGCTTTAGGTTTATCTGGTACAATGCCAATGTCTGGTATTCCAGGTACTATTAGTAATAACAAAAGTGACGAAGAAGTTGATGCAAATTTTCAGAATGCTATTAATGATTATTTAGCTGATGACTCAATGTTAACTTTTAAGTCAAATGGACTTTTTGATTTTTACAATGAAAAACTGAATAATGGATCTATGTCTCCATTACCTAATCATTCGAATGATTCATTAAATGATTCTCACATAGATTCTTCTTCAAATTCTGCTGTTAATAATGGTATTATCAGTGATATCAACGATGTAAGCAACAACGGTACCAATAATGGTCTGGTTGCTTCAAATGGGGGAAATAAGTTTAACAATGGTTTGAATTCAATAGACCCTGAAGAGAAAGATGAACTTGAACTTAATGAAAATTATTTCCCCTTGTTCCCTCTAGTTGGAACTCAATCATTCGATAACAGTGAATCACTTCCGTTATCATCAATCCCTCAAAACTTTCAATCTTCAATTTCAAGATCGCATTCGAATAGCTTCAAATATGGAAGTAATAGACCCGCAAGTGTTTTATCAATTAACTCGAATAGTTCAATTTCAACTGATTTAAGTAAATATGATAAATTTGATCATTCAGCTTTCCCACCTTCAAATAATACTATTACTGCCATGAATACTATTAGTGCCAATAGTACAGGGACTGGTATGAGTACTATTACGAATTCACTAACAAACCCTAACGGTAATATCAATGGTCCTACTGGTAACAATGGTATTAATTATAGTAGTATGAATAATAGTAATAATACTACTACTACTAATAATACAGAGTTAGGGGGCGATATAACCAATGGATTCGGTAACGCATCAGGGAAAGGATCGATTTCAAAACTTCAAAACAATTTCAATAATATCTTAGAAACAAATGAATTATATATGAGTGATGAAGAGTTAGAAAATTTTTTGAATGACTTTGATAGAAAGAATAACGATATGGACTTTAATTTATTATCTGCCAAAAGTGAAGATAATAAATAATATAATATAATATAGTTTTATAGTGTATTATAGTATATTACAGAATAGTATTTTTTTTCAAATATATATATACTCTATTTAGAGTAGATGATATGAATTTGATTTATTAGTTATTGTGTATTACGTCTTCTATGGGTTCTATTTGCGCTATTACGAGTCTAGTTTTAAGTTATTTAATCTAGCGATATTAGAACTTAAATCTAAGGTCTCATTCACATCAATCTTTTTACTTGGAATTTCGTTATTCAAATAAATTGATAATCTTTCATCACTAATTTCAGTAATGGATTTGCCATCTGTTTCTTGAAGTATCAATAATCGAATTAAATATTCTAACAACGATAATTTATTTGACACTATGAGCCTCTTGTCGGTATTTGGCTCTTTTTCTTCAGCATCTTCACTATCGTTATCGCTATCTTCATCACTATCTTCGAATTCTTTTGGATTAACCTCCCCAAATCCAATGTAGTCATTATCAACTTTTAAGATTAAAACAGGCGAGTTAGAATTTTCTAATTTCAATAATTTACCAGATCCACTAAAGAATAACTTACTGACTTGATTCAATTTTATTGTTTTCAATAGTGGATCCTCTTCATGATACCTTCCATCATCAAAATTCTCTAGAATTTCAAGGATATATTGATTTTTATGCTTTAATTGAATTTTGGCTCTTGCATATTCTTCTTTCCAGGTGATAGAATCAATATTGTACCCTTTCTCATCATCATAATCGGTAGAACTGGCAACATTATTGTCCTCAGTATATTTTAATCTACTTGGATTATAGAATATCGAGTAATACTTCAAATCAAACTCAGGACCAATAATTTCTTTACCACTAGACTGAATAATATAGTTTGAAGACTCAATTAATCGATTAATACTTATATTTCTTCCCAAGCTTTTATTTACATTAACACCGCTGGTAATCAATGCTAAGTTTATTAAAGGTATTGCTTCATCAATTTGCTCAATTAGCTGATTCATATGATTTTCCACTTTTTTGACCAGTTCTTTTTCATTATTATTGTTGAATTTGGATATAATTAGTTCAACTTGTTCATCAAACTGAGCGAAACCCTCATCTAATTCATCGATTAATGTAAGAATAGCATCTAACGAGGTCTGTCCTTGAGTTGCAACTAACCTAATGAGTTCAATAGAGGTTGATATTATGTTAATTTTGATATTGATTTTACGTCTTTTATTCATGATTTTCACTTTTTCGTCTTCAGGAATTTTATCCATGAATTTACTTACCGTCTTGATAGCATACCCCGAAGCTATTGAAATACCCGACCTAATTGCAAACGATACAGCCTGATTGCTTGCCTTTGCTAAGATCTCATCCATCCTTAATTATCCTGTTTTGATCTCATTTTTTCTGCTTTCTTCTCTTGCGTTTCTTAATTTGTTGCTGCAAAATATTTTAGTCTGGTGGTGGCAATGAAGCAAATCCACAAAAGAGTTATTTGAATGAATTTGAAGCAAAAATTAACCGGAGCAGCTGTTAGCAGCTGTTATAGCCCTTTGTTTCGACATGAATGTTATACTGAACGTGCAAGAAGTGCACGAGGCTGATTCTGCAGTTGCAAAGACGTACATTCTCGCCTCCTGCTTGCGTCTAAATGTGGATTAGAGGTAGAAAACTGTTCAGTTGAACTATATATATTGGCGATTGAAATAAAATGCCTTTGGAGGAGACTTAGACCGGGTTTAATGCTATTTCACAACCTTTAACAAGCTCGCTTCCCTGTCTTGTTGGTCCTCATATTTTCTTTTTGTCTCTTATTTCAATCCTTCTACATTGAACTCATCTGGATTCCAACTAGTCTAGTGGATACGGTTCTAAAGCAACAACATGCTTTATTTGGTACACTTACAACTTCTAAGTGATCTTAGATCTTTATACCCGTAGTTTATTTGCGTCTGTGATTTCGCGTTGTTTATATTTACTAAGCTAAGTGTTTAAAGCAGATAGATTATATAGACTAGCATGGCACCGTTTGCAAGGAAGCTTCTTAAGGAGTATACTACTCCATTAGGATCAGGTGCTGGTGTACCCAAGGATAAAAGACCGCCTTCAATCAAAGATGGGCCAGAAAGACTTGCAAGACCATTTAAAGTCCCATTCAATCGCGTAGACGGCGGGTATGGATCAACTAGTACTAATGGTAGATTACCGTTGAGAAATGTAAGAAATAAGAACATCAACTACAATATTGATAAAGAGAATATACCAGAAGGTGATGATATGGGGGTTGATGAACATGGGGATATAATACGAGTTAATAAGAAATTCGGAGCGTTAAACCCACGACGTAGTAATTCATCAGACAATTCTAAATTAACCAAAGGGTTTAGTATACCATTTAAAGATAGATCAAAGGACTTGAATTTGCCTCCACCAACACTAGGCACAAAACCCAAGATTATAATACCGCCAAGACCATTACATGATCCATTGAGTGAATTTGCTATTGTATTATATGATCCAACAGTTGACATAATACCCAAGATCGAAGAAGAGGAAACAAAAGAAGATGAAGAAGAGACTAAACTAGAGGAAGTGATTGTGGAAGAAAGGTCAACCAAACGAAGAAGGACTCATAAATCTTTGGCTGAGATATTGGGGATTTCAAATTATAAAGATGAGAATTCAAAATACCCTGATGTACCAGTTGTTATTGATCCTAGATTGGCCAAGGTTTTAAGACCTCATCAAGTTGAAGGGGTTAAATTTTTGTATAGATGCACCTCAGGATTAATCGATGTCAAAGCTAAAGGATGTATCATGGCTGATGAGATGGGATTAGGAAAGACATTACAGTGCATTGCATTAATGTGGTCCTTATTAAAGCAGGGACCAAGAGGGAGAAAGACCATATCAAAATGTATAATTGTATGTCCTTCGTCATTAGTTAGAAATTGGGCTAACGAAATCATTAAATGGTTAGGTGAAGGAGTATTGACTCCTTTAGCAATTGATGGGAAATCGGTTAAGAATTCTGAAATTGGTAATAGCTTGAAACAATGGTCGGTTGCAAGTGGTAGAAATATTGTTCGTCCTGTGTTAATTATATCATATGAAACTTTAAGAAGACATGTAGATAAATTAGCAGGAACCGAAGTTGGGTTAATGTTGGCAGATGAAGGTCATAGATTGAAAAATGGTGATTCATTAACATTTATGGCCCTAAATGAATTGAATTGTGAAAGAAGAGTTATTTTATCTGGTACTCCGATTCAAAATGATTTACTGGAATATTTTTCATTATTAAATTTTGCCAATCCTGGATATTTAGGTACAAGAAATGATTTTAAGAAGAATTTTGAAAATGCTATTTTAAGAGGTAGAGATGCTGATGCTACTGATAAAGAAAGAGAACAGAGTGATTTGAAACTAACTGAATTAAGTACACTAGTATCTAAATTTATTATTAGAAGAACAAATGATATCTTATCTAAATATTTACCCATTAAATATGAGCATGTTATATTTGTTAATTTATCACCGTTGCAAACAAAACTATATAATCACTTTATTACCTCACCCGATATTAAAAAATTATTGAAAGGAATTGGACTGCAACCTTTGAAAGCAATTGGAATGTTGAAAAAATTATGTAATCACCCCCAACTATTAAATCTACCAGAAGATTTAGAAGGCTGTGATAAATTTTTACCAGAAGATTATGATAATTTAGGATCAGGATCAGGCAATGGACGTAATAGAGAAATTCAAACTTGGTTAAGTGGAAAATTTGGAATCTTAGAAAGATTTTTATATAATTTGCATCATGAAACAAATGATAAAATTGTATTGATTTCAAATTATACTCAAACGTTAGATTTAATTGAAAAAATGTGTAGGTATAAGAAATATGGATGCCTTAGATTGGATGGAACATTAAATATTAACAAACGTCAAAAATTGGTTGACAAATTTAATAATCCAGATGGTAAAGAATTCATATTTTTATTATCGTCTAAAGCAGGTGGTTGTGGTATTAATTTGATTGGAGCAAATAGATTGGTATTAATCGACCCCGATTGGAACCCAGCGAGTGATCAGCAAGCTTTGGCAAGAGTTTGGAGAGATGGTCAAAAGAAAGATTGTTTTATATATAGATTTATTCTGACAGGTACAATTGAAGAAAAAATCTTCCAGCGTCAATCAATGAAATTATCATTAAGTAGCTGTGTTGTTGATGAAAAGGAAGATGTTGAAAGATTATTTAGTGCTGACAATTTAAGGCAATTGTTCAGTTTCCAACCAGATACCATATGTGATACTCACGATACTTATCATTGTAAACGTTGTAAAGATTCGAAACAAACAATTAGAGCCCCAGCTATGTTATACGGAGATCCAACAACTTGGAACCATTTAAATCATGATGATTTAAAAGACAATCATGATGTTTTGTTACAAAATGAAAACAATTTCAATGATATTAGCTATACATTCCAGTATATATCACACTGATATATATACAAATGTAAACATGTCCCGCTATGTAAATCTTCTTGTTTTCTATTCTGCATATCCACTGAGCCATCAAAATGTAAATCAATAAACCTATGAGCCGATGAATTTGTAAATACGAATTAATTATGGGTTATACAATGGGAACAACGAGAGTATGTATGCATATGAACAATTGCAAGCAGTTTTTAGGACTAATTAGGTAATTGGAAATGAAAAAATTTATGGACTCATTAACAATAGGTGCAAAAAACTTTAGTGCTGCAGGCTGGCTAACATTTTTTTGACATCTCGAAAAATTTAAATACGAGCCATTATCTCATTATCTTAAATTAAAATAAAAAAGTTAATTGTCCCAGGGTCTCTTATTGTCTAAAACCTATTGAAACTAGTTTTAGTTTGACAAACCTTTGGGGAGTTATAAGTGAGAGGTAGTTGTAGGAGAGGGTTGAGTCAGAAACAACAAAATTGAGAATAAGAACATTTATAAATGAGATAGCCGTAAGCTAAGAATATAGAATTAAAAAAAAATGAAACTTAGATTTCAAATTATAATACCCTTTTTAATACTATATACCTTAACATTGCAAGCGTTGATAACGGACATACGGAGGGGTCACAATCACGAATCACTTGATCAGTTCAAAGAGTGGAAAGATGCCGAACATTGGGATTATTTAGATAAAATCCATTATGCGTATTTTGTGCAGTTGAAGCCTCAAGGAATTAAAATTGTTCATATTGAAACAGATTGTATACCTACAACGGATGGGAAGTTTCTAGTGGCCAGTCATATTTACGATCCTATTGGTAAAATGTACTTGAAAAGAGACAACGAGAAGATACGGAGGTACCAAGGTGAAAGATACATTCATGGTGATAGAGGATTAGGTGATATAATTCTAGAGACCGATGACGGTGAACTAGTGCATCTTTTTATGAATTAACATGTGTATCAAAATGGACCTTATGACTAGCTGCAGCCCACCTGAAGGAATACTCCCCAAACCGCCTGCTTTTTGTTTATAGCTTATGTGTATTAAATTATTATACCCTTTATACCCTCACCTTATTTTTGTAGCCCCCTAATAGCATATTTCCGAAGCTACCCCGTATACGATTACCCATCATCAAAGTATACTTAGAAACCCATGATTAACACCAGAAGCGAAGAGAGGAAAGAATGTGTTCTGCCTTCTGGATTGAAACACGTCACTATATGTATTATCATATATAGCATCATATATAGTATCGTACATAGTATCATACATAGTATCTTATATATGCCCTCATCACGAGCTGTCTGAATATTACCCGGACAAAATTTATGCTTAGGTTAAAAAGTAGATGTAAACCCTAGTCAAGGCTCTACAGTTTTACTTGTGGGGGTATATTACCATCTTACAGGCTTCAGTATAGTAAAGCGCTTCTTAGCTGTCTCTTTATAGGCACTTACACTCTTCTTAGGGAATACGTAGGTCAATGTTTGACGTATACTAATGCTGCGGCAGCTGTACCGGCTGCAACTACAGCACAGGCGGGAAGCGGTACTAAAGAAGCCAGCTGCTTTGGAAGCGCGAAAACCCAAACTGGAAGGGCAGTGGTGGTGGTACTCAATCATGGCCCGGCACCCCGCACGACCTCGTACCATGTTGGTCGGAGTATGACAGCAATTATGCGTCTCCTTATCCCCCGCAAAAAAATTCACCCAATCATTCTGTTACTGAACATAATCAATAAGTATAGTGATAATATTGGATTTATTGATAAATTGATCAGAGTGGATTGGTAAGTAGTAAAAGAGGTTAAACAAAACTACTTGAAGATTGTAATTGAGGTATAAATGGCAGAATTACCAAAAAATCCAATTGTTGTAGTTGGTGGAGGATTAGCAGGATTGTCAGCTGCACATGAAGCATACTTAAGAGGAAGTAATGTTATCTTGATTGATAAACAAGGATTTCTTAGTGGGAATAGTGGTAAAGCTACATCTGGTATCAATGGATCTTTGACTAGAACCCAGGTCAATCTAAGTATTAAGGATCTGGTTGAACAATTCTACCAAGATACTTTAGCTAGTGCCAAAGATCGAGCCAATCCAGAATTAATCAAAGTCTTAACTTATCATTCTGCTGATGCAATTCATTGGTTACAAGAAGTATTTGATTTGGATTTGACTGTTGTATCTAGATTGGGTGGTCATTCTCAGCCTAGAACTCATAGAGGGAAAGATGCAAAATTCCCCGGAATGGCAATTACTTACAAATTATTAGAAAGTTTAGAAAACAAAAGCATTGATGAACCAAATAGAATAGTAATTTTAAAGAATAACCAGGTTATTGATTTAATTATTAGTGAAGGAGAATCAGATAATATTATTGGAGTGAAGGTTAAAGATCTAAAAACTAAAGAAAAGTTTGAAATCAAAGGTCCTGTAATCATGGCAACTGGTGGTTACGCTGCTGATTTTACTAAGAATTCTTTATTAAGAAAATACAGACCTGACATATTCAATTTGCCTTCGACTAATGGGAATCATGCCACTGGAGATGGCCAAAAGATCATGATCAAAAATAAGGGGATCGGTATTGATTTAGAAAAAGTCCAAGTTCATCCAACAGGCTTAATTCAATATGACGATAAAGATGTGATCAATGGAGTTAAACAACCAAGGTTTTTATTTTTAGGAGCTGAAGCATTAAGAGGTGAAGGTGGAATAATGATTAATGGTAAAGGTGAACGGTTTGTAAATGAATTAGGTACTAGAGATTATGTAAGTGGTGAAATGGAAAAGCAATTGAAAGCAGGCAATGGCCCAATTAGATTGATCTTAAATAATAAGGCAGCATCTAATTTAGAGTTTCACGTTAAACACTATGAGCAGAGAAACTTAATGAAGCAAATTACTGGAAAACAATTGGTTGATGATTTAGGTGTTGAAAAATCAGTCTTAATTGATCAATTCAAGACATATAATGACTATGGCGCAAAGGATAAACCAGACCAATTTGGTAAACAATATTATCCTAATTTGCCTATCAATTACAATGATGATGAACAATACCATGTTAGTTTTATTACTAGAGTTTTACATTTCACAATGGGAGGAATTAAAATCAATGATAAGACTCAAGTTTTATATCAAGGTTCGAGTAGCGATGGTGAATCTACCCCATTTAATGGATTGTATGCCTGTGGGGAGGTTGCTGGTGGAGTTCACGGTCATAACAGGTTAGGTGGATCTTCTTTATTAGCATGTGTTGTGTTTGGAAGATTGGCAGCTGATCAGGCTTCAAGTTATTTGTTACAAAACTTAAGTAAGAATGAAACAGCAACGGCTAATGGAAATGCAAACCAGGCTGTCGAAAGATTACAACAAATTCATTTGCATATAGATCCAAATAATAATAGAGTAGTAGTAGATTGGTCAGAAAATGATAAAGGAGGATCATCACCACCTTCAGCACCACCTTCTTCAGGTTCACCACCACCCAGCACTTCTGGAGGATCTAATTCTAGTGGGTCATCAAGCAAAGGTACATCCAACAAAGGATCAGACAGTAAAGGAACTACCGTGTTTTCGATTCCAGAAAAGGAATTTACAATGGAGGAAGTTGCAAAACACAATAGCAAACTGGATTGTTGGTGTGTTGTTAAAAATGTTGTTCTTGATTTAACAGGATTTCTTTCAAATCATCCAGGTGGTGAACAATCAATAATCAATTTTGCAGGGAAAGATGCTACCGAAAGTTTTGATATGTTACATGAAGATAACGTAATTAAAAGGTACGCCGCTGAATGTGTATTAGGTAGATTGAAAGGCAAGACTCCAGAGCTAGTTATTTGAGCTTCTATAGAATCGTTTAGGCTATTTTATTAGATTCAACATATTTTTATTCCTTTTCACTCCTTTTCACTCCTTGATCTTTTTCATTAATGGTTCATAAATCAGTTAATGTAGTAAGAAATTCTTGATATCAAAATGCCAAAAAGATTCAAGAACGATTTAGATATTATGAGAAGGCAGAAAGCGATAGAAGTAAGAGGGAAAGAACTAAATCATTTTTAAAAATTTCATTTCTTCTTTATTTATTATTTATATAAAAATAAAAAACGAAAAGAAAAAGGATATAAATTACATAAAAAAGTTTCTTTCTTTTCTTTTTCTCTTTTCTTTATCTCTTAAATTAAAAACAAGAATAATTATATTATTATTTAGATTATAAATTTAATCAATGAACAAACAAGGAATAATCTAAACAAAATTACAAAATCTAGATTAAATCTAAAAAATTAAATGTTTTGAAAAAACTTTAGTGATAAACTTAGGTTTACAAATAAACATATAATAAAAATCTAGAAACATTTAAGATGAACAATTGAAGGTCCAGATTCATCATATTCTTGTTTTGAGATCCACATTTGTTGGAAAGTAGATAATGAAGATAAAATAGAACCACCAATCCAGACAGAATATTTTCTTTCTGGAGGAGCAATGATTTTAACTTTCATTGAAGAAGGAGCCAAAGCAGTAATTTCTTTTTGCATTCTTTCAGCAATACCTGGGAACATGGTAGTACCACCAGACATAACAATATTACCATATAATTCTTTTCTAACATCAACATCACACTTCATAATAGAATTATAAGTAGTTTGATCAATACCAGCAGCTTCTAAACCTAAATCACTTGGTCTAAATAAAGCTTCAGCAGCTCTAAATCTTTCATTACCAATAGTAATAACTCTACCATCTGGTAATTCATAAGATTTTTCAATAGCAGAAGATTGAGCTGAAACTTGCATTTCTTGTTCAAAATCTAAAGCAACGTAACATAATTTTTCTTTAATATCTCTGACAATTTCCTTTTCAGCAGTAGTTGAGAATGAATAACCTCTTTCTGATAAAATACTCATTAAATGTTCGGTTAAATCTCTACCAGCTAAATCAACTCTTAAAATACCATGAGGTAATGAGAAACCAGCATAAATTGGAACAACGTGAGTAACACCATCACCAGAATCTAAAACAATACCAGTAGTTCTACCTGAAGAATATAAAGATAAAACAGCTTGGATAGAAACATAAAATGCTGGAACATTGAAAGTTTCAAACATAATTTGGGTCATTTTTTCTCTGTTTGATTTTGGATTTTTTGGAGCTTCAGTTAATAAAACTGGATGTTCTTCTGGGGCAACTCTTAATTCGTTGTAGAAAGTATGATGCCAAATTTTTTCCATATCATCCCAGTTGTTAACAATACCATGTTCAATTGGATATCTTAAAGTTAAAACCCCTCTTTTGGATTGAGCTTCATCACCAACGTAACAATCTTTTTGACCTAAACCAACCATAATACCTTGATGTCTTGGTCTACCAACAATTGAAGGGAAAACAGCACGAGGAGCGTCATCACCAGCGTAACCGGCTTTACACATACCTGAACCATTGTCAATAACTAAAGCAGCAACTTCTTCTATAAAATGAGTTAGTATTTATTCGACTCTATTACATTGATTTTAGTTGATTGATTCAATCTAAGTGAAGTTAATTTAACCAATTGGCTGTATTTGAAATCAAGAATAGTTTTTGTATGCTAATTTTTGACGAACTAAAGAAATAATAAAATAAAATTGACGAAATTTTAATACATTCTGGAAAACACCAAAAAAAAAAAAAATTTCACAATTGAATTTTATAGTTGATCAAATTTAAAATGGACGATACGGGAACCGCAAGGGTCAACGCTCTTTTTTTTGACAATTTTTTTTCTCAAATTACAGTGTGAGATCCTATTAGACCGTAGTCCGACTCAATTCAACTTGATTTATATTTCTCTAATTTGTACAAAAACAAATTCTGTGAATGGACTCTTCGACAGTTGAATTGGTCCGTGAGGGCCAAAAGCTGGCACCAGCATTGGTACCAGCATGAATGCTCACTCATTCCTTGTTTTCATTTTTTGTTTTTCTGCCGCCCTCCCAGTGTATGTAGATATCAACATGTCTACTATTGCCAATCGATAGCTTTCTGCCACCAACCAAAAGTCGATACTTGAAAACCCCAAGCTCCAAGGGTTCCAAGTGCAAGCACGAATCAAAATATCCGAGTCAGCTAAGCAATTGTTGTATGGACAATTGAAGCTAGATCGAAATCTTGTAGACAGCGTCTAAAAATTTTTCAAGAATTTCAAACACTTTTAGATCCATGATTTCGAACAATTGAAGGTCAATCAATCAATCAATCAACTTGTTTAATACTGGTAGATTGTCTACCTATATTATGCAACAAATACATACCACCGTCCATTTTATATATATACTAGATTTTCTTATTTGAATACTTAAAAAAAAAGTTATCCTTAAAAGATAATTTTTCTTCAACTCAAATTGAAATTGGACGAATTTCTTGAGTTTTTTTGGTGAAAAGGAGGCTATCCACTTAAAAGAGGTGGTAGTATAATAGTAAATTGAAGTTCAAAAAATCACTATACAGTTAACAGAGGTGAATAGGGATTTAACTGAGGTTTTGCTGGAAACACCAACCAGTGAGCCTGTTTTAACAGAGGTGCGTACTAAAAAAAGAAGTATCCAGAACTCAAATGTCGTCACGCAAAGTCTTTTTTACCAGGCGCAAGAACCAAAGGAAACCTAAAGAAACCCAGGAACCTTAGGGAACTCTGGAAATCTAACGAGACGAGAAGAAACTAAAGGAAAAGCACAGTGCTAAGCCATTTTTGACCGAAATTAGAGGTCATTTAGCCCTTAGTGAGCTGACCAAAAACCCATTCTCGCACCGGTACATCAACACAGCTCTAGTGCCACCCACCCCTAAACTGTCAAATACGAGGTTTGAAATGATTCCACACCAGTACACCCCCGTTGCACATTGTTGTTGTACTCCTATTTGGTGGAATCATGTCTGATACAGTGCACCCACTACTCAGAATCCACCACCGTACTTTCTAACCTCGAACCTCTCCAACTTTATGAGACTCTGTGAACCCTGTACGCTGCACTGCAACACACGCTCTGCGCTGTGCACGGTGGGCTGCACTGGCACCTGCGCTGGCACCACTGGCTCCGCTTTGGATCACTGAGACTGAGAAAACCACAAACATGAGAAAAGGGAGAATTTTTTTTTTAATTATACTGATTTCAAGCTTTTAAGTTGGGTTTAGTTAAGGTCTTGCAATATATCGATAGTCGTTAGCATATCAATCAAAGACAATCCGAGTAGTATATTATAATAGGCGTAGATAGACCATATCAAATTTTTAAGAGTAAATAAGCTAACACAAAAAAATATTTCAACATGTCATCTTCAGTACCATATGATCCATATATTCCAAATCAAACCACTGGAGATCAATCAAATTCCAGAACCGCTGCCATCCAAGCTCAGATCGACGATACCGTTGGTATAATGAGAGATAACATTAATAAGGTTGCTGAAAGAGGTGAAAGATTGGATTCAATTGAAAATAAAACTGATAATTTGGCCATAAGTGCTCAAGGATTTAGAAGAGGTGCTAATAGAGTTAGAAAAGATATGTGGTGGAAAGATATGAAAATGAGAATGTGTTTGATCTTGGGTGTTATTATTGTTATTATTGTCATTGTCGTTCCAATCGCTGTTCATTTTAGTTAGTTATGCGTCAGCAAAATCATAGATAATTTTAAATTGGTTTTAATGTTATCGAATAAAACTAATGTTTAAGATTAATTCAATTATTTAATTCAGAAGACTAATCTCAGCCTAATTGGCGTGAAAGTTTAATGTCTAATTCAACAAGAAAAGAAATGTTTATACGTAAAAAGTGTAGTAATGTTATAAAATGTGTTTAAATATAAATAAATGTATGTATATTCCATATCCTATTCAAATGATAATTGGATCCAAATATCAATGATCCAAATATCAACAATAGATATTAATCTAGAAATCTACTCTTTTAATGATTCTTCATAATCGGTTTCAGTCATTAATTCATCAGACTCTAATTCAGATGTGGCATCTAATTTGATTTGAATGATCCAACCTTCTCCCATTGGATCTTCATTAATTAATTGTGGATTACTTTCCAAATTTTCATTAACAGCAACCACTTTACCTCCAACTGGTATATAAATTTCAGAAGCTGATTTAACTGATTCAACCGATCCAATAACTTCACCTTTTTCAAATTTATCTCCAACTTCAGGTAATTCAATGAAGGTTGCATCACCTAATGCTTCACTAGCATACTTAGTGATTCCCAAAAACCCAGTATCGTCTTCATGAACCGCCAACCATTCATGTTCGGCTGTAAATTTAACAGCTTTAGGTGCTTGACTTAAATATTTATATACAAAAGACTCGGTATTTATTTTGTGATTGGTAGAATTCAATCTGATAAATTGATTGATTGGAGAACTAATTCTACCAAGGGTTCCAATTCTACTACTTCCAATGACTCCAGTATTGGATCTAATCAAGTTCTTTAACATGTTTTACGTTGCTCTTATTCTGTTTTTTTTTTTCATAGAATTAGTGCCTTTTAAAAGGGTGAGACTGAACTTTTGACTCCTTTGGACTCTACTCACACGAGTCATTATTAAGGGACTCTTGATGGATCTACCACAAGTTCACAAACAAGTACCTACAACAAGCTCTTACGACAGAATTACAAACATTTAGAAGGAGCAATGGTAAGTTAAAGATGAAAATAGGTAAAACAGAATAACATACATTGTAAAAGACTCATAGAGAAAAGCCCTGAAATTGAAACAATGTTACAACTTCAGAAGCCGAATTGAAGTAAAGCAGGGAATTATGTATCGTAGTTCAGATCAGTAATATTTAAAGCCCACAAAGTCATCGGGCTTCAACTCGTAATCGTCAAGGTTCTCTAAACCGTTGAAATAATTCATAAAATCTTCATGGAATTTGAATGAACCTTTCTCAATATCATAAAATGATTTAACATACTTATTTTTCAAACATTCTTCATCTTGTTCCTTTGTTGGGTTCTTTGAGAATGGTGGTAATTCACACCATTCATTTGGAATCCAAGAAGACAAAAATTCTCTAAATTTGAAAGATTTCCTAGTGGTTTTGAAAGGTTCAAAATAAACGTCTGTTAATATAGAAACGTGATTAATTGGGATATAAGCAATCAAATTTTCAAACTTAACTGGCAATAACTTTGATAAATCTTTGAATTCAAAAACATCTAATTCCTTACTGAATAATAAATTTTCCTTTTTATCTTTGTATTTTTGAATTTTAATTTCAACTTTAGCCAAATCTTGATCGTTTAAACTTTGCAAAATCGGTTTTGCTTTAAAGCTAAACAATTTTTCGTATTGGAATTTAGTTAAAGCTTGGATATTTAAGTACAATCCTGTTTCAATATCAATCAATCTCATATCAAATAGATTCTCTCTATTATTACGGTCTCTCATCTTGAAATAAGGATTAATATCAAGGAAAAATTCACCTCTAATACGATCAGGCTGATTATAATCTGAATAATCAAAAATAATTGATTGATTTAAGTTAGAATCAATCAACCTTAATAAGTCTTCAATCGGTATTTGAAACCCAAAATCATCTTCCATAGGTAAATGTAATCCATTAAATTTCCAACCAATAAGATTCAAATTGTTTAACCAAGATCTTATTTGATATTTTTCACAAAATTGTAACCAACCTCTAATCAATCTATGGATCTTTTCTTGTTTCCTAAAATTAACCATATATTCATCACCATGATTTTCATCTCTAAGGACATCAGAAGAATTAAAAAATCTCCAATCTAAGTTCATTCTGCCTTGATCATCTAATAAATAGGCTTCACTAAAGTATTTACGAGCTCTTCTGGTATCTTTATAGTACTCGTATAATTGTTTAACTTTAGATGTATCATCAGTATACTTTTCAGCAATGGCTCTTAAATTAAAATTTTCGTAATCTAATGGGATTGGTTTCCTGACACTTAAATCTTGTTCAAATAGAGTTAATTGGTTGATTTGTTTAGTTAAATCAACCTTTTTATTCAATTTTAAATCTTTCCTTTCTGGGTTAACGGGAATTTCAATTTTATTATCATAAAATAAATAGATTAATTTACTAGGATTTGGCAATACTTTCAACAAATGAGTTTTACCAAAAATTCTTCTGTTACCATCGTCAACATAAAGCAAGATGTTTTCAACCAAACCAATCGGAGCATTCTTATCTTCCGGATCATCATAACAATTAAACCTAGAAGTTTGAGATTTACCAATTCTTTCACCAAAATTCATACATGTCAATGAACGAATCACTTTCGAGTTTTCTTGCAAGTATGTATCGATATCTAAAAATTGTCTCCATGTAAAATCAACAGGAGCAATCTTGTCACTTTCTCCATTAATTTTCCCATCTTTGATCTTGTTCATTTTATTATCAGTTAATTTCCCACTATTATATAAATTCAAAACATTTTTAGAGTAAACGTCGATTGACCTGTTTAAACTTTTCCCTCCTGGGGTGGACGACGAAGAAAAGAATAAGCCATAGATCAAAAACACAACAACTATAGCCCCATAATGAATGGGTTTGACATTTCGAATCGACGTTTCGATCCTTCTTCTGACCTTTTGCGTGTGCATATCTTTGAATTTCGTTGTCAGGCAGCTGAATGATAAAGCACTGCTACGACCGAAAACTGACTAAAAGCAAAACCAAAATCAAAACCAATAGCTAAAGCAAAAGTTAAATTCAACTTGTCCCAATAGCCCACTCGACTTACCTTGCTGTCAAAACTTCTCTGCTCAGTGCCAGCTTAAATATGAAAAGAAAATTTGGATTGGTCCTCGTCAAGTGAAATTTTAGGTGTCCTCCTGCAATCGCGCCTCTTCAATTTCTTGTTTAAACTCGTAATTTTACGAGAGAACGTTAAGGGAAATGTGAGCAGAGTGAGAGACAGCGGATCGATGAATGGTACGGCCGGGCGTTCAGCTTGAAATGTAGCTGCAGTACACACACGCCGTGGCCGAATGTTGTCGATGGCTTGCCAACAAGGAGGAAAGAGAGGTAAGATGCTGCATCGAGGGTTTACTGTGTGGAGATTTAAGGTGTAAGCATAATTCCTTCCCTGATGCTTCGCACAAGGCAGAAAAACAGGTCAAAGGGTTCAGGCTGCGATCACCAGACCTTGGAGGGGGCATCTCTCTGGCGATAACGCCAACAAAGCAGTTGTAGTGGAAATTTAGATTGTATTTGTAGCAAGATCTGTCCACTCCAGCAGCATGGAAAAATGTGTTTTGTGTCAGTGAGATTGGACCCTTCACCGTTCTGCCTTCGTTGGCTTTGTGGAAATCACTAGACGCTCCAAAGTTTTATGTGACGATGGATTCACTTCTTTTATATGCTGAAGCAGATCATGTCATCTGCTGGTTTGTCTTGGAAATGTATATGCTGATTCAGATCACAGTTCTTGTTATGTTCTGATTTGATTTGATTTGATTCGAATCGTAGATAGAGGGAGACTCTTGTAGTGCAAAAAGTGCAACTATAACACTTTACCAACCTCAAGAAGTCTAAATATAGAATATCGGACACAAAAGAATATATTATGCTTCCAAAGCATACTATAAATTAGGATGAGGTCCTCATAAATCAATATTTCTTTACAACACAGTTGTTAAACACTCAGTCCTTTCGCTGGAAATCAACAGAAGAGAAAAGCATGTCAAGAGCTTATACTACTCCAAGATATAATGGACAGCTCCCATCCATTAGATCTATCTTCGCCTCACATTTGGGTAATCCATACCCCGATAAAGAAACTTTTACCAAATCAAATCACACTACAACCGAGTTGAAGGATCCTCAATATTGGGTTGGTAATAGTTTTGGTATGCTGCAGCCATTTAAAGACTGTCAACATCAAAACCGCTGTTATAGTCTCAATTGTGACAGTGGTTATTCTCATTTCACTACTTACGGGGTTTCATCATCGGCAAATTCTGACACAGAGCAAACAGATAAAGATACTCCAGGCGATAGGGCAAGCCATAATGATACTGAACAATTGATGCCTGACGGTGTTTATTATACCTCTGAAGCAGGCGAAAGCGAATCAAGCGATGATGAATCGAGCGAAAGTGAATCAGGTGCAAGTGGATCAGAAGAAGTCAAATCAGAAGATAACGAATCTGGTGAAAGTGAATCAGATGACACTGGATCAGAATCTAGTGAATTGACCATCTTCGAAGATGACCCAAATGGCTCAAGTGAAGGTGAACTAACTATTTATGAATTCAGTGAAAGTCCATCAAATGTCAGTGAATTATCTACTTTTGACTCAAGTGACGAGGAATCATGTGGGTTACATCAAGAACATGAAGAAAGAAACATAGGTGATGGTTCAGGCACTTCTGCTCTGGCATCAGGACATCCAGGTGAACTTGAATCTGAAGTCGATGCGCCACGTGAGTTTACTAGCCATTTAAGAAAGATGGAGCAGGATAGTAATGAATCAGACTCAAGTATTGAATCCGACGAAGACGAAATTAGTGAAGTGGAAGTTGGTGATGACGAGTTGACTGTCGAAGAAAAGCTACTTGAGCAAGAAATCAAAGACGCATTAAGTCAAAACAACTACCTTGATCAAAGAGAAAGGGAAAGAACCGAAAACGAAAGAAGGGAGGAGTTTAGAAGAGTACCAAACTGGAGACGTTATAAAAGACTCTAACGGCTAGCCTTCTTTATTTGTATATTATGTATTGAGTATTATGCACCATGTATTATGTATTATGTATTATGTATTATGTTAAAGTGCGATTGAATGTAGACATCTTCAAACAAATGGGAACACTGAGCCCAGCGCCGATTGGTGACTAAGGAATGAACTGTTACTAGCGGAATCGAACCGTTTGATATCAGTTCGCCTCTTGCATCCTCCAATAGATAGGCAGCATATTTTTTGCAACCAAAGATGGTTCCAGATTATTCTAGAATCATCTGCGTGCGCAGACCAATCTCGAATTTTCTAGAAATTCGCAACCAATTTTTTATTATATAATACAGACTGCAAATAGTATAAATAACTCCACTTTCTCCCTTAAATTAAAATTAAGAACTATAATTTAAATTAGATTTTAAATAAGTCAAAGATATTATATTAAACATGTCTAAAGCTATTGGAATTGATTTAGGTACCACATACTCGTGTGTTGCCCATTTTGCTAATGATAGAGTTGAAATTATTGCTAATGATCAAGGTAATAGAACTACCCCATCATACGTTGCTTTCAATGATACAGAAAGATTGATTGGAGATGCTGCTAAAAATCAAGCTGCTATGAATCCTGCCAATACTGTTTTTGATGCCAAACGTATGATTGGTAGAAAGTTTAATGAAGAACAATTACAATCTGATATTAAACATTTCCCATTTAAAGTTGTTGAAAAGTCTGGTAAACCAGTCATTGAAGTCGAATTTAAAGGGGAAACAAAGTCTTTTACTCCAGAAGAAATTAGTTCTATGATTTTAACTAAAATGAAAGATACTGCCGAAGGTTATTTGGCTACTAAAATTAATGATGCAGTTATTACCGTTCCTGCCTATTTTAATGATTCAGAAAGACAAGCTACTAAGGATGCTGGTTTAATCGCTGGTTTAAACGTCTTAAGAATCATTAATGAGCCAACTGCTGCTGCCATCGCCTATGGTTTGGATAAAAAATCTCAAACTACTGGTGAACAAAATGTTTTGATTTTTGATTTAGGTGGTGGTACTTTTGATGTATCTTTATTAACTATTGATGAAGGTATTTTTGAAGTTAAAGCTACTGCTGGTGATACTCATTTGGGTGGTGAAGATTTTGATTCAAGATTAGTCAACCATTTTATTAATGAATTTAAACGTAAGAATAAAAAAGACTTATCTGGTAATCAAAGAGCTTTAAGAAGATTAAGAACTGCTTGTGAAAGAGCTAAAAGAACTTTATCTTCTTCAGCTCAAACTTCAATTGAAATTGACTCCTTATATGAAGGTATTGATTTCTATACTTCAATCACTAGAGCTAGATTT
The DNA here is from genome assembly GCA_030572015.1 of Yamadazyma kitorensis. NCBI lineage: Eukaryota > Fungi > Ascomycota > Pichiomycetes > Serinales > Debaryomycetaceae > Yamadazyma > Yamadazyma kitorensis. The sequence continues at coordinate 538,903 of JAJLZC010000002.1, read as the reverse complement.
GAGGAATTATGTGCTGATTTATTTAGATCAACCATAGACCCAGTTGAAAGAGTTTTAAAAGATTCTAAAATTGATAAATCTCAAGTTCACGAAATTGTATTGGTTGGTGGTTCTACTAGAATTCCAAAAGTTCAAAAATTGGTTTCTGACTTTTTCAATGGTAAAGAACCAAATAAATCAATCAATCCTGATGAAGCTGTTGCTTATGGTGCTGCTGTACAAGCTGCAATCTTAACTGGTGATACTTCATCTAAGACTCAAGATTTATTATTATTAGATGTTGCTCCATTATCTTTAGGTATTGAAACTGCTGGTGGTATTATGACTAAATTAATTACTAGAAATTCTACCATCCCAACTAAGAAATCAGAGACTTTTTCAACTTATGCTGATAATCAACCTGGTGTTTTAATTCAAGTTTTTGAAGGTGAAAGAGCTAAGACCAAAGATAATAATTTGTTAGGTAAATTCGAATTATCAGGTATCCCACCAGCTCCAAGAGGAGTTCCACAAATTGAAGTTACTTTTGATATTGATGCTAATGGTATTTTGAATGTTAGTGCTGTTGAAAAAGGTACTGGTAAACAACAAAAAATCACCATTACCAATGACAAAGGTAGATTATCTAAAGATGACATTGAAAGAATGGTTAACGAAGCAGAAAAATATAAAGAGGATGATGAAAAAGAAGCTGACAGAATCCAATCTAAGAATGGTTTAGAATCTTATGCATATAATTTGAAAAATTCAATCAATGATGGTGAATTAAAGGATAAGATTGGTGCAGAAGATAAAGAAAAATTATCTAAAGCAATTGATGAAACCATTTCTTGGTTAGATAGTAGTCAAGCTGCTGATACCGAAGAGTATAAAGATAAGCAAAAAGAATTGGAAGGTATTGCTAATCCAATTATGCAAAATGTTTATGCTCAAGCTGGTGGTGCACCAGGTGGTATGCCAGGCGCTCCAGGTGGAATGCCAGGCGGTGCTCCAGGAGAAGGGCCTGCCCCAGGAGGATCTGATGGTCCAACTGTTGAAGAAGTTGATTAATCTCACACTTCGTCTTCATCGCCCTCAAACTAATGATTTAATTTTAATGAAGTAAGCAATATATTGTATAGGTTTAATAAAAATGTTGTATAAAAATATTTCATTCTCTCTCTATGATCATATTTAACTCTATTAGGGCAGGCTAATCCTCTATTTCTGGATACCTGTTGATGTGAGTAGGTTGAGCAAAAATTAATGTACATGTATACCGAAACTATTTACATTCTATCTAATTCTAAAAATACACATATAGTAGTTATAACACCCCAATTAAATAATAATATATACCCAATTTTTCTATCCATAAACCAATTATTATAGGCCACCATAACAATTAGAAATAATAAATTCAAAATCAAAGCAAAATTCAAGATAACCAACAGGCGATTCAATTTGATTAAATATCCAAAGTCATTGATATAATTCTTGCTATAATTTTCATTATTGGTCAATATAATCAAACCATTTACACCCAACGAAGTCAAAGACAATATTGGAGAACCAAAACAAGCACCAAAGGCCATTATTGGCATACCCATTTTGGCGATGGTAAAATTTGCAATAAAGTCACCAATTGAATTACCCAATGCAAAGATAGTGAAACCTAAAATCTCATCACTCAAGTTATAAATGATTGATAATGCTTTCAAACAGCTGATAATTTCAGTTGCAAAATTGGATATCCATGTTATTGCTACGATGAAACCTAAGGTAGTATAAATGATTCTTATCTTGAATTTATTTAATATAAATACAAGCAATGCAGTTAATGGGAAATTGACAAATATTAACAAGTTCCAATTGATAAAGGAAATTATGTTAAGATATACACTTAATATTGCTATTTTAAACAAGTCAAATTTTTCATCGGTTGGAATGGTGGACTTTATTAATAAATTAATTGGGAATATTAATATAAAACTTAATTTTTCATAAAATTTCAAGTCGTTAAAAGTGTTTAACTCTAAAAAGGTTGTCCAATAATGATCTAAAGTGAAATCATCATGGTCTTCGTTGTTTATTGAGTATTCATTTTGTTGTAAGCTCGTACTTTGGTTCAGGGGATCTGAATGGGGATCTTCTGTCACTGGTAGGTCAGGACGAGCATCGTTATTAATTTGATTGTCAACCAACTCAATAGGTTGATTAAATAAGGGACGTTCATGAGTCAATTCGATCCGATTATAAGAATGATGCGTCAATTCTTTAATCAATTGTTTAATACCAAAGGAATTTGCAGTGATGTTAATATCATCATTGTTATTATTTAGTCTTCTAAATTCATCATATTCATTAATTAATTCACGCTGATAGTCTTCATCATATTCATTAAAATTATTTAAGTTCAATTCATCAATTGTAGGTAAGTCTTCGTCTACTAGGTTATTAGTTGAATAATGATTTCTAATCCTTTCTTCTCTTAGTTTTTTTATCGTTTTCATTCTTAATATAGAATGGTTGATGATTATATAAAACACATAACTGATATAACAAGACATCAACGTAATTGATATAGCCAAACTAATATAAGTATTGGTCAAGGCTATTAAGATTATGATAGCAATCATAATTAAAAACCCTATATCTCTTAAGAATATCTTTTTAGGTAGTTTAAACGGATGCAATATAGATATAGTACCAATTACAATAGTTGTGATAAAAAATGATGAGCCAACCAATTCAGATATGGCTAAATTACCTTCACCTAAGTTCATTGCTTTATAAGTACTCAAGATATCCGGCAGGCCGTTACCAATAGCCAATAATGTTAAACCAGCCAAATTGTCCAGTAATTTCAAGAACTTGGATATATAATATAAATTTGGAGACAAATAGTCGGATGCAACTTTACCAATCGATATGAAACTAACCAATAAACTTAGAATCATGACAATTAAAGCAAAAAAATGATTGAAACAATAATATAACTTCAAGTAATCGATTTTCCCTATATCATCTTGACATTTTTGAACATATTCACATTGGTCTTCGATATTGGCCATTTTACATTTACTCTCAGTTATTGACGGCCAATCGGTTCTGGGTATGAATGATAAAAATGATGCGGTCGTTACTGTTATTAGTAGGCTTAGTGTTATAATATTCCTGAACTTCATCTTCCCTTGTGACAGTGCGGTGATACCTAAGCCAATAGATCAATAGGTCCCAATGGTTTAATGAATGTAAAGGATAAAGATATAAATAGCCTCTTTATCTCGTGTGCGATATTTGCATCTTACTAATGTTATGTAATCGTAAAACCAACAGCAAAGCTCCAGCAGTTCCGCGCGCACCAGGTGGCACCAGCCTATCCCTAAGCCTCAGGCCCACCAGCACCAGCGTACGGCCGGCTGCTAAAGTTACAATATCTAGGATATAAGCGTACGTGGTCTATGTGATACAACGTAATACAATGTAGGGATATAGTCCACGGATATAGTCCACGGATATAGCACAGGGACAGTACAGGCATAGTACAGGGACAATATAGTACAAGCATATACAGACAGAAGGAGCACTAGGCCGAGAGAACAAACAGAGTACCTAGGATATCGACTTCCCATAGGCCAAACATCAAAGACAAACCACCAACGTAAGATGAAAAGATTGACGTTGAAAGATGTACAGTTGATCCTTGCAACATTCTCCAGACGGAACACACAAAGGTAATTCCTTAGAATCAAAGATTCAACAAAAACACTGCACCCGAGATCAACCCAAATTATTCTCCAGTCCATTCCAATACTCCAAAAACTCTCCAAGGTCATGGATCTCATCTAATGTTGAAACCTCGTTGGAAATCTATTATTGAAGTCAATAAATGGCTGTGATTTTTGCGTTGACCTCTTCTTAGATTTTGGAAAAAAATTTTCAGCTTTATACCATCGCGACGGTCGGGTAACCCACTTCCACAAAGTAAGAGAGATTGGAAGATAGAAGGAGAAACGATGAACCGACTAGATCAACAAGTGATCAAGAAATTGAAAAGTTCCAGTTTGATTGGTTCGCCGCAACAGGCAATCTTAGAATTAATCCACAATGCCATCGACGGTAACGCTACAAATGTTACGGTAAAAATCGAATTTAGCAGCTTAAGTTTTCAGGTCATTGATGATGGGGACGGCATGACTCCTACTCAAATGCAAGAATTGGGCCAATATAAAACAAATAGAATACGAAACATCGAAGACTTAAATACTTGCAAAACATATGGGTTTAGAGGCGAGTCGATATTTGCTGTAAGCCAACTAGGGAAACTACTGATGGTTTCAAAGACCGCAAACTATGCAACCAGTTTTAAGAATGATGGAATTTGTCAAGGTGGCCAGAGCTATGTCTTTGATTATGAAGATGAGTTATGCAATCCTTTAAATCACAACCATTATCATTTGGCGCCGCTTGATCATGGTACAGTGGTCATGGTTCATGATTTTTATTATAATTACCCTGTACGAAGAAAGCAGTTCACAGATCAACACAAGTTTTTAAACGTATTAAGACGGTCACTAGTCATGTTGAAAAATATAAATGTGGAAATATGGACAGACAATGAATTGAAAATAAAATTCAACCGCCATGATAATCCAATTAATCTGATATTTGGTTTAGACTGCAAATTCAAATTAATTAATTGTAAATATGGCAATAATTATAAATTGAAAGCATATATAAGTGACGAGGTCAGGAAAGGGTACCAATTCATCACCTTTAACAATCGTCCTATCGACTTGAAAGGTATAAGTTTGAAAAATATTTGTTTGATATATTTTGAAGGTCCTATTATCGTTAGTGAATTGTTTCAAGATCCGACAAAGAAAATATGGTACTCAAAACACGAACCCAATTTGATCAGGATACTAACCAAGGTGTTTGCGATGTTGAATATGCCGTTGTCTCCCAAAAAGCAAAGTCAAGCGTCTTCATCATCCCCTAAAACTGGCGGGATCATCGAGTCACCTACAAAATCAAGAAATAAGGCTGATCGATACCTTAGAACTGCAAATTTCCATGCCAATAAAACAGGGTTGAAGCCACAACATACCGGACCTATCAAAACGATTATTCCTCATTCAATAAAAGGCCTAAATACTACCAATTTAGATAAACTAATCAAGATATCCAAGGGGGAATTAACTAAGATTCAAATAATAAACCAAATTGATAGAAAGTTTATCCTAGCAAAAATCAACCAACAATTAGTAATAATTGATCAACATGCAATGGATGAAAGAATCAAAGTAGAAAAGTATTTTAAGAGTTTTTTAACCGATATGGAGTTAGTTCCATGTTTAATTAAGTTAAATTTGAATCCACAAGAATTTGAACTATTTAATAGATACAATGAATACTTGAATCAATTTTTTACGATTCAGAATGATTATATACTTGAAATCCCCAAACTTTTGCAAGGTAATTACGAAACAAATGATTTGTTAAATGGATTATTAGAATATCTAACAGATTTGGAAAATTATAACAAGTTTAAACTCAAGTCAAATTGGCTTGAAGATATCAACAATTTACCTGAATTTTTGGTCCAGTTGATCAACTCAAAAGCATGTCGATCATCAATTATGTTTGGCGATGAACTTACTTTAAGTGAAATGAAACTGATGATTAATCAATTAATCAATTGTAAGTTACCATTTCAATGCGCCCATGGTAGACCTTCAATTGCTCCTTTAATTGAGATGTAATATATAAAGAGTACCCATTTCTTTCTTTGCGATCAATAAGCTGAATGTGCAAGCTGTGTCTGACAATGTGCTACCGTAGTAGTAGAGTAGTTGTATAGTAGGATTAATTGCATTCTTGTAGGAACCCATCACGTGACAACCTTCCACGCTTCGTGGTGCCAAAAAGAGACAGACGTACCAGCGCTGCCAGAGACTCCACCGGTTGGCTGCCGCCGCCACCGGCAGCACCAAAAATACCGACAAACAGCACGAGCGTGCGCCTAACATAACGGCTTACCCCTCATTCGGTTAAATAAGGAAACAAATTCCTTGAGTCATTGTGGTATTTCCAGTCGCTTTCCACGCCATTTTTCGCTCTGGGCCAGCCCACCGCACCAGTTGTGCCAGTGCCAGTGCCAGAGCCAGAGCCATTGGTGTCATGCCACACAGCGACAACAACAGCTCCTTTCACCCACCAAATGAGTCAAGCTTGTACACACGCCATGTTTTCCCCTAAAGGATTTGCTCAGATCAAACAACCTTACTCTAACGGTTGGCGTTGGATTTGACCATAGGCAGAGCATAGCACCAACACATCAAAGACCCATTAGAGTTGTTGAACGCGCACCATCCTACTCAAGCCACTTATGGAACTGAGCTTCCATGGCTCTCTCTTTGTAAAAAGTCCCACCTCTTATCAATGAGCTGAAAAATGGAGAGACTGTGAAAAGTGAAAAGAAAAGTGGAAAGTGAAAAATTTCGAGAAATCCCGTAGACGGGTATAAAACGACAAATAAATCCCCCAAAAATTTGACAACCAAGTTGTTTGGACAGTTTAAACAGTTTATACAAAGGTTATAGATTTTCAAACGCATCTAACAATACGCTAGAACACCAAGATAGACACCAAGACAATGTTGAGACAAGTTAAGGTTCAAACCAAACAAATCAATGCGATTAGATCATTTCATCAAACTTGTAATTTGAACAAATGGAACGATATTCCATTAGCTCCACCTGATAAGATTTTGGGGATTACTGAGGCTTATGTTAAAGATACCAATGACAGTAAAATCAATTTGGGTGTTGGTGCTTATAGAGATAACCTTGGGAAACCAATTATTTTCCCAAGTGTCAAAAAGGCTGAAGTTTTGATGTTGGAAACCGAAACTGAAAAAGAATATACTCCAATTATTGGTAACAAGAATTATCAAAATTTGGTTAAAAATTTCATTTTCAACAATTCTAACAAGGATGTCAATGGTGATAAATTAATTAAAGATGGTAGAATTGTTACTGCTCAAACTATAAGTGGTACTGGTTCTTTGAGAGTCATTGCTGATTTCTTACAAAGATTTTATTCTTCAAAGAAAATTATTGTTCCAAAACCAACTTGGGCTAATCATATTGCAGTTTTGAGTGATGCTGGCTTAGAACCTTCCTACTATGATTATTATGATACTTCAATTAATGGATTAGATTTCGATAAGTTGTTGGCTTCAATCAAATCAGCCGATGACGAATCTGTTATCTTGTTACATGCTTGTTGTCACAATCCAACCGGTATGGATTTAACCATCGAACAATGGGATCAAGTATTGGATGTGATTATTTCTAAAAATTTATTCCCAATGGTTGATATGGCCTACCAAGGATTTTCATCTGGTGATCCTTATAAAGATATTGAAATCATTAGAAAATTAAATGGTTTAGTGGTTGATGGTAAGATTAAAAGTTACTCTTTATGTCAATCTTTTGCTAAGAATATGGGATTATATGGTGAAAGAACTGGTTCTATTTCAATTATTACTGAAGATGCCAACCAATCAAAATCAGTTGAATCTCAATTGAAAAAATTGATTAGACCAATGTATTCCTCACCTCCAATCCATGGATCTAAGATCGTTGAAACGATTTTTGCCAACCCTGAATTATTGAATGAATGGTTAGGTGACTTGAACAATGTAGTTGGTAGATTAAACACTGTTAGAACCAAATTATTTGAAAAATTAGATGGATCTATCTACAATTGGGACCATTTAAATAAACAAAGAGGTATGTTTATTTATACCGGGTTATCTAAAGACCAAGTCATTAAGTTAAGAGAAGAATATAGTGTCTATGCCACTGAAGATGGTAGATTTTCTATTTCTGGTGTCAATGATAACAACGTTGATTATTTAGCTGATGCCATGAATAAGGTCATCAAAGAATCAAAATAAATCGGGGTTTGATTTCAAAAAGTATATCAGATAAGTCAGATTGTGTATATATCTATCAAACTTCCATAAAAGGTCCGTATATATACATGTATTCCACTTTTATCGACGTCTATTGTATTCTCACATCGGATTTTAGTTGCAAAAACTGTTCGGTTTCCCGAGCCGCTCCCCAGCTCTCCCAGCTCTCCCCGACCGTCTGCTTTCCCAACCGCCAGACCGCCAGACCGCCAGACCGCCAGACCCACCTGGTACCCCAGGGGTACTCTCTACCTCCTAACACTCCAACAAGCCCTGCCTATGGAAGACCCTCTGACCGCTGTAACAGGATGGATTTGCAGTAGCAAAGTTGGTGGGCCCACACAACGTCAACTGATGGGAAAATGTTGATTTTGCGATCTCCTCACACATAATTAGGTACGAACCACTGAGCTAACTCAATTGCCAAGAGTGTGATCCCGGGAAGTTCGATAATACAAGCCAGAAGTCAATACCAGCAGCCAAAAAAATGATTGTAAACACCACACCATTTAAAGACCAAAAACCAGGTACTTCAGGGTTGAGAAAGAAGGTCAGCGTATTTAAGCAACCAAACTATAGTGAAAATTTCATCCAGTCGATTTTGAATGCCATTCCTCAAGGATGTGAAGGGTCTACGTTGGTCATTGGTGGTGACGGGAGATATTACAACGATAGCATTATCCAATTGATCGTAGGCATTGGTAAAGCCAACGGGGTCAAGAAGTTGATTATTGGTAAAGATGGGATTTTATCAACTCCTGCTACTTCCCATATCATTAGAATTAGACAAGCAACCGGTGGGATTATTTTGACCGCATCCCATAATCCTGGTGGCCCAACTAATGATTTGGGTATCAAATATAACTTGCAAAACGGGGGGCCAGCGCCTGAATCGGTGACCAATAAAATGTTCGATGAAAGTTTGAAGATTTCGGAATATAAAATTGAAAAAGTTGATCCAATTGACTTGACTACAATTGGAACTTTCAAATTGGATGACTTGGAAATTGAAATCATTGATTCAACTAAAGATTATGTCGACATGTTGAAGGCAATTTTTGATTTCGATTTAATTAGATCTTTCATAAAAGCAAACCCAAGCTTTTCAGTCTTATTTGATGCTTTAAATGGGGTCACTGGTCCTTATGGTTATGAAATTTTTATCAATGAATTGGGTTTGCCTTTATCTTCAATCCAAAACTATAAACCATTGCCTGATTTTGGTGGATTACATCCTGATCCTAATTTAACTTATGCTAAAACCTTGGTCGATAAAGTCGATCTGGATAACATTAAGTTTGGTGCTGCTTCTGATGGTGATGGTGATCGTAATATGATTTATGGAGCCAAAACATTTGTATCTCCTGGTGACTCGGTCGCTATTATTAGTGAATACAGTGACTCGATTCCTTATTTTGTTAAGCAAGGGGTTTATGGTTTGGCTAGATCAATGCCAACTTCCGGAGCCATTGATTTAGTGGCAAAATCAAAAGGTTTAAGCTGTTACGAGGTCCCAACTGGTTGGAAGTTCTTTTGTTCATTATTTGACTCTGATAAATTAAGTATTTGTGGTGAAGAAAGTTTTGGTACAGGTTCTAATCATATCAGAGAGAAAGATGGTTTATGGGCTATAATTGCTTGGTTAAATGTCTTAGCATCATTCAACAAGTTATACCCTGATGAAGAGACTTCAATCAAAACTGTTCAAGATAAATTTTGGACTAAATACGGAAGAACTTATTTCACCAGGTATGATTTTGAAAATGTTTCAAGTGAAGGTGCTAATAAAGTAATAGACTTATTAAGTTCTATAGTCAATGGTAAAGAGAAAAAGGTTGCCGAAGGCTACGAGATCCATGAGGCTGGTAACTTCAGTTACACCGATTTAGATGGCTCTGTATCATCCAACCAAGGCTTGTTTATCAAGTTTACTAATGGCTTAAGAATAGTAGTGAGATTATCAGGTACTGGTTCATCTGGGGCTACTATCAGATTATATTTGGAAAAGTTCTCCAAAGATCAATTGTTTGATAAAGTCGATGATTACCTTGAAAATGATATTAAACTAGTCGTGAAATTATTGAAATTCGATGAATTCATAGGTAAATCTGAACCAGATGTTAAAACTTAAGTTCGTAGTTCATTCATTTATTCATCCATTGTTTTCGTTTTACAAAAATAGCTTTGGCTCTATCGTTTAATATACTTATTGTTTTTAACTCTTACAAGTTCGCCTATCTACGAATTAATATGTGGGAGAGAGAATAGCTGGTCTATTTATAGTTTATATTCTATCTAATATACAAGGATTACATAACATCAAAAACGTCTCATCAAATATTCATTAAATACCTAAGGTATTGAGTATTGACATACATTATCATACCGAAAATGTTGAATTTCCGAACAGAATACACTTTATAGCCCTTTACAAAGTTCTGTGGCCCTAATCTATTCTCTGTCTTTTATTATCACCACCATCTAAATTCATAATTTCATCTAACCTCTTTCTAATGGAAGCTTCTCTTAATCTAGCAGCCTGTTCCATTGCTTCTAATTCCATAATTCTGGTTCTATATAAGTCATTAACCAATTCTAATTCTGAAATTCTGGTTTTCAATAATGTGATTTCATCATCTTTACCACTGTATCCATTATTGCCACCCCCTCTTCCGCTATTATTGTTATTCGTATTGACATTACCACCGTTTGTGTTATTATTGTTATTGTTTGGAGGTGGAGAACTCTGGCCACTATGCTCAATCGGTGTTATGTTTGAAATATGAGGTAAACTTGGTTTATTCAAACTGGCAACCTGTTGGATTGGAGGCAAAGAAGTCTCGGGAGTCGAATTCTTATTTGAATTTGGATTATTTGATAAATGATATTGGGGGCCAAAACTTGGAGAGTTAATTGGTCTTGAATAATTAAGGGCAGATGATGGGGTTGAAAAAATAGGCGATGATTCTCTTTTGATTTCACTACCACTTGAATTTGCACTGCTTGGAGGTTGAGAAGAATGAGAATGTGAATGTGAATGCATAGGTCCATTAGGTTGGGGTTGGGGTTGGACCGATCCAGCAATTGGACCTGGATTAGACCCAGGGTGACCATTCATTATTGGAGGCGTACCATTTGGTGGAGTGGTTCTATTAATCAAAGAAATTGGAGTTGTGGAGTTTGAAAACTTTTTGAAAGTAGCACTAGGACCCAAATCAGAATTATTGGACATATTTTCTAATGCACCAGCAGCCTGATGAACTGATGAATTATTTGAGTTTCTTGTATTTGAAATAGATGATGTGTTTGACAATAACAAAGGACTAGTGATTCTTTGCAAACCAGGAGCGAATTGTGTTGGGGTAGAAGATGGATAATGTAATGGTTGAACTGGGTGACCAATATTTTGATGTAAATGATGATTATAATTGGTTCCACCGCCCATAAGATGATTGCTGTTTAATTTTTTCAATTTTGGACTGTTTGACTTCTTAGGACCCGTTGGTTTACTAATCGAACTAGTGATTGGATTGGAAGCATTAGTTGATTGATCTTTCAGTTCTAGTTTAGGAGTGTTTGGGGCGGAAGACTTTTGAGAATTGCTATTCAGTTGTTTGATTCTATTTCTTGATTTGATAGTGTCAGTTTTTAAAGAAATCGGTCTTGGTCTACCGTGTAATTTCAAAAATAATCCACAAGCATTACACAAGACTTGACCAGTTTCATCTCTTCTCCATAAAGGAGTTGTTTGGGTTTTACAATTGTGACAAATAGGACTTGAAATGTTGGTTTTTGTGGTTGTGGTGCCATTATTTACATGGGTTGTGGTTTTTGCATTGGGATGAACTGGATTCGAACCTCCATTTGAAATATTAAGACTGTTATTATTAGCGATGGTCATATTTAAGTGGCCTGGTGTATTAGCACCTGAAACATCGGCGCTTCCCCCATTGGAGTTGGCACCGTTGGGTCCAGGACCGCTGGCATCGTTGGCACCACTGCTAGCAGGAGGAGCACTGCCTGGATGGCCATTATTTGATAAACCACTGGCGGCAGCTTGAACATTACTGGCAGTGATTACTGGGGTGCCGGTGGCAGTACCACTTGTCGCACCAGCAGGTGCTGTCATAGGAGGAGGGGCGGCAGCAGCAGCAGCGGCAGCTCCTCCTGGTGGAGCATTAGCATTGACTGGCAAACGTTGAATCTCACTCATAGTCTTAGAATGTAAACCTTCGAATTTATCGTAATTAGTTTATCAACACTTGATAAGTTCACTAGGGTTATCTTGATGTTATCCTTATCTAATTTGTGAGAAAAAGTGAAAAATTTTTTTGGACAAGACTGCGCCGGCGTGCCGATACCGAGTTTCCTTGGCGTAGTGGCGGCACCGAGATGGCCAGACTATGATTAGACATTTGACAGAGACAAAGATGGATTAGATTGGTTGGGTGATTTGACGTAGGCTTGGGAGATCTGTGGCAGCGTGAGGCGGCGAGCGGGATGGGCAGCAGAGGATGAGCATAGGAGCATGAGCATAGGAGCATGGGTATAACAGCACAAGCTTAACAGCACAAACACAATAAGCACATGTACAACAAGCATTTATAGCTGATTGTGCTGAGCATTTAGCTGAGCATTTGTACTGATCCTCATCTAGTCCACCCTTTGTCATTAGCTCGGTATAAGGTTTCGTAAAGATTGGTGGTGATGTTGCAGGGATTGGACCTGGTTGGTGGATTTAGCTGACGCTATGGTATATGCGCAGCCTGATTTGCATTCTTCGCAGCACTCTAAGTATGTCACTTGTCAAAGATCAATGGTCACCTGTCAAAGATCAATGGTCACCTGTCAAAGATCAATGGTCAGTTGCCAACGATCAATGGCCAATTGTCCCTGGATTGCACGCTGCCCCTGGTCCTGGTCATGTGGTAGATAAGTCTAATAAGTCAAGGTGGGTTAAATTCTGGGAAAACGTCAAAGGTTGTGCTCTACACACTCTTCTACGGCTGTTTTATACGTCAAACCCTCGTCGACCATGACTGCTTAGTGATCAGCACGCTTTACACCAAGCGAGGCTTGAAAATTTCAGCCATCTTCAAGGTTATGGATGATACACGTCCAACTGGAAAATTAATGAGTGCTTAACAACTACGGTTCGTTGGTTTCAAATACGAGTATAAATTACTTCGATAATCCCGGTTTGTTTTTTAGTTGAAGTATTCATTATTTAATGCAATTTAATTTTCTTGTCCATTTATTCACCTTCACGTTATTAGCCAATGGTGCTTATATAAATCTCGCTGACACCCGTCAGCCGACTGACGCTGATATGACTGATAAACTTGCCAATATACTAGAATCCATTCTGACTGATAAGGTCTTGCAAAATAACGGGTTGGCCAACATAGTCGATATTTCTTCTAGACGATTTGGGGGGTCCCATTCTTCGTCTCATTTTTCGTCTCATGGGTCTAGTCCCCATCCTGGCTCAGGTACCCGAGCTGGCGGGGCCGCAGCTGGTGCTGCTGGTGGTGCGGCCGTCGGGGCCTCCCACCACAGGCACACCAACACTACTTCAGAACATTCTGAAAGTGTTGGGTCAATCAAGACTTCCCAAGTCAATTTGGTATTGGTGGCTTTGTGTATCACTTACTTATTCACTTAATGAATTATGACATGTTATTTGTCCATTTTTCCAACTGGCAATAGTCATCCTGCCAGTTTTAATTTTGTTATTATCTTGTTAGCATTTACATTTATCTTGTCAGTATTTATTGCTTAATATATATTGATTGCTGTACTTCTTATCACACTCTCTCATATGACATGATATAATCCACTTATACTTCATTGTCTGTGTAATCTACAAAGTTTGTTTCAACTAGAGGCATCGATAGCAATTGTGGAGTCTGCTCCTACCTTGCCAGTACCACGGGGAACCCCAACCTCAGCACCACCTGGCCCCACGAGCGCGGTGAGCGGCAGCGCTAGGACGAGAAGTGGCATTGAGATTGTGGCATGATAACCACGCGATCATACGTCTATATATATATCCATATAACCCCCATGATTTATTAATGATTCAACAAGTTATAAAACCCAGACCTTTATCAATCAAGACAATCATAGGATTAATTACCATATCTTCAACATGTTCTATGAGCTTCTACCTAACATATCAAATCTTACAATTTTATAAATCAAACGAACTGACCAAATCAATTTTTTTACCATTATTCTTTAATTTCAATTATTTTGATAGGTTTAAAACACATCATGATGTTAATAAACTAAGTTATTTGAATCAATCAATCGATACTGACGAGTTCAAAAAGCGAATCAAATTTAAGATTAGTTCGTTGATTGTTAACAACAAGATGATTCATTTGAATCAATTTGAAATCATTGAAAATCATACTGATTTCAAATTTGTTATTAACAATCCTACGATATCTGGTTTATGCTTTAATTTGAATAATAGAAATATAGATGATACAACTACAACTGATTCTGAATTCAATCATAGTGTTAATAAGAAGATAGATATTGATTATAATTGGTCAATTAAGCTTCTCAATCTTAATATCTTTAGATTTTTATTAAATCAACCGGCAATTAAGTTTAATAATGACTTGAATTACTTATTCAATGGGGAATTTGGTATATTTGACTTGAATCATATAGGGAAGATCAAATTCGATGGGGTAATCAGTGATGACGATATCAAATTTGATAAAATCTTGGTCGAAATCAACCAAGACGACAAGGTCATCCAGTATCGAATAATTTAGCTCCAGCGATCTGTAACCGGGTTAACAGATTAACAGATTAACAGATTGAGAACGAATTGTCAAACGAACTGCAACGGGTAACAACTACGACCGTTACCGTATAACAGCACTTATATCTATTAGAACTGGCTTGCACGAGCTGGAATTCCAAATTAAGCCATTCAATAGATGCCTCAACACGCTTACTTCTTCATAGTCAACATACCAAATAGCTTCAAAACAGTGGGTCCGGTAGAAGACGAACCGGAGGGCTTAACTATGGGGTGCTTGAATCACTGCGCATGCAAACGTAATCGTTAAGTGTGGCTGCAACTCGCCGGAAACACCAACCGGCAACCGCCGCGGAACCCATACGGAGGTTGATTTCAGGAAAAATGGTTTATAATAGAAAAACAATCCAGGTGAAGCACACTATTGACAGTAATAATTGAACCAGACGAAATGGGGGACGAGCCAAATGCCAAAAGAAAGAAGGTATCAACCTCAGTCAACAATAATCGAAAGAATGCTCAAGCGACAAGAACATTGAGAGCCTGTGATTTGTGTCGGAAGCAAAAGACAAGATGTTTTAAAGTCAATGAAGAATCCCAATCATGTTTAAGATGTACGTTTTTAAATAAGCCATGTTCTTTCAATACGAACAATCCACCCAGTGGGGGAACCACTGTTGCATCTAATAGTAATGATAAGTTGGATATGATTTATAATGGGGTCAATGAGATTTTGACGCTATTGAAGTCAGGATCGGTGGGGGCTGACAAGATAAGCGATACTGATGCGAGACTCTTATTAGATGCTGCTAATTCAATGAAAGTAGTACCTCAAGGAACAAACGTTGGGCATAATGGTCCCGGATCCGGGTCAGGATCTGGTACGGGATCCGTTGCAAGATCAGAATCGCCCGTGGTTGAAACTGAAAAATTATTAAATCCTATCGACATTGAAAATCAAACTAATTTCAAATCTCCAAGTAATTCATTAGCCATTTCACCATTTAAAATAATCCATACTCAAATTCAAGACAAGTATTTGCCTAGATCAATCGAAAATTTGTTAAATCTATCAACAGTTGATACTTCATCTACTTCGATTGATAAGAATCTTATTAATTTGAATATTCTCAATTTAACTGATACAATTAACTTAATGAATGATTTTAGAAGAAATTATGGTCGTTGGATTTCCTTCCCTTCTAACTTGCCAACTGAAATCTTAGTTGATAGATTAGTTAAAAAATCACCATTGTTATTAACGACTTGTTGCTGTATTTCATTACGTTATCTGTTTAATAATATCAATCCTGGTGATATAAGTAATATAACTAGAAAACGTCAAATATTCAATTTATTAATCAAACAATTGATCAATGAATTGAATTCCAATTTAATTAAAATCAATTGTTTTAAAACAATGCATGGTGATATTGAATTTTTACAAAGTTTAGTAATTTTATCAATCTATTCTTTAAGTTTAACATCAATTATAATATCAAATAACACTGAATTAAACAACTCAAAGAATTTCAATTTTAAAGATTTAAATATCAATATAAACCAAATCAATTTTGATCCATGGTACTTATCGGGTTTAGGTTTGACCATATTTGTTTCAAAAACGGCATTAGGTAACTTATTACCAAAAAATTCAAGCTTATCATCAACATCTCCATCATCTTTAGATACTTCACCATTTACTATTTTATATGATGAAGAATTAGATTCCAATGAATATCAAACTTTGACTATAATGAGAATTTATAATCATTTGGTATTAGTTCATTTGATGAGTTGTATATTTAGTGGTCGTATGTGTTTGGTTGATGAAATTCGTTTGAATTATTGTAATATAACATTAGGATTGCCATCATCGACCAATTTTGATGGAAGAATGGTCAGTGAAATTAGTATATTGTTAATTACATATAATTATATTCAAACCAATTTCAATATAGGTAAGATAAATCTAAAAGAATTAGCATTGAATTTTAATTCAACAATCCAAGAGATTAAGTTATGGTATGATCAATGGGAATATTTATTTCAACAACCTGCATTACAATTTGTTGAATTATGTTATGATTTCTGTAACTTAATAATCCATTATAGTTATAATTATCAGAAATACATGATTTTAAATAATTTACAAGATTTTGATATTGATTTTGAAAACAATGAACCAAATGCAAATGCATCATTATTTGATCAAAAGAATATCAAATTCATTTTATCTCAATGTGATGAAGAGAGTTTAAAGAAATTGTTTGAATTTTCGTCAAATTTGATTAATTTTATAACATTAATTAACAATGATTCATATTTTGCATATTTGTCAGATCAATTATTGTTTTGTTTCTTCTTTGGGGGTGTTTTCTTGATAAATTATTTGAAATATTTGGTGGAAACAAACAATTTAAAAATCATTAATATGACCCATGCAAACGATTTGAATTCATTAACCAATATCAAATTATTAATTGAAAAGTTTGATAGAATTAGCGGTAATAGTAACGATGATATCCTTGTTAAGTATAAATTAGGTTTGAAAAATGAATTAGCAAAGAACTTTTCATCTTTCTAAAGTTCTTTGAAAGATGAACAATATACCCTGCATTAAAGGTCAGCAAATTTGCTTCCAGATACAGCTACAATTCTCCTATTAAAATCAACGGCTTTTACAAGCAGGCAAGACTATTTTTAGAGTTTAGAAATGGAGAAAAGAGGACAAAAGAAAAAGAGGTAAAATTTAAGGAGAACTAGGTCATAATATGACCCAAGATAGTCCCATAGAAGCTTCAAGAATGAATTGCAGCAATTAAACCAGTGGGAGTTTGATATATGCATTCGGGTAGCCGCACTACAGCCCAAGCAGTTCGGCCAAACGACACCAAGTCACGAATAAGTCACTAAGAAGGTCCGATTCAGGCACGATCAAGGCACAATTACAGCATCTATTACAGCATCTGGTAATACTGTGCCTCACCTACAATCGACAGCAACAAGCAGAAGCACCAAATTTGAAATTGTTCTTGGACATTTCCCATATGACATTGAAACAGTTGGGACATTGGGGGTTCCTAAAAGGTTGAATTTCTTGACAATTCAAGCAATCAACTAAAAATAAAGATTGCAATTCGATTGTTGGCATACAAAATTGTTTCGAAATTCTTCTAGTAATGTCCTATTGTTCACTATAATTTGCTCCTATTGCCATTGAGTGTCTCAATTACTTCATAGGCGGACGCTTCATACACGAATATTTCACCCATAATCCATTTTCCCCGGTTTTATACACAACAGTTGTGATAAATTTGCTGCGAATCGCTCCAACGGCTCCAATCGTTCCTACCAATTTGCGACAAAACTTAAAGCAAACTAAAGCAAGTTTATGAAGTCAGTAGAAAAAGAAAATACAAGGTTTTTATAGAGTGGAAGACATATTGAATTGAAATTTAATTTGGAAATGAAAGCAAAGAAAACGGGGTTGAGTAAGTATATAAATTGAATGAAATTTCCAGAATATTTTTGTTGTGGTAGCTTTGATAGTAGTTGAGACTTTTAATAATATTAAGAGTTCTTTATAAAACAGTCAATTGAAACAAACAAAAAACATGTCATTTATTGGAGATGCCTTAAGTGGAGCCGGTTCCTTACTTGGTGATGCCACCAGTGGTGCCGATTCGCTTGCTGCCGCCGTCACCAGTGGTGGTGCTTCTGCTGCCAGTGACATTGCCGATATGAGTGGTATGGATAGTATGACCAGTGGTGCTGGTGATGCCATGAGTAGTATGGCCGGTGGCGCCATGAGTGGTATGAGCAGTATGGCTGGAGGTGCCATGAGCGAAATGAGCGATATGAGCGATATGAGTGATATGGCAAGTGGTATGGCAAGTGGTATGGAAAGTATGACCAGTGGTATGGAAAGTATGATGGGTGGTGGTGAATCTGCTTCTGCTGGCGGTAGCTCTGGTGAAAGTGAAAGTAGTGGGGACTTGGGTAACGTAATGGTTGCTCCAATGATGGGTGCTATTGGTGCTATTATCATCAGTTTATTGTAAGTTTATTTAGCAACTAATAAATGTACTATTTTCTATTCAATTACTCTTCCACTCTTCCACTGTTCCACTCTACCACTCTGGTTTGCTAGTATACTGTGCCACTACTCCCCCACCGCTCCCCCACTGCCATCTCATGCTGGGGAATTTGCAGTTAAATGAGCCAGCGTTATCGCGAACACAAAACTAACAGAACTCGACAGGGGCGGTTAAACAGCTATAGAACACAATCACTATGAACAAATCAATCCTCGATGGAGATGCTTGTGATGCAAAGCATAAGAACAGGACATCATCTAAAGGTTTCACCAATGTCAAAACGTTCATTTTGAGCCAACTTAAATTCTTGGGAGTGTTGTCATTAATTCTTTGTATTATTTTTGTTAAGCCTAAGAGCTCAGCAGCCAATCCAATTAACGGTAAACTTGATAGGTTTAGTATCAATAAAAATGGCCATGGTGACGTAGAAAGTGTTGAGTTTAGTACTAACGGTAAAAAGAATATTATTTTTATGGTTACTGATGGGATGGGGCCAGCTTCATTATCACTTGCTAGATCTTTTAAACAATTTAGAGATGGCTTACCCATCAATGATATTTTACAATTAGATCAGCATTTAATTGGCTCTTCTAGAACAAGGTCTAGTTCTTCATTAGTGACAGATTCTGCCGCTGGTGCAACTGCTTTTGCTTGTGGTTTGAAATCTTATAATGGAGCCATTGGGGTTTCTCCTGATAAGAAGCCTTGTGGTACTATTTTAGAAGCTTTGAAATTACAAGGATACTTGACTGGTTTAGTGGTCACTACCAGAATTACAGATGCAACCCCTGCTGCTTTTAGTGCTCATGTTGATTATAGATTCCAAGAAGATTTAATTGCTCAACAACAACTAGGTGAATCTCCTTTAGGTAGAGTGGTTGATTTAATTATCGGTGGTGGTAGATGTCATTTTTACCCAGGACCAGAAGGTGGTTGTAGAGCCGATAATCGTAATTTAATCAAGGAAGCAAATGATTGGAATTATGTTGGTAATAGAAAAGAATTTGACTCATTAAATGAAGGACATAATGTTACTTTACCTTTATTAGGTTTATTAGCTGAGGGAGACATTCCTTATGATATTGATAGAGATAGTAAACAATATCCATCATTAGCTGAACAAGTCAAAGTTGCTTTGACGGCATTATCTAAGGCCACTGAAGATTCTGAGAATGGTTTCTTCTTATTAATTGAAGGGTCAAGAATTGATCATGCTGGCCATCATAATGATCCAGCTGCTCAAGTTAGGGAAGTATTGGCTTATGATGATGCATTCAAAGAAGTTTTAAAATTCATCGATGAATCTGATGTTGAAACTGTTGCGTTATCTACTTCTGATCATGAAACTGGTGGGTTAGTCACCGCAAGACAAGTTAGTCCAAATTATCCAGATTATTTGTGGTACCCTGAAGTTTTATTAAATAGTAAACATTCAGGAGAATATTTATCAAGTAAAATATCCAATTTTAAAAGTAGTAAGGATAATATCGAATCTATGGAAGATTTCCTTACTAAAGTGTTTGAAGATGATATGGGGATTAAAGATGCTACAAAAGAAGAGTACGATTTGGTTCAAGGTGCTCAAGATCCTGGAAGTTTATTATATATTTTGAACAATATGATTTCACTTAGATCTCAAACTGGTTGGACCACCCATGGTCATTCAGCCGTTGATGTAAACATTTATGCTCATACCAATTCAGCAAGAATTAGATCAAAGTTGTATAGTCATGAAGAAAATTCAGGGCTATTAGGTAATCATGAAAATATCGAATTAGGTACGTTTATGGAAGCAGTCACCGGTGTAGACTTGAGTAAAATCACTCAATTGATTAAAGATATTGACCATCATCCTATTGAATTGAAATCTGCTTCCGATGAAAAAGTTTTTGATAAGTATCAACACCCTTTCAACTAATTAAATATTTAAATACGTAGAGTACTTATCAATAAAAAGACGTTAATTTATCCAACCAAGAGAAGAGAACAGTTTCTATAAAATGCAAGTCTATTAAATCTATATAAGCATCTAGAACACCTAGATATGTATAAAAGGAATATATAAATATTTTGAAACCCTTTGAATCATTAACTGTTGATGAATGAAAGCTAATCGATCACCATTTTCATTTCTGCAGAATAATCAAATCTACACCATTTGACTCTTAAAACTTTACCATATTTGTAGAAAACAAAAGGTATTAACATCATGGCCAATGAAATAAAAGCCAACAACCAACTTGCCCAATCAATACCTAACTTTTTGTACATTTGGGGAGTGAAAAGTGGGAAGGCTGCACCAAGACTTGATCTTAAGAATACTTTAGTACCTAAAGCACTTGCAGACACTGACTGATGAGTTTCATGATTAAAGAAATAACACAGCAAAATGTATAAATTCAAACTTTGGTATAATAAGACCATTCCATAACCAAACAACATACCTGCAAAAACCCCAAGTATGATACCTGAAGCTTCACTATGTTTATAAAACTTGGTTGCACCCAAGATAAATAAAGCCATTGCTGGGAATGGAGCACCAATCATGGCACCAACTAATCTATCTTCAGGTTCAGGTTTTCTTCTTCTGATTAGCTTGTTATACTTCTTTTCCAATAATGTTGTGAATAATAGGGCCAATGCAGCACCAGCTAAGATTGGAATATACATTAGACCAACTTTATCAAGCTTATAACCATATAAAGGGCCATATATTTCAGGATAAGCAAAGAAAAAAGCATATAATAAGGCATAAATCAATGCAATAAACATACAAACCAAAACCAAAACAGGTTCTTGGACGACGAACTTCAAAGGTGTAAAGAACACTTCGTTGACCATTTCCTTCATTGTCATTGGATTAGCTTCTTGTTCGGTCATAATTTTTTCATTTGAAGCTTCCTTTCTTAATCTTCTAGCTCTATTTTTCAAAATAACAGGGGCATAAGTTTCAGGTACAAAGCAAATCAAAATCCACATCACCCCAGCAAAGGCCATATTGACCCAAACCATCAAGTCATATCTTTCAGAATCAACGCTAATGAATCCATTGACTATACCACCAAACACAGGACCAGAATAAGGACAAAAACTGAAAATGGCAATGGCAATACCTCTTGTTGAATCATGCAAGTCACAGATAGAAGCACCAACAATAGTTAAAGCACTGGAACTGAAACACCCTAATAAAAACCTACAAACCAAAACGGTTCCGATATTCTTAGCAACAGCAATTGGGATATTAAAGATCACGTACAAACCAAAAGATATTATATAAACCGGTCTTCTACCAATCTGTTCACTTAAAGGAGCCCAAATCAAGGGACCAAAGGAAAAACCCAAGACCATCAATGAAACTGATAAGGTTGATACTTCGGTTGAGACTCCGAATTTTTCATTAATAACGGGCAAACCACCAGCTAATGAAGAAGAACCATAAGCAGCTTGGATTACTAAAAGGGATAAAATCAATGTATAAACGATTCTAATTGGCATGGACCAATTCAAAGGATTCTCAGGGTCATTTTTGGTGAAAGTCACCAATTCAATTTCCGGATCAAGTTGATCAACTTCTGCTTCATCTTCATATTTACCTTCTTCCAACGAGTTGGGGATACTGGGAATTTTAGATAATCTTGTTGATCTACGTCTACCAATACTTTGTAAGGTTTCAACCTTCACTAACCCAGTATCAGTTTCTAAAGTATATTCTTCTGGAAATATAGGATCATGGATTTGGGGAGATCCTATGTTAGGTTGAGGAATTTCAGAATCGATACCTTTTGAATGCAAAGATTGGTAGGTTTCGGTTCTGGTTTTGGTTAGCTCATTTGGATTGTTTGTAGGGACGGTGTCCAAGGACAACTCACTCTGTGCGTCGGTGTTGTCGAATTTGTAAGCAACCGGTTGGAACTCTGCATCATCATTGCTATTTTGATTGTAGCTATTTCTTGAACTATCTCTTGAGCTATTATCATTTCTTTCAGTATCATTTCTTTCGCTGCCACCAGCAGTATTACTATATGTCATGTTGTCTTTTACTATTATCTGACTACAAAATTAAGTGGGAATCGCCCCATTTATATAAACGTATCCATAACAGAATAACGCTATCCGCTTAACTGTTCCATTTTGCAGCTTGCATGATAATCCGCTTTTCCTTTTGTGTAACTTTGTTTTTGATTGCCGGTTTTGCGGCTATCCAGCGCTGCACCATTTTAAGGCGAGTTCCGGTCGCAGGTTCTTCCTCGACTTACGGCTACGGACAAGGGATCCAGGGGCCAGGCCCAGACCTTCTTCACCCATTTCCTTCAGTCTAACTATAAGTATTAGCATGCATTCCAGCTTTGGTCAGCACCAGCTTCCTCTAAGCACGTCATGGACCCAGAATAATCGTGTCCTTGTGGCGTAATTCAATAGTGGCATGTTTAAAGCGAAGCCAAGACCGGTCTAAGGTAGCCTGACGATCAGGCAGAGACCCAGAGACGACCCCCGGAAATCACTTTCCGTGGAAAACCAAACTTGCAATATCCATAGTATCTAATCCGTGATAGAGGAAGTGGAAGGCTGTACATGAAAACGATCAAATGAATCGTATATAGTTTCATTCTATTAATCTATAAAAGTAATTTACTTGTTTACTGCTTTGTAATTATATAGTTTTTTATTGGAAGCCAATTGATCAACGGGGTTTATCAAACTATCTTGATAGCATTCTAGAATGGTCTTCTTCAAATTCAATACACTTTGGTAATCTTGCTGAAAATGAAATGCTAGCCTATTCCCCATTAACTTGATGTTGTTTTTATTACCCAATTCAATGAATAAATCTTCGTTCATTTTCATCGATTTGAAATCTATGAATACAAAACTTGAGTCAACCGGACTTTCTAACTTGATTCCATTGAGTTGACAAAAGTCCCCTACTTCTCTAGCATGATTATGACTGGTGATTAGCTTTGAAAAATTCTCATCGATCGCTGTAATTGCCATTGATGCAATCATTCCTGATTGTCTTATTCCTCCACCATTTTGCTTCTTGAAATGGTTGGCCTTTTGGATAAACTCATTCCTCCCAACTAATATCGAACCAATAGGTGCCCCTAACGACTTGGATAAACATAATGATACCGAGTCGAATAATGAACAATACTCTTTAATCGTAATTCCTGTGGAAACTGATGCGTTCCATAATCTAGCTCCATCTAAATGCAATTTGATGGAGTTATTTTTACAAAACTCACTAATACGCCTTATTTCTTCAATCGGCATAACGATCCCGTGCAATGTATTTTCTAACGAAATGACTCTAGTTGGTGCTGCATGAATATCATTATTATCTGGTGTATAATTTACTAAGATATCTTCCAAGGTAAGGTAATTACCATTTGCCGGAATCACAGGGTGAACCATCGCCTGCGATAACGTGGCCAATCCACCAGCTTCATGCAAATAAATGTGTGATCTATAATCACAAAGTATACTATACGGAGGTTGATATAAATTGGCTCTAATACCAATTTGGTTGGACATGGTTCCAGACACACAAAAAAGGGCTGCTTCTTTCCCAGTCAATTCGACCATTTTTGCTTCTAGCATCAACGTTGTTTCGTCTTCTTTATACACAGAGTCCCCAAAGCTAGCACCCAACGACTTTTCAATCATCGACCGTGTTGGTACTGTGAACGTATCACTTCTGAATTCATTATATGTTGCAAATTTATCGTCCGCAACCGTCATTTTCTCGTTCCAATAATGCCCTTTGCCTTATTACTTCAAGTTTACGCTTTCAAGTCTAACTACCTTTATTTACCACTTGATTTGAACAACTTCTAACTCACCTGTGCTTTACAACTCGATAAATCGTAAAATTTTACTGGGAATTGGCCCTTATAAATGATTTTTCAATTGAGTCATTGCATGTACGGAAGTCTATGCCGAGACATTAAAAATCTCGATGAGTAACGCAACATGACGCAGGAGATGCCCAAAAGATTACAAATACGGCCAAGTTAGGGTTGCCAGTATACCACAATGTCACGCCAAACCATGCAGAGATGTGGTGCAAATGCTGTAGATAAGCTGCCGGGTTGTGTTGGGCAATTGGAGATGGTGGGGACCAAAGTCAGAGTCAGTTGGAGAGGCGGCATCTCCACCGGTAACCGAACCGCAACGTCTAACGGCAGAAGCCTAGGGGGCCTGGGAAGTCTAGGAGACCGGTAAGTCTAGGAAGCCCGCAAGTGGAGTAATGTAGTATTATGAATGTCTCTATATCCTATGTACTAATTATAGAGTTTCTAAACAGACTAACCGTCCTCAAGTGGGTTATAAGACCTTTTTGGTGTCATCCTCATAGTAATCTATGTTGGCATATGGATCAAGCTCGTATTGGGTGTCAAACACCTGCGGTTGGTGCATGTTGTAATAGCCATTGCCACTGGCATTGATGCCGTTGCCATTACCGTTGATGCCACCACTGATGCCATTGGCATTGATGGCACTGTTGTTGATGGCACTGTTCATGCCATTGTTGATGCCATTGTTGATGTTCAAATTGGTGGTGGCATTGATTGGACTAGGACTAAGGTTGATATTCCCACCTGAGCTGAACCTAAAATCATCATACCTCCCCCAATTTGATGAACTACGCGTATGAGTTTGGTTATTACTCCAAATACTATTACTAATGCTTGGCCCAAGACCAGTAGATCCAGGTACGCTACCATTAACATTGACGTTTCCACCATTCAAATTCTGGGGGATATTTAAACTCGATGAACTAGGATGTAAAACCAGCAGCAATAAGGGTTCCATATTCATGTTATTCATATTAGGGGAACTGTTATTCCATGTATTGTTCATGATTGGGTTAAAATAATATGAATCTTGAACTGGTGACTCAATGGCTGGCGGTGAGTTATATACTGGACCTTGAAAGTTCGAAGCTATTTGCAGTTGTGCAATTTGGGGTGACAACGATTGTGAAAGTGAAATCGAGTGTTGCACTGGTGCTGCTTGAGGTGCTGCTTGAGGTCCTAATTGAGGTGCTTGAGGTGTTGCTTGAAGTCCTGATTGAGGTACTGCTTGAACTTGTGGTCCTTGAGGCTGCCCCTGCCCAGGCTCATCAGTATAAATATCACCATAATGATCAATAAAATTTATGCCAGATACACCCGGACCAGGTGAATTTGAATTGGACGATGAAGATGAAAGCGGTTGAGGTTTTGAATGGGATCTATTTCTACGCTTCTTCAACTTGAGTGCACTTCCATTACCAAGACTATTGAAATAGTCTCTAGCTGCTGCCTCAGTGGTATAGTCAGGCTGGTAGTCATCAACCATCATCGATCTATAATTCTCAACACTGTTCTTATGATTGACATAGTTTCTAATAATAGTATCTGAATTAGTGAGCCATTTCACCGATTCTTCAGTAAATTTATTCACTGCTTCATTAATTTCGGGCTGCCAATTTAGTTGATGGGTCTCGATTAATTTGAACAATCCAGTTAATAAATCTATACCCTTTTGATTGAGTTGGAAATCTTTGGCAAAGCATGAATCATCAAAATCATCAATGGCCCTTTTGAAATCTTCATAAATCTTACTAAGTTTCTTACGATTGTTCTTGACTACTTTTAGTTCGGATTCTTTCTTAGCAGTTTTTGATTTAATTGTTTCAATTGTTTGTTTAATTTCATTCATTTTCATTTCAATATCGTCCTTTTCATTAATATTAGATTCAATTTCAGATTTTTGCTTTATCAATTTAGCTTTCAAGTCTTGTAACGTATGTAAATGATTTGACCCTGATTCAATAGATTTGTTATGATCTAATAATTTCTCCAGTAATTTGTTCTTAGTTAACATTAATTCTTCTTTCTTCTTCTGATAGTCTTTCAATGTGGCGGTATTTTTGTTATAAAGTACCGTGGAAGATTTAAAGTCTTCCAAAATCTTGTCGTATTCTAGATTTGATTTTTCATAGTCCATTTTCATTTGTGATTCCATGCTTTGAATCTCTTGTTCGATAGATAATATCTTAAACTGATTCAAGTTCAAATACTTATATAAATTGTCAAAGTCCTGAATCTCTTTGATCTGTTGCACGGTTAATGTTGGTAAAGTTGCTTCTTGGTTGATTTTAGCTTTTAATTTCGATAACTCTTCAGACACGTCGGTTTGGCATAACACTTTGTTCAAGGTCTTCTCATTACCAATGCCACAGTTCGTACTATCATTGCCACTTTCATTGGTTTCAATGAAGATTGGATTAGACTGAGATCTAAAATTTGTCAACAGGTTAATGGCGACGATTTGGATCTGGTAGACGGTTTCAGGATTCAAGTCGCTGAACTGGCAATTTGTGCTGGACAACGTAGCCGCCTCCTGGTTGTTGACCAACACCATGAAATACAAGTATTCATCGTTTCTAATTTCAATGTCCCAATGCACGGTGATGGAATTCGAGGTGATAGAATCAACACAGACATTCGGTATATGAGGAATATCGATGTTCAAGTCGTGCACGATATCTTCTATAGGAACCCGAAATAACTTAATACATCGGTAGAACAACCATAGAACCGCCGGTATCACTGTAACCACCAACCCAAGCATCTTCAGTGGGTTCAGAGGTTTTGTACTAACAGTTTCTTGTGTCAAAATTTTTTCTTCGTTTGAGAATCCTAAGCAGCCGGTCACGTGTGCGTGTGCCGAAGCAAAGGCGCCATTTGCGGCGCTCTGGCGGTAGCTACCACGGTAGCCGTAGCTGCCACAGTGGTGGAAAGAAGGGACATGGTGCTGGCCTGGAGTACCATGGGTGGAGTACCATGGGTGGAGTACCATGGTGCTGGGGAAGTGGGATACCCGGGGGAAGCGGCAGAGTGTCTGTTCCAGGCAGTGGTAGGAAGAAGATGGCGGTGGTAGTAACAGTAGCTAGGTGAACCCTGGAGAGAATCGGCCCTGCAGCCCTCAGCTTGAATAGCCGAGTCCTAAGCCCAGGCAGCAGCCTCGCAGGCCTACAGATCTCAGGCCCTTGTCCATGGACTGCTCAGATACGCATATGGGGCAGACGACAAGCTCTTAAAACATATGTTACAAGGCATTGGGGCACGATATGCCCGACAGGACGTTCGTTGGCCCTATAGATAGTGGTGATCCAGCGAGAAAATTGCTGCAACCTTGCAGCAATATTGCAGCAACTGATTTGGACGTGAAACGCATGAAAAATGGCATCCAAGCCGCCCCCAGACGACATGGTAGTAAGGTTCTGGGCATTACGTATTCCACCTCTACAATGTCTCTATTCACGTTGTTCACAGCCTTGAACGTCTAGACTGTTGTTTTTTTTGCAGTTAGCTAAACGCTAGCCGTAGTTAACACATTCCGTTGCTCACTAGTGAGAACCCGTCATTTATATAGCAAACTAGATAAGACACAAGCATTTAATGGGTTGTTACCAGACATTTGATTGAAAAACACCTCCATAGATAACACCTTATAGACTCGATACTATCTGTATTATAGATTTTGCACAAGCTGATATTTTGCCCGACTTGATACAACAT
Source organism: Yamadazyma kitorensis (assembly GCA_030572015.1). Lineage (NCBI taxonomy): Eukaryota > Fungi > Ascomycota > Pichiomycetes > Serinales > Debaryomycetaceae > Yamadazyma > Yamadazyma kitorensis. The sequence continues at coordinate 510,487 of JAJLZC010000002.1, read as the reverse complement.
GGATAAATTTGAAATTGTAACTCAACCACAGACTGAAGAGAAGGACAAGAGTCTACCAGATAAAGAGACATTGAACAAACTAAAGGATTTGATTAGACAAAACCCTCCTACAGATCAACAAGGTGCTGATAAATCAAAAACACCAATAGACGACGATGGGTTTGAAATACCTAGTGGGAAGATCCCAATTGACGGCCATTTCTCAACTGCTGAGGTCAAACAGTTGGTAGAATTGGCCAAGTTAGAGGGGTTGTTGAATGAAAACGTTCAAGTTCAGGTCCTTGATGAAAATGATGAACTTGGTGATAAGGTGATTATAAGGGATCCAAAAGATACACCAAAAGATGAAAACGGCTTAAATAAAGATGATGCTGACAACGAAGAAGTCCAGTTTAAGAAAATCGAACATAAGGACATAGAAGATGAAGCCAAACACCAAAGTAAAGACCCTAAGGATACGAGCTGATTGGCTCCAACTCCTCACTGATTGCTTCTAAACCGATTTGCCAAAATGATATAACATATGTTAATGTCAACGACTTACGTTCAACGACTCGTTTGTATTTCCACAATAAACGTCCATTCTTCTAGACTGAACTCGGTGCCGCTCCCATAGGTCCATCTCTGCCCCCATAGGTCCATGTCCGCCCCTACACGTCCATCTCTCAGCCAATTGGCACCAGTTTTCGCCTACCTGGCACCATTCTCGGTCCATCTCTCAGCCCATTGGCACCATTTCCAGGCCCAATGACCGCCCATTGGCGCCATTTTCGGTCCTGCCTGCGCCAATCTGCTCGTTACAAACAATCAATCTCAAACTTTACGTCAAGTTGATGATATGGTAAGAATAAAGGCGCCTATAATAGTTCTAGGGTTAATACTATCTATAACGTTCAGTATTCTCTATGGCTATCAGCTAACGGGAGCGGATTCGCCCAAGTGTCAAAACATTCGAATGTTCCCAAGTTATGCTAGAATTCAACAATTTGATACAAGCTACACTGAGTATGCGTCTAAGTATTCATTGTATTTATATAGAGAACAAGGTAAAGATATCAAACCAACGGCTCAGAATGGGTATACGTTGACGGGGATACCGGTATTATTTATCCCGGGGAATGCTGGTAGCTATAGGCAAGTCCGATCAATTGCATCAAAGACCTCTTCGCTATTCTATGATGATGAATATAAAGGAGGGAATGGGAAGGTTAAGAATTTGGATTTCTTCACTGCAGATTTCAACGAGGACTTCACAGCGTTCCATGGTAGGACCATGTTGGATCAAGCGGAGTATTTGAACGAAGCCATTAAGTATATCCTAAACTTGTATAACGATAATAATGAAAATAAGACCTCATCGGTCATTATACTTGGTCATTCCATGGGCGGGATAGTTTCAAGAGTCATGGTGACTTTGCCTAATTACCTTCAAGATTCAATCAAAACCATCATCACATTATCAACTCCTCACTCAAAAGCTCCTTTGACATTTGATAGAGATATAATGAAAATTTATAAGGCTATAAATGAGTTCTGGTATGCTGGGTATCACGAACATAATGAATTGGGTCGTGTCGCTAATGGAAGAATAAAGGATATATCTATAGTCTCCATCACAGGGGGGTTACTAGACAACGTTTTACCTGCAGATTATACAACTATGAACGGTATAATTCCGAAATCAAATGGGTTTACCGTATTCACATCAGGCATCGAAAATGTTTGGACCTCTATAGACCATTTGGCTATTGTATGGTGTGACCAACTAAGAAATGTTATACTGAATATTTTATTAGATATAGTGGACTATACTGCTCCTGAAAAGGTTTACCCTTTGCAAAAAAGAATGGATATTTTTGAACGTCATTTGCTTACCTTCAATGATATTTCTACTGGTGGTGAAGTCGTATCGTTCAAGATCCCAGAGATCTCATATCTTGAAGGGAAGGCTCATTTAAGACAAGGATTTAATCATTATAAAGCAGACAAACCTTTTTCGTTAGTTAGTGATCAACCATTCACAAAGTTTGAAAATCATAGGAATGCTTTATTAGTGTGTAATCGTACTGGCATCATGGTTGACTGCAATGATATAAGTGAGCAAGTGTCTTTAATTCCGAACAACTTATATGGAGTCAAGGTAAAACCCGGTCCTTATACTGATATCATTATCTTGAACCATCTGGGTAAAATGATTGCTGATACTCAAGAAGTCTATACTTTTGATTTATGGCTATTTAAGACCATAAAATTGCCCCACCATTTGTTGACGACCCTTAAACTAAATATCAATAATAGCTTGTTATCTTACAAAGTATACACTCGTGGTTTGACTCGACAATGGATAGGATCTACCGAAACAAAATGGCATAACGGTAATTTCAATTTAAACTATCATGGTAATGCCCCGTTCATTAAGAGTACTGATACGTTGAATCTCGATCTTTGGGATATGGAAGGTGACGAGGATATAGAGATCACCTTCCAATTTGATTTGATCGTCAGCTTGAAGTTGTTGATAATAAGATATAGGCTAACTATTGTTTCTTATGGGTTGTTAGTAGCGTTATCGGTGTTTTGCAAGCAACTTTGGGAATTCCAAAAGGCTGGCAAGTTTCCAACGTTTAATAAATCATTGAATGACTTATTGACTTTGAGAAACATGTTGATTTATTTAAGTTCCAGTGTAGTGTTGAACTTGTTGATGCTCAGTAAGATATTCAATGAAATAGTCAATCTAATGTATTTTGAAAACGAAACTTTGTTGGCATTGGGCGTACCTAATTTCCAACTTTTGAATATTTTGTTCGTAATAATGGGTATTACTTTCAATTATGTGTTCAATTCATTAATTGAATTCGTAACCAGGCTTAAAATGACTTTCCCAGAGAGCTCTACCAAATCCAAGCTATTCATTTCATTGGTATTGCTATTGTTAACAATAACTTATTTGCCATATCAAGTGATCTTTGTTATCTGTGTAATGGTTCAATTCCTTAAATTGTTCAAACAAAACGATAAAAACGAGTTTAACTTCAACTCCACACTATTTTTAATAATGATTTGGATCTTACCTATCAACGTTCCGATTATAATTGTATTGGTTCATAACATGGCTACTAATTGGAAGACGTCATTTTCATCACATCATAATATTCTTTCAATATTACCGATTTTTGCATTCATAAATATTCCAAACTATAAATTCAAGCTGAATAGTTGGCTCCTAGCATATCTTGGCTATTTTATTGGTTATTGTTGGTTTTTTGGGTCGATTAATACATTCTGGTTGTATCATTTGTTGAATTATTTCTGTGTGTTATTATTGATCGATTACTTGGTTGAAAGGTATGCTTAAGTGTACATAGTAATGAATAGAGGTTGGTTAATCCTTCGTGAGCCCTTCATTAAATCATATATTAGACATAATAGATATGATTGAAAGATTTAAAGCAACGACTTTAAATCATCATCAATAAAATTAAGTATTCTTTCGTCTATGTGGATCAATTGAAGCTTAATCAATCTTTCTAAAATTCGTTTTATATCACCAGTCAATCTGTTAGGTACTTTGAACTTCAAGTTATGGAGATTTCCACCATTTTTATCTAACAACTGGATCAAGTCTTCAAGTTCGTCTTTGGTTAGGGTTGTCAAATTATCTAGGTAGTATTCAATCTCTTCTTTTACTATATGAAGTTGGCCCACTTTCCTTAAATCGCTTATGCTCATGCTTATTGGGTCCTGATGAGCCTCTGCTTCGGTGATGGTGGGAGAATCATCTAACAAGTAAGACCGTTCATCTCCATATGTTCTGACACTGGGTAGGATCTTGTGTTTGGGTTTTAACGGGACTATTTCATACTTACTATCCGGTATATTTGCAATTTTATCATAAATTTGATCGTAAATAGTATCAGCAATTGGAGACGGTCTGTCTTCAGTTGGGTCCTTGGGCAAGTATACTTTAGGCTCCAACTCAAGGCCAAATAAGTTATCCCACGCCAGTTTCTCTTTTTTGCTTGGACTATCGACGTACTCCGACTTCTTGGGCTGTGAATGGGGGGTGCCTGTGTCACTGTTTGGTGTTGAAGCTTTGGGGGACTTGGGCGTGGAGGATTCGGGGGCCGTTCGACCTGCGGTAGGCGTTGCAGCATGCTTCCGTGCCTTGACCGGGGACATCATGGGCGATCTTACAGGCGAAACGTTATTCTCCATTGAGTCTATCATTTTGGAGTACCGTTTAGGTGAGGTTGTTATATCTGTGTCATCTTCCTTATAAGCAGTCAATCTGACGTTTCTCTTTCGTTTGTTGCTGACAATTATAGGCGAGTCTCTCAATTCCATGGCTCGTCTCCATTCACCGACTAACTAACCAATGAACTACCAGAACCACAGAACCACAGCTCAACAACCTGGCGCTACAGCTAACAGTAAGGATTTCGTTACACAAAATCAAAAGCGCTCTCAATTTCTCAGCGTCAAAACATAAATCTAACAGCGGCTAACACAAACACAACCACAACGCCAACACCTTAGCATTGGGGACCAGACACTGAACGGGAGAGGACATAGAAGAAACCAGAGCTAAAGGATCGTCAAACAGTAGGGATGTCGCTTGAGAAGAAGATTAGGAATTTTTTGCAAGGACCCAAGAAGGGAGAGACGTATGAGTTGAAGAGCGGGTTGGTAAGTCAATATAAACACGAAAGGAAAGATGCTATACAACGAGTGATCCAAGCTATGACGTTGGGTAAAGACGTGTCGTCGTTGTTTCCTGATGTGTTGAAGAACATCGCCACGTATGACTTGGAACAGAAGAAGTTGGTGTATTTATATTTGATGAACTATGCCAAATCTCATCCTGAATTATGTATATTGGCAGTCAATACGTTTGTTCAAGATACTGAAGATCCAAACCCCTTGATCAGAGCTTTGGCAATCAGAACCATGGGGTGTATTAGGGTTAATAAGATTGTTGATTATATGGAGATCCCATTACAAAGAACCTTAAAGGATGAAAATCCTTATGTTCGAAAAACAGCAGCAATTTGTGTTGCTAAGTTATTTGATTTGAATCCTGATGTTTGTATTGAATTTGGATTTTTAGATGATTTGAAGAAATTGGTCTATGATCCAAATCCAATGGTGATTTCAAATGCTTTGAATAGTTTATATGAAATTAACGATTTGAATCATTCAATCGATATTGATATTTTAGTAATAAATTATGATTTAATCAAGAATTTGTTGGTTTGTTTGAATGAATGTACTGAATGGGGGAGATTGACTATTTTAAAATGTCTTAATGACTATAATTGCAATGGTCAAGATGAAGCTAATCATATAATTGAAAGAATTATACCTCAATTACAACATATAAATCCAGCTATTGTGTTATCTTCAATTAAAACTATTTTAAAACACATTCAATTATTATCAAGTGCTCAAAATGATCAAATATTAAAGAAATTAAGTAGTCCATTAATTTCATTAATTTCAAATCCAATACCTGAAGCTCAATATGTTGGTTTAAAAAACATTAGAATCATTTTAGAAAAATATCCAAATATTTTATCAAAAGAATTAAGAGTGTTTTTCATTAAATATAGTGATCCTTTATATTTAAAATTAGAAAAATTAGACATCATGATTAGATTATCGAATGAAAATAATTTTAATTTATTATTAAATGAACTAAAAGAATATTCAATGGAATTTGAACCTTCATTAATTAAAAAATCAATTAAATCGATTTCTTTGATTGCAATAAAATTACCATCTTCAATTATAAAATGTATAAATTTGATAATTGAATTAATCGATTCAAGAGGTGGTGAATTAATTATTAATGAATCAATCAATTGTTTAACAACAATTTTAAGAAAATACCCTGGTAAAAATGATTTAATTACTTTAATTTTACCAATAATTTCAAATAATTTTAAATTTGATGATGAATCAATTACTGATGAAGCTTTTGGTAATTATATTTGGTTAATTGGTGAATACCCAAATTATTTCACAAATTTAAATGGGATTTTGTTAAAATTATTTAAAGAGTTTAATGATTTTACAAATCAATTGAAATTAATTTGGTTAAATTCAATTATCAAAATCAATTTGAATTCAAACTTAAAATCAGATTTTTCAAATCTTTTACAAAGTACTTTAACTGAAATTACTGAAAATAACGATGATATCGATTTAAGAGATAGAGCTTATATTTATTGGAGATTATTATCATTAAATGATTCTGAATTGAATTCAAAGATAATTTTACATAAATTACCTCCAATAGAGTCTATTATTCAAAATTATAATCCAATTATTTTAAACGAATTGATTTCTGAATTAGGTACATTATCTTCAATTTATGGTAAACCAAGTCGGACATTTATTGATACATCTACTCAAAGTCAAGAAATAAAACAAACTATTAGTTCATCTTTAGGTGATGGTAATAATGGAAGCTCCCAACAAGCTTCTCATGAAACTAAAGATGAAAATTTATTGGACTTTGATGATGATTATAATAGTGATCAACAAGGTGGTGAAAACATATTAGATGAATTAAATGATCTATTTACCAGTCTGAACCTGAATAAACAAGACACTGATGATATTTTGAATCTATTCAACGAAATGAATATCACCCAACCAAATCAACCAAACAATTCAAATTTTTCAACTCCTCCTAATGTTACTACTACAAGTACTACAAATAGTAATAACATCAACTCAAACAATAATTCAAACGGTAAAAATAATATGGATGATTTACTTGACTTATTCTAACTTCATCCTCCACTCCGTATCCATATATAGTTATAGATATTTACTCATAATACACATTTTTTTCTTTAGATATTTATTTATGTTATATATCTATTTGATTCAATAACTTTTCGATGATTTCTTGTTGTATATCGACTTGAACAGTATCATCAACAACTTTCTTTTCTAATTTATAATCTATTAACCCTTTCAATTGAGTCTTTATGGATTTTAATTTGACATCAATCGACTCAATATCATTGTTTTTATCATTAATTTGCTTTTTGATTAGCATTATCAACAGTTCTCTTGATTGATGCGGTCTGTAACTATTCAAAATATGATTGATATTGATCAATATAGACTTTAGGTTTTCTATTTTCACAGGGAACTCTTTCGGGTCGATTGACATTATCCCTAACAATTCAATAAAATTCACCAATAGCGATTTGATTAGCTTATGTAGCTCTTCTATCTTTAAATTCGAATTTACGAGTTCGTTCACGTCTTCTTTATATAGTTGTTGTAACCCCATCTCACTTAGCTTGGGTAACTTGTCCTCAAATGACCATAGATTCCCATACCCTCTATAATGGTCTCCTTTTGGTTGTTCTGGTGGTTGTAACAATGTTAATTCTCCTTCTATAGGCTGTTGTTTCTCCTTCGCTTGTTCATATTTCTCGAGGTTTTCTTTGGTGAAGTACTTATAAAACAACGGTGGTGGTGGGTACAACGACGAAATTAGATCTTCTGACATGATGCAAGTGAACTCCCCTACTTCCCTCTTTCTTGCTAACTGTTTAGGTTGACTGTAGCGGTTATTCTGCGAATGCGAAATCGATTTCTTCCAGATTTGAATTACTATTATAAATCATGAGTGAAGACATGGACATTGATACTTGTACGTATAATAGGAGTGTGGCGGTGGCATTGGAGGCAATGGGAGAAGCAGAGGAGATTGATGAATGTGCTGGAAGAGAAGTAGCTGGAAAGATGACGTGAAAGGAGAAGAAAATGGGACAGACGAAAGAGCTACGCTTTGCCAAACACGCCATTAGAGGATCAAGTTACTAACAGCATTTTAGTGCCAGAAGTAGAGCAACAAGATAAGGAGAAGAAGCCAAAGTTCGAGGTTAAAAAGTGGACTGCAGTGGCATTTTGGTCCTGGGATATAGTGGTTGATGTTTGTGCCATTTGTAGAAATCACTTGATGGAACCATGTATAGACTGTCAAGCTGATGTAGGGGGTAATAATAATGATTGTGTAGCTGCATGGGGTCAATGTAACCATGCTTTCCATATGCATTGCATCACAAGATGGCTCAAAACTAGACAGGTTTGTCCATTAGATAGTCAAGAGTGGGTATTCCAAAAATTTGGTAAGTAAGTAGCCTTGAACCCCAGATTCATTTTGTATGTTGCTATGTTAGTACTTGTTTAAATTTTTACAAAAAATAATATTTTTATTGGTAATTTGCTTTTGATATATACATATACACAATAATTTAATGCTAATGATCATTATATAGTCCAATCTTTTCTTTTTATTATAGGTCTCAGGTTTTTTCAATTTAATACTTCCTTTCAAATACTCCCAACGTAACGATTTCTGAACATTTCTGTTTTAAAAGATTTAGGGCTTCTTGAATAGTTGGGCTTTCAAGGTAGTTACCTTCAATTTCTATGAAAAATGCATAATGCCAATTCCTTTGTTTGGAAGGTCTTGAATTTATGGTGATCAAATTGATCTTATATTGTTCAAATACCATTAAGATTGAACATAAAGAGCCTGGATTTTGATCATGATCTTCCTTCATGGTAAAAATCAAAGAAGTAACAAACTTTGGGGACTTCAGCTTGGGTTTCAATTGGTCTTTGCCCAAAATTAAAAATCTAGTGGTGTTACCTTGATTATCTTCAACGTTGGGTTTGATTATTGGCATATTATATAATTTGGAACACATTGATGATGATATGCATGCAATTCCCTTTTCATTCGATAAACTAACAATCTCTGCAGCCCTTGAAGTAGATGAAGTATCTTGTTTAACAACATTACTAACCGAATTCAAAAATTTACTAACTTGACCCCATACTTGAGGATGAGAATATATCTTCTTAATATTTTGAACATCTAGCTCTTTTGATAATAGATTATGATGAATGGATACATATTGTTCGCCAACGATCTTGAAATTAGCCTCCTGTTCAAAGCACCAATCTCTGATCAAATCATATGTGAAAACAACTTGCCCATTCGTAGAATTTTCAAATGGTACTATGGAATAATCAACTTTCCCAGAATTAACAATCTTGAAACAATCGCCAATGGTCGATTGGGCAAGGATATCTGTATCTTCACCAAACTCTTGAATCACCGCTTGATGTGTGTAAGTCCCTTTGGGACCTAGAAATGCAACAGTTACCATTCTCTCTTTGTGTTGTTCCCAAACTCCAGTAAATAAATTTAGAGTGGAAAGTTTCAGAATTTGAGAACAGTCATAATTCCATGATAATAATTTCAAAATTTATAAAATGAAGTCACTTTATAACCTTGAAATCACAAAATAGAACACAAAAGCTTAAAAGAGACAAAAGTAATTTTAACCACAATTCAACAACATATAGTTAGAAAATGGAGGATAAAACTACGATGGAAACGCAACTACAGAAATGTGAATCGTCGGGGGTTCTATTTATTTTAGTGAACCAAAATGACGTCTTCACCAGTCTTAAAGACAAGGAATATTATACCCAATTACCATATTAACTATAAACACCTCGATAATTATACAAGATATTAAAAAGAATTCAAAGACAAGGGATGTTTATCAAAAAATGACAAAATGAAACCCCTGTAACTTATGGATTCAAAAACTCATCTATCAAAAGGATTTTGATTTAAAAGCTTAAGCTTCTTCGTCAATAACACCTCTTTCAGAAACATAGATACCATCTAAAAATTTACGGATATCTTTGTTTCTAACCAAACATTTTTGTTGGATATCAGCAGCATTTTGGGAAACATCTTCCAAAGAGTTACCTTCCAAGACTAATTCATCTTTTTGAGTAGAAGATTGAGACATGGTAACACCTTCAACGATTGGAACTTTTCTAACTCTTTTTTCACCCAAGAAATTTCTAATTTCAACAAAATCTTTACCGTCTTCTTGGATAATGTTAACATTGATTGGGAAATGCGCATAAACGTATCTCATTTTGTATTTGTAACCTTTGGTAACACCGGTAATCAAGTTAGAGATTAAAGATTTAACAGTTCTTAAAGCAGCAACATGTTTTCTATCACCATTATGAACAATAATTTTGATTTGTCTGTTGTTGACTTTTTTGAAACTAACATCAATATGTTTCAAGTCTTTGTTTAAAGTACCTCTTGGTCCAGTGACTCTGATGGCTCTGGCCTTGATTTCTAAGGTAACACCTTCTGGAACGTCTAAACTTTGTTCAGTTTGAATGTATTTCATCTTTAATTAATGTTAAGTATGAAAGAAAAGAAAAAAAAGTTTTTCAGCTCCATCTTTTGAAGTTCTAAATTTTTCATTGTGGTCGTGGGCGTCACATTTCTGTTTCAATTTTTGGCAGGCCCACATTTACTCACCGTGCTCTTGTTTACTGTGCATCTTACTGTGTGCCTGTTACCCGGCTTTTTGCGACTGCTTTGGTGCTTTACTGCTTTAACACTGGTGATGGTCTCTAGCCAACTTCCTTCTGTGGCTACGTGCGGTATTGAGGGTGATGGCTCAGGACGTCTCAGGGACCCTAGCTGCCTGGCTGTGAGTTTCAGCGTACCCAGCAAGAATTTGAAGGGACAAAACAGTGGTGTTTGTGTGGATGCAAAAAACCAGTCTCCTGTACACAACCAGAGGTCCATCAAGCCTTTGCTTGTGGCAGTTCTTCGATGCCTGTACAGCTGGTGGCACTAGCGTTGGGCTGTCACGAGTCCCCTGCGAGTGTGGTGCTAGATACAGGGCTATATGGGTCCGATTTGGGTCCGATTTTGTAACTCAGGTAGGTCCATGGCACGTGACAGGTTCAACAGCCAAATTTAGTCAGCGCGTAACTGTTAACGGTACTGAAGCGTTATAGATGTCAAGTATATCATTATTATCTATCCAAGGGATAAGATCTTTCAATAGTGAGACTTCAGAGACGATCCAATTCACGTCGCCGTTGACATTGATTTGTGGTCAGAATGGATGCGGGAAAACCACGATCATTGAATGCTTGAAATACGCAACCACTGGGATCTTGCCGCCCAACTCAAAAGGTGGAGCGTTTGTTCATGATCCTGATATTTCCCAAAGACCCTTAACAAATGCTCAGATCAAGTTGCTATTCAAAAGTGTTAATCAAAAGTCGATTTTCATCACTAGGACCATGCAATTGCTGAAGAAAAAGGATAAGTCGATTTTCAAGACTATAGAAAATGAATTGGCTCTATTAAACAATCTGGAAAAGGTTACCGTTAGTAACAAATCCGCTGATGTTGATAACGAATTGCCATCATATTTGGGTGTCTCCAAATCAATCTTGGATTATGTCATATTTTGCCATCAGGATGAAAGTCTATGGCCCTTAAGCGAACCAAGTGTCTTGAAGAAGAAATTCGATGATATCTTTCAAGCTTCAAAGTTTACTAAGATTTTGGATAATTTTAAGGTCATAAATAAAGACTTATCTATCGATATTAAAGTGTTGGAAAAGTCAGTGGAACACTATAAGATTGATAAGAAGAGGGCAAGAAAGATTCTAGATAATTTAAAGGACTTAAAGTCTCAATATAACCTCTTGGAACAAGAAATTGGTGATTTAAGTCTTGAAATTAACAAGAATGAAACTGAATTAAATTCTTTATTTAAATCTAATCAAGGCTTCCAAGCGATTTTAAGTAAGTACGAGCAATTGTGTTACACAAAAGATTCATTGATCCAACAGTGTGATCGATTGAAACAGTCGACAGAAATATTCCCTGATACTTTGGAACAATTGATCGCTAAATTGAATAACTTCAATGATGTTCTCGAAGATTATAGTAAGGAAATGGCTAAAATTATCGAAATTAATACTCAACTAGAATCTGAGGTCACAATAAAGAGATCTCAATTGTCAGAATTGAATAAATTGGAAGGGTCTTTGGAGTTTAAAAAAACTCAATATAATCAATCCTTAATTAAGTTAGGAGAATTGACAGTTTTAGATAAATTTGAGTATCAGAATTCGTTGAAACATGAACTAGAAGATTTTGAAAATCAGTTTGAAAGTTTCAAAACTGAAAGCAATAGCATCAAATCAGAAAGGAACAAGATCTTCCAAAACATATCAGAATTACTATCGAATCAAAACCATTTTAAGAAAATCAAACTAGATAATAAAGTTGAATTATCTAATAAAATAAATCATCTAAATTCAAAGATAAGTCAATTTGACTCCAATGAAGATAATTTGACTTATGAAAAGAACGAATTAAACAATTTAATTAATAAGCTTCAGGAAGCAAAATCATCCAACTTTACCTCAACTTTGACCAAAGAGATTGATTCAAATACTTCACAAATCAATCAATTTGAAATAGATCTTGAAAACATAAACAAAAAGATTCAAGCCTTCAACTCCCAAAAAGATTTAGTGGTTCGGGTTAATTATTTGAAGGAAACAAACGATTTGAAACAAGCAAATATTAATTCAAATTTAAGGAATTTAAACCAGTTTGTTGAGGTTAATGAGACTGACTTTGAATCTAAGTTCTTTGAAAAAATGAACTCCTTGAATAGCAAATTCGATGATTTAAAATCGATTAACGATCAAAATTTAAATGACCTCAATACAACTAAAACCTTACTTGAGTCTAACAAAACTTTAAAGTCAAACATATCCACACAATTAGATAATGCCAAATCCAAAATTGTCACATTAATTAACGAATCAGAAATTAGTCAATATGACTCCATTATTGATGATTATGAAGAAAACTATCATGATGCTTTAGAGTCTTTGAACACGTACGAACTTTCTAAACAATTTAAAACCAAAGCTATTGAAATCGGTAAAAAGTCCCATAACTGTTTTATGTGTCACAGAAGTCTAGGCGAACATGAGTTAACAAACTTTGTGTCGGCACTTGAAGCAGACATCAATAAATCCAATGACGATTTTAAAAATGCTTTTGAAGAAGCTAAGAATGACCTTGATCTGCATAGAGCAATAGGTCCAGATATATCCAAATATAACTCCTTAACAGCTGAATTAAAGGAAGTTAATTTAAAATGTGATGAATTGTCCCGAAAATTGAAGACTGATGAACAAAACTGTAGGGAAAGTACTAACAAACTCGAGGATGCCAAAAGCAGCTTGGATCAAGTTAGTAGCTTAAAATATGTGATTGAAGAACTCAAAAAAGAAATCTCCCAAATAAACAACGGTAAAAATAGACTTGAAACTTTGCAAGAAGAATTACAAGGATCAGGGTTACAAGAGGAATCAATTGATGAATTGAACAAATCTCAAAATGATAAAACTTTGGAATTGAAGAATTTGAGAGCGAAGCTTAATAATGATATTGAATTACGACATAATAAAGAAAGAGAATTGTCTAAATTAGAGAATAACGTAAAAGACAAAGAAATTAGCATCAAAAATATCGAAAACAGTTTAAATGAAGTAAAACAATCTCGGAGTATGATTGAAGACTATCGGAAACAAAGTGATGAGTTGAATACTGAAATAATAGAAATAGATGCTAAATTGATCAATTTAAAAGAGGAAAAAGATACCGAAGAGGCTAAAAATGAAACCCTTTTCAAAGATTTAGATTTAAAACATTCTGATTATAGTAAAAAAAGGGATGAATTGAAGACCAAGTTAACTGATTTGAATTTATTGATAACTGCAATTGATGACTTTGAGAAAAAAGATCAACCTTTACTTGAAAAGAATAATAAAGATATGATTGAATTAAATGAACAACTAGATGATTTATCAGTGAAGATTAACGCCAATAATAATGAATTGAAAGATTATGAGAAAAAAGTGAATGAATCATCCAATCTTAAATCAGTTATCAGGGACAACATTGATTATAAAAACTTTACTCAAGATTTAACCAACGTTGAAAATCAAATTGGTGAATTGAATATCAAGGATGCAGAAGAGAAGCATGAACAATATTTATCCGAAACAAGTCGTCTCAATGCTTTGGAAGCAGAATTAAGAGCAGATAATGCTAACAAACTTGGTCAAGTCAAACAAATAAAGGATCATATCAGTAATTTGCAGCATCAGTTGGATTCAGAATTTAAGGATGTTGATGATCTTTATCACGAAGAGTGGATCAAATTACAGACTAATTTATTGATAGCAAACGATATTACCACTTATTCAAAATCTATTGATCATGCTATTTTAAAATTCCATAGTATGAAAATGGGAGAAATTAATAAGATTCTAGAAGAATTATGGAGAAATACATATAAAGGATCAGATATTGATTATATTGCTGTTAGGTCTGATATGAATACTCAAAACAAAAATAGGTCATATAATTATAGAGTCGTTATGATGAAAGGAAACAAAGAGTTAGATATGAGAGGTAGGTGTTCTGCAGGACAGAAGGTTTTAACAAGTATATTGATAAGATTGGCCCTTGCTGAGTGTTTTGGTTCTAATTGTGGTATCATTGCATTGGATGAACCCACAACCAATTTGGATCACGAAAACTCTGTATCCTTGGCCGAATCATTGAACAATATTATTGAACTTCGAAAAAATCAAGCAAATTTCCAATTAATTATTATTACTCATGATGTTGAATTTCTAAGTCATATTAATGCAAGCAATTATCTTAGTAATGGATATAGGGTTTCCCGGGATGAATCACAATATTCTATTATTAGATCCATTCCCCTTGCAACCCTTCTTCATGAATAAACAAATTCCAAATGACTGTCTTTTTCGATCCAATCCTTTTCTAACCATTTTTCCAACTTGTTTCTGTTATGAGATATTCTAGTCAAATTTTTGAATTTCACAGCAATATTTATGACAATAGGTTCATGATTACCAAAGATTTCTAGTAGATTTGGTGAAAAGTATACCTTTTCTTTATGTTCATTGATTTTGTAGTAATAAATCGTCAAATCATATAATTTATTGAATTTATAATTTTCCTTTGAGTTAACCATTGAAATTATATTATAAAAGCTTGAAAATCTTGGATACAAAACATTTTTAAATAATGGCAAATAGAACTTTTCACTTTGAATTCTTTGTAGAGTTGAAGATTCTTTGGTGAAAATGTTAACTTCAGGGAATATCACCAACCATTCAGTTTTTTTACTCTTGAATAGTTTATTAAAATAGACTTCATTCAATCTTGAGTCTAGCTCCCAGTTTTCATCGTTTTTCGTCAAATTGATTAGGATTCTTAGGGTGGGCATTTTCCATATCAAAAACCACGTAAAGTAATTGACAATAGGAACCTCCATGTCGTTATTAACAAAGTATGAATACCTGGCCAAATAGTTAATTGCGATATGATCCACCAAAGATTTATGGTTGCTTAAGAATATGGCCGACTCTGAAGTGATAGTGTCACCAGTTATATTGAACTGAACCTTATTCAAATTCTAGAAACATCGTCAGTATCAGCCCCCAAAACATATTTATATAGGCCAACTGAACACATACCATAAAATAAATGCATACGTCCCAGAACGTAGTACATGCTTTCCTCTTGATATTGATTGAGGCGTCAGGAAACGAGTAGCTCAAGAGTGAACAGACCCCCGATACCACCTGGTACAACACGATCCCCACGAACAAGACGTACCACACCACTAGGCCCCTTAGCCTATACACGGTCGTGGCCACCGTGGGGTCTTTCTCGGGAATCAATCCCAAATGCTTGACCAACTCAATCATTTGACTGCAAAATCTTAGAATCCACAAACCAAATCCGAATCCACAAAGGTTTAGCAGTCAAATCATGACGCCGGTGCACCCACTATAATACATATGGCTGAGGTTTTTTTTCTGATGCTCATCGAATTGATTTTAAAAAATTAATTACAGTTAGACGCCAGAAGAAATTGAACATGTCACGGTTGATTGTTAGAGGGTTGCCCATATACTTGACGGAAGATAAGTTGAGAAGTCACTTTGGCAAACAGGGCGATGTCACGGATGTGAAGTTGATGAAAAAGAGGAATGGAGAGTCCAGAAAATTTGCATTTGTAGGTTACAAAACGAGAGACGATGCAGTTAATGCGGTGAAGTATTTCAACGGGTCATTTATAGACACTGCTAAGATTGACGTTGAGTTGGCCATGTCGTTTGCCGATCCAGACGTTCCAATTGGAGTGAGAGAGCAAAAGAGAATCAACGTAGAAAGGCTCAGAGCTAAAGAAGACCGTTTAGTTCAACAAGAACAACAAAGACAGTTGAAGAAGCAAAAGATTATCAAATCAAAGATCGATAGTGAAATTGAGAATAACCCAAAGTTGAAAGAGTTTATAGAGGCAACCAAGCCTTCCGCTCAAACAAAGTCTTGGGCTAATGACGAATTTGCTGATGGGACAGGTGCTCCTTCAACTAAAGCTTTGGAAGATGCTTTGGCATTACCAAATACTGATAAAGAAGCCGAATCTACGCTGCCATCGTTGAATGTAAAACAAAATGAAAGTGATGATGAATATGAAGATTTTAAACCACAAAATGACAATGCTGGAGACGAAGGTGAAGAAGAAGACGAAGAAATGATTCCTTTGGGTCAAGTTAATGAACATGAAGGCGAGGACAACGATGATGAAATGATTCCAATGAATAATGATAATTTAGCGAAAAATGAAGATGTTACTGATCTTGAATGGCTTCAACTGAGAAGAATCCGTATGATAGAAAATGAAGAAAGAATCAAAGAACTTCAAAAGCAACAACAAGATTCAAGACCACAAAGGGAAGCTCCAACAAAAATGAAACATATAGAACCACAAGAAGATCCAGAGCAAGTATTAATCAATAAAATCACTGAAACTGGTCGTTTATTTATTAGAAATATCTTGTATACTTCAACTGAAGATGATTTCCGTGAAGAATTCAGCAAATTTGGTGATCTTGAAGAAGTTCATATCGCAATTGACACCAGAACCGGTAAGTCAAAGGGTTTTGTCTACATCCAATTCAAAAATCCTGAAGATGCTGTCGCTGCATATCGTGATTTAGATAAACAAATTTTCCAAGGTCGTTTATTGCATATCTTAGCAGCCGATAAGAAGAAAGATCACAGGTTGGATGAATTTGATTTGAAGAACTTACCGTTGAAAAAACAAAGAGAATTGAAAAGAAAAGATCAAGCAGGTAAAGCCCAGTTTAGCTGGAACTCTTTATATATGAATCAAGATGCAGTGTTGGATTCAGTTGCTAATAAATTAGGTGTAAGTAAATTACAATTAATTGATCCCCAGAATTCAGATTCTGCTGTTAAACAAGCTTTGGCTGAAGCTCATGTTATTGGAGATGTTAGAAGCTATTTCGAAAATAAAGGAGTTGATTTGACTAGTTTTGATAAAAGAGAAAGAGATGATAGAATTATACTAGTTAAGAATTTCACATTTGGTACTACCATTCAAGAACTTGGAGAAATATTTTCCCAATATGGTGAAATCAAGAGACTTTTAATGCCACCAGCCGGAACCATTGCTATAGTTGAGTTCCGAGATATACCAAGTGCTAGGTCAGCTTTCACAAAATTAGCTTATAAAAGATTTAAAAAGAGTATTTTATATCTTGAAAAAGGACCCAAAGATTTGTTTACCAGAGAGCCTGCTGAAACAGATACTGTTGAACTTGTTGATAACTCTGAGAAAGCAGTTGAAGCCAAGATTACTGCCAATGATATGTTAGGGGATGATAAACAAGAGGAAGAAGAAGAAACTGATATTATTGAAGGACCAACCGTATCAGTATTTGTAAAGAATTTAAATTTCACAACAACTTCACATCAACTTTCTGAATTATTCAAGTCATTACCAGGGTTTGCAGTTGCCACTGTCAAGAGTAAACCCGATCCAAAGAAAGAAGGTAATACCTTGAGTATGGGATTTGGATTTGTTGAATTCAGATCAAAGGAGGAAGCCGATAAGGCGATCTCAGTAATGGATGGACATGTTTTGGATGGACACAAACTCCAATTGAAATTGTCAAATAGACAAAGTGGAGGCAATAAGAAATCTAAAGGCGGCAACAGATCAACCAAAATCATTATCAAGAATTTACCATTTGAAGCCACTAGAAAAGATATTGTTGAATTATTTGGAGCATTTGGTCAAATCAAATCCGCTAGAGTTCCAAAGAAATTTGATAAATCAGCTAGAGGGTTTGCATTTGTGGAATTCAGTTTACTCAAAGAAGCAGAGAATGCTATGAAACAATTAGAAGGGGTCCATTTACTTGGAAGAAGATTAGCAATGGATTATGCTGAGCATGAAGCTGAAGACGCTGAAGCTGAAATCGATAGAATGACAAAGAAAGTGAAACAACAATTTGCTACCCAACAACTAGCTGCTCAAAGATTAGCAGGAAAAGGGGCCAAACTTGACCTAGAAGACGATGAAGAATCCTATTAAGAACCTAAGTACCTCAGCATCAGCATCTCAACTACATATCTACATATCTACATATATATATCACCAACGTCTACATTTCTACGCCATATCTACCGCCGCATCGCCATGCCACCACATCGCCATACCGCCGTATCGCCATACCGCCGTATCGCCATGCCACCGCATCGCCATACCACCGCATCGCCATACCACCGCATCGCCATACCACCGCATCTATATACCTATAAAACAAGACCGTATCGCTAACACAATCGACTCCACTACAGCGCCCTCCGGCTCCCTAACGGTACTAAATGGCCACGCTGAATGAGATATCTCACGTAAATTTTTCCTCAGGAATTTGTCAGTAACAGTGAACAAAGATGAATAGATATTCGATGTTCAGACCTCTTGGGTTGAGGATACTGTTGTTCAGTAATAAGAACCTCATATCTATGAAGCAAGAAGTGTATCAGCAAGTATTTAATAAATGGGGTAGTCACAGTAGCAGCACAATGAAGAATCAGTTTTTGAAATCTAACATTGAGATATTACAATCATCAGCTAACCCATTTAAAGGGATCAAGTTCAAGTCCTTTTCGTATACGAGACAATCATTCAACTATGGGTTCCCCAAAAGAAGCAATACTTGGAAGAATTACAATAGGCACTATGGGAATTCAAACTGGCATAGATTAAGGAGTCCTGCCTTATTCACTGCTGTGTTTTGTATCGGAACTACCTTGGCAGTGCCATATTTGTTCAATTATACACCTTTGTCGTTCTTCAAGAGAAGGCCACAGTTATTGATCTACTCGATCATCGCCATGAACGGGGTGGTGTTTTTAATGTGGAAATCCCCCTCGTTCTTAAAGCATCTTACTAGGTATGGGCTATTAGTTAAGGATAATGTCTATTCAAATTGGTCATTATTAGGAGCTGCTTTCTCCCACCAAAGCTTCATGCATATTTTTGTGAATATGTTCGTTCTTCAATCTTTTGGTACTTCATTATGTGGTATGGTGGGTGTTTCGAATTTCCTTATAATGTATCTTAATTCAGCTGTCATTTCATCATTCATTTCTATTGTCATACCGACCTTGACTAGAACTTCATTGGCTGTAGGCTCGTTGGGTGCTTCTGGTGCCATATTTAGTGTTGTTGGTGCATTTTCATACTTGATCCCTAAGGCTCCTATTGCATTATTTTTCATCCCAATTCCTGGTGGTGCCTGGTTTGCCTTTTTAGGCTCTGTGGCTTATAATGTAGCAGGTCTCTTCTTTAGATGGGGATCTCATGATTATGCTGCTCATTTGGGTGGTTCTATAGCCGGGGTTGCATACGGATGGTGGTACGCTAAGAAAATGAGAGAAAGAAGAACTAGTGCTAGAAGGGCTTACTTTTAGAACTTGAATCTAGGACAACCTTTTGTATATAGTAAATAAATTGTTCATGTTGATCTGTTCTAGACCAAGAGACGAACGGGAAAAGGAAAATCGTATATATTTAATTTTAAATGCTAAATGATTATTATACCTATATTGGTGTAGTTACTGTTATCTCAAGCGAAAGAAACACTCTTTTTCTTTTTCTTTGGTTCTGGACCATCATCTTCTTCAGACTTTCTAGCTTTGGAATTCTTTCTTCTATTTGCTCTAGCAACTGAAGCTTTACTTTTAATTTCATCTTTTTTAGCTTCTAATTTGTCCTTTTTGGCATCTTCTTTCCTTTCGATTTCTTTTCTTTTCAAGTCTCTGATTTCTTCTAATCTTCTAGATTTTTCTAGTTTACTTTCATTAACTTGATCATATTTATCATTGATGGACTTAACTAATAAGTTAAGGGTTAATGAATCTTTGTCACTCACAAATTTCTTACCCTTTTTACCTGATTTTACCTTAACCCCTGGCATAATGGCTTTGTTTAATGTGGGTATTTGTAATTGCTGTTCATTATATTCTTTTCCATTCTTAGCTCCATATAACCTTATCTTAGCCTGTTGTTGCTTGACTTTAGATTTAGACAATTGTTTCTTGGCTGATTTGGGGGTTAGTTTGGGTTGGGACTCTAAAAGATTCCTGGCCATCGAGTCGGTGGTCACCTCCGAGTCCACGGTCCTAGTTTTGTTCTGGGTGGCTCCTCGTTTGGCGGTTTTGCTTTGTCTTTTGGCCATCTTGTTGTATTCTTCAGTCCAAATTCTACCTACAAATCTACGTTTAATGTTGCACTCCGCGATGAGATTGAAAAATCGATGAAAAGAGTCGCGTGATATTCACGTGCCTTGCTGCAAAATCGTTTACGTAATAAATTATGTAATAGCACTACATACTTAAGAAACAAGTGTTGTTATAGAAGAACAAAGTGTTTAGGACGAAACAAATGGGAGTAAGAAGAAGCAATGTGTTTTAAGACGAAACAAATAGGAACTAAGGAAAAACGAAACAAATAGGAACTAAAGGCGGAATCAATCTGCAAGTTTATTTGAATCTTTAACATTCAAATCTTTCAAGTCGGCAACAGGTCTTTCAGCTTGAGGAGTAACTCTAACGGCGAATCTGGTAGCATCATCATCGATATCATCCCAATCATGAATGGCGGTATGTAAGACTCTTCTATTATCCCAGATAACCACAGTGCCAGGCTGCCAAGAAGCTCTAGCTTGGAAATCATGAGAGCTCCCAATATGATTATATAAGAAGTTTAATAAAGCATCACTTTCTTGTTCTTTGAATCCAACGATTCTTCTTGAAAATTGGGGGTTAACGAAAAGAATCTTTTTACCAGTGACGGGATGAACTCTGACAAGAGGATGAACATTTTTAACTGCATCACGTCTTGTAATACCACCGAATTTAACTGAACTATTGGCTTGTTCAACTGATGAATGCTCAACATACAAACCATCTAAAAGTTTTTTAAATTCCGGTGATAACCTTTCATAGGCTTCAACAGTATCACTGAAAACAGTATCACCACCGGATTCTGGACCTTCAAGAACTGAAAAAAATGTAATACCAGGAGGTTGTAATTCATAAGTAACATCACTGTGCCAGGCCACTAAACTGGTTTTTTGTTCATGGGTATAACCTTGCAATTTCACATTGGCACTTCTATAAACAACGTGTAATTCAGGGAACCCTTCAGGGGAACCAGAAACAGGGTGTATATGTAAAGGACCATAATATTTACCATAATCAACCGCAAATTGAGGACCATAAGTAGTAAAATCTTGATCTCTAAATACCAATAAACCTCTTTGGGCTGCCAATAACGATAATTCGTCTTTCCCTTTATCATTTAATTGGGATAACTGAACACCAGTGACCTCCGTCCCAAACTTAGGAGTGATACTTTTCTTTTGAAATTCAGCATTTCTAGGGAACAAATTTGGCAATTCAGGGTCAGCAAAAGTACCTCTATCATGGTGCTCAAAGAACTCTAAAGGTGGATAGGTCTTTTCAGTATTCCATGAAGGAATGAAACTTTTAAACTTGGATTTATCGATCTCTTCATGATTTAAAGTGATGTAATTAGACTCGGTCTTTACAAATGCTTCTCCAGCGTAAAGTCTAGCCATTTTTCGAGTTAGTTATAAAATTTACCAGTATTGTATCGAGGGTTTAAGTATTGAAACCTTGTTAAATCTTGAGTGAATCTTGCCAGATCCTGGCCTATTTATAGAAGGATTACATCCTATAAATTGTGGAGGTTTACAAATCATCACAGCATAATCATTTGGGCGCAAAAAAACACTGAAGCCACCACAGTGGATGAAGCATTTAGCATTTGACATTTGAAACAGCTAATCACCCTATAAGACCGAGAATAGGTTTGAAAGAGGTTTAGGACAATCGTATGGTCGTATGGGTTCAACCACAGTTGACAAACAATCATGTTCCATGTGTTATGCTTCGTATGGCTTATATATTAAGACTCACAATAACGTGCCATCCATGAATATTTCCCACACTTCAAGGCTGTAACCAATTAGGAGGTTTGTTTTGAGCTTATCCCGTCCTCACAAGCCCTTTCCATGCATAGGATCCTAAATGTGGCTACCTTATCGCTGGTATTGTGCAGATACCTGCCGCCAGCTTGGTTTTGTGGTCCGATTCAGGTATTGACTGCAACACACCCAAGGTGGTGATCAAATCTCCACTTTTCATGGCCAGACACCACGATTCAAGGACTTATACATCCAGTCAGTACCCTAAAGCAGCTGCCACTCCTACAAGGCGTTTGTGGTGCCACGAATGGTGGTCGACCCCGAGCCAAGCTCAGGCAGCTAAGGCTCATATATAGCTCATCTCGCTGGTCGAGTGCGGTATCAGCCGAGCTACTGATAAGACATTGGGGAACAGCGCTAAGTGATTTAAGAGCCCGAATTGTGCAAAAGTTGAAACGTTTAAGGCAGCAGTATACCACGATGAAAGAAGAGTATGAAGAGAGCTATAAAGCAGACGGAGTACGCTTCAACTGGAACTTGTTCCCTTCCACCAGATTGGAAGCGTCTCAGCTTCTGAGCCCTATTGGGTGTCTTTATACGCCCCTTTACCAAAGACCAGAAGATTTGACCCCAATTCCAATTGTTGAACATCATAAATTACCGGTGAAATGTGATGTTTGTGACAATTATATCAATCCTTATATAAAAATCGACCGGGTCAATAAGATGTGGTTATGCCCATATTGCAATGAAAAAAATTACTTTGCTGATGATTTCAAATTGCCAGACGCTAGCTTAGTCGATGAATGGCCAGTGGAATTACGTCCAAATTCTTCCACCGTCGAGTACGTGTTACCTGAAGAGGTTTCTGTTGCTTCCGAAAACTTCCAACGTACTTACATGTTTGTAATTGATTTGTATCAACATGTGGATGAGTTGGACCAGCTGGTTGATTCGCCGTTTCAAAAGTTGAAATCAACGATTTGCAGGGCCATTGAAAACCTTCCGTTGGGTACAAGGATCGGTCTTATTTCCTTTGATGAGTTTGTCTACTGTCATAAATTAGATAAGCAAGACTCGGTGGCTGTGACTGCTCATGATGTATTTGAGCTTGATAACGAAACTGGGGATGTTAAAAATCAAAAGAAAGCTAAATTCTTTAGTACTGATTTTTCAAACAAGGTTTTGATCAAATTAGGTCTTGTTAATCGTGGTTTATCCAGAGATTGGAAGTCAAGTCCCCTTTTCGATCAACATTATCTTGTTCAGCTATCTTCAACCAATAGATCGAAAATAATCGATTATATTCAATCTATATCTCCCAAATTGACTAATTCATTTAAACCTGTTAGGGTCACTGGTCTTTCGAGTTATGTCGTTTCAACCATCCTAAATAAGGCTTCATATAAAGGGTTTTCGGGTAAAGTGTTGTTGTTTTCAAGTGGGCCTTGTACTGTTTATCCTGGTAATATAATAGATACTTCAGATCCAAAACAACAAACATTAAGGAGCCATAATGATATAGTTAACTTTCAGAGTCCTCAATTTTTGCCGTCGCTGAAGTTCTATAAAACGTTGGCCCTAATAGCTTCTGGATTAAGTTTTGAAGTGGCTAATACTATCACATCCAATCACTCGGCTAAAGAAATAGATTATCCTGTGGAAATCAACCTGCCCAAATGGAGCTTTGATCTATTTTCGGGTTCTTTGGACCAAGTTGGGATTTATGAAATGAAGGCATTGGCTCTGCAAACCATGGGTGATATCTATTTATATGATAGTTTTAATAACCCTCAGTTTACTGGTCAAGCTTATAAGATTATTGATGAAGATTCTGGTAAATATAATTCCACATTAACTGTGAAAACTTCACCAAAATTGAAGGTTTTGAAAATGGTAGGCCACGGTCATAGTTTACCATCTTCGTATCAAGCTGAAAAACACTACGATCAACATAACGAAAAGATCTCTGACCATTTAACTGCATACGATTCGAGTTCGAATAAGAAAAATTTCACTAACCAATGGAGTTTTAACACTTTAGCCCCAAATGATACTTTGGCATTATTCTTTGAGCCTGAGACAGTAAATTCTTCTTCATTGTTGGGCACTGAAGGATTGAAAGAAGTATTTATTCAATTCCAGTTGAAATACTGGGATTCAAATGATAAAGCATGGAAATTAAGAGTTACAAATATCAATAGAAAGACGACCTTGGCATATTTGGCTGCTAATAAAGTGAAAATGTCTGATGGCTCAACTAGGGTTGTTAATAGTAAAAGCTCGGTCATTAAAGAAAACGAATTGTTGGCCAGCTTTGATCAAGATGCGTTCATGGTCCTTTTAACAAGGCTATTGTTGGATAAAATCGATACTACTTTAGGTTTTGAAGAGTTTGATAATATCATCAAAGATATAGATAAAGTAGTAATTAGATTATTGCATTATTTTGGAAAAATTACACAAAGGATCAAATCTACTGAAAACAATAACCCCTACGCTAACTTGCTTTCAGATATAGCTGAAAAATATCAAATTAATGAAGGGTTTAAGGATATTCCATCCTTAGCATTCAATTTAAGAAAGAATCCTCAATTGATTCGAATTTTCAATTCACTGCCTGATGAAACTGCATTTTACCACCATTGGTATCAAAAGTCAAGCTGTGACATTTCAAGAACAATAATCGAACCGCAAATGTTTGAAGTTGATGGAGCAGAAAGTAGACCAATATCATTGGACTCCCAGAATGTTTTACAAAGTCCTAAATCTTCGTTCATAGTTATGGATTCGATTTTCAATATCATTATATATAGTAATAACACCGAGTTGAAACTACATCATTCCAATAACAGTTCATTGATCTATGATAACGACGAATCTTTATCCGTACCAATCAAATTCATCGAATCTTTGCCTGCAAGATCCATTTCGGCCAAATTCGTTGTAACTCAAAAGAATCACTCCCAATCTAGATTCTTACTTGCTAGATTGAATCCAGTTGAAGATACGTTTGAACAGAACTTTAATAGACTAGCAATTGATGAATCTAAGGGGGGGTTGTTTGGATTTTTCCAAAAATCATCCTCCAACAAAAAGAACTATAGTAATTTGCTTACTGATGATGTGAATCTTAACAACTATTATACTGGGTTGATTCAATCGGTGAAGAGCTATACCTCAGAGAGTGACTACTAAAAATATACGTGTATTTTAGACCGTAGATATAAATTTAGTAACAGTTTCAAGTAAATCCTTTACGGCATCCGGATTGTCAACGGTGTGGCTAGCCTTGGGTAAGATCTTGCTTAAAGGACTCCATACTTGTGGATCAACAACGCTCTGCCATCTGTCAACTAGCTTTTTCCTATCGACGTAGCTAGGGACAAATTCATCCTCCTCTCCATACAACGCTAGCAACGGTTTTTGGACTTTACCAAAAGTACCTTTAAGTTCTTCGTCGGTGATGTAAGTGGAAAAGAAATCATCATCGCCATTTTTCAGAAACAACGAATAAAATCTATAGGCAGTAATGTGAGTTCCTAGGGCCACTTTTGAAAATTCTAAAGGTAACATTTGGTCCTTCAAGCCGTTAGAAATGTAGTCGGAATAGACCTTGTCACACAAAGTATCAAGGTATTCTTGTCCAACCATTTCAGCGATGCCCTCTCTATCGGAAACAGGTGCTTGAAGTATACCTGCGTCGATATCCATCGACTTATCAAAAGTATCCTGATGGCTAAAATCACAAAGGTAACGTAAAGTGTCTTGACATCCAGTCAGATGGCCCATTAATACCACTTTGGATCTATTACCACCCTTATCGGATCTTAAATATGATACTATCTTACCTATTTCCTCGTTATCTTTCTGTAGCGAACTTTGGCCCCAACCAGCGTAAGAGGATGTTAATAAACCTTGCACCAAGCACCAACTGCCATTATCGACCAGACCAATAGCCTTTGCCAACTGCGGCAAATAATGGACGGTTAACAAACCGTCTGTAAGTCCCCCAATGAAAAGCACAACATTCGGGGCAACAGATTCACTGGTGCTGAACTCAAAGGCTGTCTTCTTATAGGCATATTCATGGACTTTGCCTCCAATTGGACCCATTATTTCTCCTTTCTGTCTCTTTTTACTATATGTGGTTGTGTAAAGAAACTATACCTCAGCAGGATTCGATGCTGGGGTTCAATGGGTTTATATAGTCCTCGTAGCGTATCCCTTAAGTCAGCAGTTACGACTCTTATCGTAAGCGTCTTGTCTGCTCGCACACCCATTTCTGCTCCAACGCAGCTTGGGGCCATCATATTGGGCATATAAACCGTAAATTAGTCCTGAAAAAACGCTTGGGAGCTATGTAACAGACCCCTGATAAGCCTTAGCTGCTCCTAAACTCTGAAATACACCCATAGCCTTCTAAAGTATAACATTCTTAACGTTTGCAAAATTTAGCTAGTGGTCGTGTGTTGGTTGAAATTCTCTGATAAATCTTAAATTTGAGATCAGGAATCCAACAAAAGGCTCTGAAAGGTTAATATCACATTCGAAACATAGAGTCAAGGTATCTGTAGTTGTACCCAATCCGATACATTGTTGAGCTAGAAACATCGGTTTAAAGCTAAAATTGACCTAAAAAGAGTTAAGTTGCAACTCTATTTAAACTGTACATACTCGCTAGTACATACTCGTCAGCCTTGCAGTAAGGTGCATGGAGCCATACTACAGCCGCCCGTAAGACCATAAATACCAGAAATACTAAGAAATATGTCAATTGTAACCAATGATTCATTTTTGCAATGGGATCCGGCGCAAGTTTCAAATTATATAAACTCGGTGACGACTAATAAGGAAAAGGATGGTTCAATTGGCCAGGTTGGTACCTATTTCTTAGATAATAACATTGAAGGTTCGTTGTTGCCATTCATAACCACTGAACACTTGAAAGAAATTGGCATTGATAAATTGACTACAAGGTTGCTAATCAAAAAGAAAATATCAGAGTTGATCAACTTCCACTATGAGAAGAATCCTCCAAAATCTTTCAATGATCCAGAATATAAACTAAATAATATTAACATCAATAACAATTATATTAATTTCGAAAGTTTAACATTATCAACGGTTTTGATGAAAGATATGATCAAGAAGTTATCAATTACGGTTCATCAGCATCAATCACAAACGTCAAGTCCAACAGATCATCAACAGGTTGATATTAAACGATTGAATGATAATTTCACAAGATTGAAAAGTGACTTGATTCCAGTGATTAGATTGTTAAAAGATTCTAAACCATTACCAACTCCAACCTTAGATCCAGGGCATGGCTCAAATATGAATTTAGATTCTCCAACTTATTCATTACTGAGTAATCATTCAACTAACAGTAATACTTTGATTGAAACTTTACAAGAATCTGGGTTGATTTATCCCCAATCAAATTCAAACCGAAATTCAAACCCTTTACCAAGTCCTACTCAATCAAACAGATATTCGTCAGGTTCATTATTATCTTTAGGTACTGGTAAAATCATTCAATCAAACAATGGTGTCGGACCAGTTGGTATTAGTGGTAATGGTAATAATAGTAGTAATACTTTAAATAATTCTAACACCAGTACAATTGATTCAAGTAAAAATGTTAGACCTAAGTTAGTTGAAAGTAAATCAACAAGCTCAGCTTCAACTTACAACACAATTAATAACCAAGCTTCAATTCAAAAAACTTTTAGAAAACATTCATCCCTGACAGGATCCACATCGCTAGGCCCATTACCAAATGGTAACAATAACAGCTCAAACACTTTAACGAATACAACTACAAATGCAAATGCCACCACCAACCCAGGTACTATGACTGGGAACACCGAACCTTTAAAACAACTAAGAGCATCATCAGATGATTCATGTCTTAAAATCTTACAACAAGCTATGAAGAGACATCACATACCTCGTAATGATTGGTCCAAGTACGTGTTGGTGATTTGCTATGGAGATAAAGAAAGAATCTTGAAATTGGCTGAAAAGCCAGTACCCATATTTAAAGAGCTACAAGAATTAGGAAAACATCCAGCTATAATGTTACGACAATTAGCTGAAACAAGCACGGTTCAAAATAATGACAATAACGAGTCGTATGAAGATTCTAGAATCGGTGATGATATACCAGGTGGTACCTTATAAATGGTTTATAAGATTTGTAATAGTAGGTTTGTAGGTTATATAGATATTCATTTCATTTTCAATAAAGACAGGCTTCTCGGGCACCGGCCCTCTATTCTCTGAGCTCCAGTAATATTAGTCATGTGACATTCATCGATGGTGTTTGTGACTGCGCATTTTCTTCATTTTGTGTAACAGAATTTGACAAAGAAATCCTTTCTCATAATTAAAGTGGCATTGAAAAAAAAAAATTTCAAGACTTTAATAATAAATAGTAATTCAAGATGCCTCCAAAATTTGATCCAACTGAAGTTAAATTCTTATACTTAAGAGCCGTTGGTGGTGAAGTAGGTGCTTCATCAGCTTTAGCCCCAAAGATTGGTCCATTAGGGTTATCACCAAAAAAAGTTGGTGAAGATATTGCCAAAGCTACCAAAAACTTCAAAGGTATTAAAGTTACTGTTCAATTAAGAATTCAAAACAGACAAGCCACTGCTTCAGTTGTTCCATCTGCTTCTTCATTAGTCATCACTGCTTTGAAAGAAGCTCCAAGAGATAGAAAGAAGGAAAAAAATGTCAAACATTCTGGTAATATTCCATTAGATGAAATCTATGAAATCGCTAGACAAATGAAAGATAAATCATTTGGTAAGACCTTGGCTTCTGTTACTAAAGAAATCTTAGGTACTGCTCAATCAGTCGGTTGTCGTGTTGAAGGTAAAAACCCCCATGATATCATTGATGCTATCAATGATGGTGAAATTGATGTTCCAGAAAATTAAATTTTGTAAAAATAGAAAAGTTCTAATAATCCAAATACATTAGAGGAATTTATCATTATAATGAGACAACTTATCCAAATTTTTATCTCTAAATACAACAAATATAAATAATCTTATTTTTGAAAAGTTTATTCATATCAGTTTTCCATATTCCATATCCCATAGTCCTTTATTCCATTTCCAAATCCTTATTGGCTGTAAGAAAAAAAAAGTTCAAATCTTGTTTCATATCTATGATTGAAACACAGATTGTTTGCCGACACTCTGGTGCTAAATGTTATTCGTCTACTGATGTCTAATTTTTTTGTATTTGGTTCCTATTTTGGTGCAAACTAGATTAATTTAAGCTAACTACTCACCATTATAACCCTTATGATTTGGTTATAATAGGTCCATTTCACTAGCTTACATCAGTCAAGTGTTCTTTTTTTTGATTTTTTTTTACTTTAAGGCTTTTGGCTTTAAGTCCCGTCCCGTTTTTATGTTGGAATAAAGGATCAAGTGGATATAATATGGAAAATTATGGATTTCGTAGACTCTCTTCTCTATTCCTCCAGTACAATGCTCATTACTGTTTTGCGGTGAAGTCGTGCCATGGTCATACCAATGGGTCCAACTTGGGCGCGTGGAGGCACTATTTGGCACCGACCTCGACCTGGGGCCGCGCCAGGTCTGCCGAGGGCCCAGCAACTCTCCGTTCATGTGCTGCTCCTGCACACCCTAACGACCCCCACTAAGAAAATCATAAACAAATTGATTTGAATTGACTTGAAGATACCAATAAGGGAGAAACAGCTAAGGTTGCTGCAGAGAAACATAGAAGAAGTACAGGCCAGAACGGTAAACAACGCATAATCTTAATATGTCGGATTCAATTGGTACGTAAACATTTATGACATTGAGCGAATGGCCCATTGAGCTCAACACTTTGATCTATTGATATGAGTTTAAGGAACATTGATACTAACTAGGATTAAAAGACCGGGTATTTGTTAAAGCTATAACAACAATAAGAGCATTATCTTCCCGATCGAACTACGGCTCATTGCCTAGACCTCCTGCCGAAAACCGTATAAGATTATATGGTTTATATAAACAAGCCACCGAAGGTGATGTTGAAGGTATAATGGCTAGACCAGTTGGGTTTACTTTAGAAGATGAAGGAGCCAAAAAGAAGTGGGATGCTTGGAAAAGAGAAGAAGGTTTAACTAAGACCGAAGCTAAAAGGAGATATATTTCATTTTTAATCGATACTATGAAGGTCTATGCTAGTGGAACTTTAGAGGCAAGAGAATTATTAAGTGAATTAGAATACCTTTGGGATCAAATTAAAGATTTGGAATTTTCTCCTGAAGATGAATTGGATCATGAACCAAATATCCATTTCCCTCCTCATTCCCCCCTGTTTTCTCAACTGGATAGGTATTCTACTGCCACTCCTTTACCTTTACCAAGCAATTATTCAAATACTCAAAAAAGTAATTTACATAAGATTTATAGTCATTCTAGAAGATCAACCATGCTTTCAATTAATGATTATGTCCAACAACAAAGGCAACAGAACCAGCAACAACTCCAAGGGGGTAGTCAGAATCAAAATCAAACTCAAAATCAATATCAAGCTGGCACTTCACTTTATTCGTTACCACCAAGAGACATTCATGGTGGCAATTCAGCCCAAGCAGTAAATGATAAGTTAGCTCATTCTATCCAATCGTTACCTGCTAATGCTCAGAACATCACTCCATCCAATTTGGAAGATTTCAAGAATTGGCAAGGTGAGATCAATTTAATCATTAACAAATTGTCCAGAGAATTTTTACATAAACGTAATTCATCGCCAAGTGAGTCTGATAATAGTGATTATTATCTTAACTCGAATGAAAAATTGAAACGTAAAATATACCAAATTTTAAAATTAATTGGTTCCAATCTTTTTAAGGTGTTGAAAAGCTTTTCGATCAGTTTATTGGCTATACTATTCATAGTTTGGTGTATTAAAAAGAATGTCATTGTTCAAAGAACAATGGTTAAAAAGCCAATTGCCAATCTGAATAAAAATACTGAAGAATTGGTCATCAACATGATTTTAAATACAAATGAAAACAAATGGTTCATTAGAATGTTAAATTTTGTCAATAGCTTTGTTGGGTTTGTTTGATGAGTTCTTGTCGGCCTGCTGTCAAATTTTCTAGCTTGCTGACCGTCGGACAGTCTGGCTGTCTTGCCCCTTGGCCCTTGACTGTCATACCGTCTTGTCCCTTGATGCCGTCTTTGATACCTTCGGGACACCACTTAGTCTAGATATGAATATATAATGATTTTGGTGTTTGCACGACTTTCCTCTTCACTGAAACGAAAAATGAAAAATGAAAAATTTCGAGATGAGTATCGTAATGACTGAAGATATGAATATTCATAGGTGTCGATTTGTCGACTATACGCCACATACGATAACGGCGATGGAGTTCTCGCATCATTCATCGTTGTCCGGGGTGACACCAAATGACTTGAGATTGGCCGTGGGAAGAAGCAATGGGGATATTGAGATTTGGAACCCCAAATATAATTGGACTCATGAAATCAGCTTATTTGGATCAAAGGGGAGGTCTATTGAAGGATTATGTTGGGCGGTTAGCGAAGAAGACCCTCAGCCTAGGTTGTTTTCCATAGGAGGATCGACCTATATCACCGAATGGGATTTGAAGACTGGATTGCCTAAGATTAATTATGATTGTAATGTTGGAGTCATATGGTCAATAGCCGCTAACAAAGACGGTAATAAGTTGGCGGTTGGATGTGATGATGGATCTGTAACTATAATTGATATATCCGGGGGCTTTGGGTCTTTGGAGCATGAATTGATTTGTCAAAGACAAGAACTGAGAGTATTAAGTATTAAATGGTATGAAAACGAATTATTGATTGGTGGGTGTGCAGACGCTAGAATAAGATGTTGGTCAACTAATAAAGATACCAAAGGTAGATTGTTGGGAACAATGAGAGTGGATAAATCTAAAACTGAAAGTACTTTAGTATGGACAATAAATGTCTTAAGCAAAAGAAAACAAATTATAAGTGGTGATTCAACTGGTTCGATCAAATTTTGGGATTTAGATACTTTCACTTTATTACAGAGCTTCCAACCTCATGATGCAGATGTTTTATGTATAACTAATGATATTAATGAAGAAAAAATCTTCACTGCTGGTGTCGACAGGAAGATCCATCAATTCAATCTAATTAATATGAATAATAAATCAAAACAATTGAAATGGGTTCATAGTTATAACAGATTATTACATTCCAATGATGTTAGAACAATGTCAATTTATGAAAGTAAAGGATATAACTTACTTGTCAGTGGAGGTGTTGAAAAATCAATTGTAATTCAATCAGTAAACCAATTCCATGATGGTAATTATCGTAAATTGTCATTGAATCAACAACACTCAAACATAATTATAAATCAACACCAACGTCTAATCATAATGTGGCAAGAACAAACCATTAAAATATGGAGGATTTTATCTTCAAACGAGTTGAAATATAAATTAATTTCTAAAATATCATTAAGTGATGATGAAAATATAACTAATGTGAATATTAATAAATCAGGTAATTTGTTAGTTGTCTCAACTATGAATTCAGTTAAAATATTTGAATTAGTTTCATCATCAAGTTTGAAAAACAATAAATTGTCGATTAATAAATTTAGAGATGAAAATTTCGATTCAATCATTAGTGGATGTAAGAAATCGATAATTTATGGCGATTATAAGTTATTGATATTAACTAATAACGATGAATTATATAAATTTTCAGTTGATATTGAATCCAAGTCTATAATGTTGGAAAATGAAATTGAATTCAATGATTACGAGCTTAATTCTAATCTTAATTATTTAAATAACATAAAAAACATAGTCATCAATCAAAACCAAAATAAATTAGCAGTTTCAAGATTTAATGGAGTAATTGAAATCATTTCTTTAGATGAATCATTTGATAATTATATTTTAACTAACTTATCATCTTCCTCAAATTTGCCACACTTGATTGAATTTACTTTTAATGACACTTTGATAGCATTAACTGAAGATAATAAAATCTATGAATTTATAATTAAAAATGATCCCAAAAATTCTTTATTGACCCCATGGTCAAAGAGAAATAGTGAATTTTTACCCAAACAATTTTTGACTTTACAAGACAAGCCAGAAGGTATTTTTATTGATAAATTAAATAAAATTTGGATTTATGGTAAGAATTTCTTATGTTTTATTGATTTAAATTTAAATATCCCAATTAATAAATTTTACAAGAATACTGGATCATCTAAAAAGAGAAATAGAGATGGTTTGACAATAGATGAGGATGAGGATGACGAAGATGATGAATCAAACCTATTAGAATTATCATTAAGACAAAGTCAAATCAACAGATTAAGACAACAAATCCAAAATGATCAAGAAGGTCAAAATCAGAACTCAGATCAAGATGAAAGACCATTTTGGATCACTTCGAAATACAGACCAATCTTATTAGTCAACAAATTTGATGACGATTTAATTATAATTGAAAGGCCATCAATGCCTTCAGCACCAGCATTTAACTTACCAAGATTGAAAGTATAGAGACTCGTATAGACAATCTTTCTTAATGAATATAGTACATATATAATATTCCTAAAAATAGATATAGAAATGGGCAATGTTGGTCTAATCGATCTTTGGTACCACTCTAGCACCTTGGAAGAAAACCCTTGCAGCTGAAGCACAACCCATCAAACATTTCTGAGGTTCTTCACCATCTTTATCTTCACTTTTAAGGCCCCAACCTTTCCTGTCACCAAATCTTGGTTTATATTTCTTATCATAGACATCTCTATAAGTCATGTGGGGTTCGAAACTTTGAATATATAATCCATCATCAGGATCTCTCATGAATTCATAGAACATGACCAAATGTCTTTTGATTTCTTCATGGATCCTTTCAGGTAAATCGCCGGGGGCATCATTACCAACATATAATAAGTAATCAGACAAACCTTCGATCAACAATTGAACGAAATAAGAACTATCTCTCCAGTATCTTTTATCATCATCATAATCACGATCATAAAAGAAAACTCCTCTATTAATCCCAGCATTAGCCAAGTCATCGGCGATTTTCTTCCAATGGTCATCCTTAGTATAATGGTATAAATGAGAAGCAGCAGATAAGGTAGTACCTAGATTATAAGTCCATTTAGTGTCATTAGGACCGTCGGCAGTATCTTGTAATCCATCCATAATTAATTTATCACCTGGATCTTGTAAAGTTTTGATTTGCCAATCGATACATTTTGCAGCAAAATCAATATAGATTTTAGCTTCACTTGGGATGAATTTGGCAATTTGTAAACAACATTTAGCAACTTCAGCGGTAGTACAAGCATTTAAATAAGCATTTGAAATATGCCATTTAACTCCACCTTTATTTTTAACATTTGGATTATCATTCCAACCTCCCATTAAAAATCTGGTCAATTCTCTGCCTTGATCTAAATATTTTAAATTCCCAGTCACTTCATAAGCGGTCAACATAGCACTACAAACTTGAGCATCATCATCGTAATAGATATCTTTATCACTACCATTGTTTTCAGCTGCTGAATAACCTTTAATATGATGATTTTTATATTTTTGGAAAATCATAATTGCTGGGTCGACCAATGGTACTAATTCTTTATATATTCTTGCCCCATCAACTACAGCCTGTGCTGCCACCGATACGGCCCAAATAACAAATTTATCATCATTATAACAACCTGAACATCTTTTTGGGGCAATAAAAGTACCTTGAGATTTGTTATAATACTTAATCCACATATTACGAACTACATTGTACCCTTCAAGGTTAGGGTTTTGTAATGTCATGTTTCCAAACTATATATTGCTTCAATTGTACCAATTTGTTCCAATTGTACCAAATTAATTGCTCCAAATGTTATTCAAAAATCAAATAATTTCTTAATGTCTGAACCTGAAGGTTGCTAGTCCCACATGCTTGGTTGCGCAGTTTGCTAAAATAATAGAACTTCGCACCATGAGAAATGGAAATGGTGCCAATCTGATACCATGCTGCTGACGGTAGCCGCAGACTCAGGGCCAGTTCTGCGGTAGCCAGGCCACAGAGATAACTGCCCACAGAGATAACTGCCCACAGGCCCATGTCATCGCGACTCGTTGATAAGACATTAATGCTTAAAGTGTATTAATCTATTTATACTATTATTATATTAACTTATTCGTTTAAATTTATTCATTTAAAGGTTTTTTACAAACAAACAACATCATTGGTGTAAATAATTTTTCCCTACCACCAGCTACTAAATTAACAGCAGCATCTTCCAAAGCAATAGTAACTTGTCTTGAACCTTTTGGAGCTAAACCAATTTTTTCCATTAAACCAACAGCTTCAGTAGTTATGGCTCTACCAACTCTTGAGGTTCTAAAAACTGAAAAATAATCACTGAATTGTTGGATATATTTAAATTCACCAGCTAATGGATAATACCAAGGAATTTCATCATCAACATCAGCTAAATCCTTTTGAAATTCAATTTCAAAACCAACTGTTTTTAAAGCATCAATTGCAACTTGTTTTTTAAACATTTTTGGAATACCATCCCCAACTTCAATACCATAAGCAATTTTACGGTGTTCTGGGTTGGTTTCATCGTAATTATCAGTCATAACCCATTCATAAACACCAAAAGTTCCCCCTGGTTTCAATACCTTATAAATTTCACCATAAACTCCTTCTAAAACTGGAGCATGGACAGTTGCTTCAATGGCATAAACGGCATCGAAGGTTTCTGGTTCGAATTCCATTTGCATAAAATCACCTTTAACAAATGATAATTTATGATCTAAATGATATTTTTCAGCATAATGATTAGCTCTTTCAATTTGATAATCATTATTATTTAATCCAACAATAGAACAGTCGGTAAATCTACAAATTTCTCTTGCTGGACCTCCAACTCCACATCCAACATCCAAAACTTTCATACCTTCTTGAATGTTCATTTTATGAGCCAAAAAATGTTCATGTCTAGCAGTAGCTTGACGGAAAGCTTCCCCTTTATAATATCTTGAAAAATGAAATGATGACCCCCATCCATATTCATAAAAATCAGTAACTAAATTATAATAATGATGAGTTAATCTATTATAATCTTCTAATCTTTTATCTTCATCTTCCTTAGCAACTCCACCATCCCAATGTTTAAAGTATCCATCACTGGCAACAGAACTGGCATTTTTAGCTTTTGCAACTAATGCACTTAATCCAGTCTTTTTATAACTATCTCCATGTAATGCTTTAGCAAATTCAGAATCTTTAGTATGATCCTTTTCATATAATTTTTGAGTACTCATAGCGACTGTAACTTATCCGAGTTATATGTATATATAGTTGAATATATGCTTTTAATGGTTGAAAGATTCGAATAAATGATTCTACCTACTTTTCAGTTTATGAAATTTTCATCGTTATATATTAGTTTCCTTTCGACATGTTAAGACCAGTCGTGTGTGGCTCCGTATGTTTGTTTTAGTTCTGTCGTTCCCGTCGTTTAGCCTTCGCGTCGTATAACCTTCACGTCCTGCCTCTGTTCGTTCCGTTCTCGTTCGGGTCGTCCTGGTCGTTCTGGCACTGGGCCTGGGTCCTGCATGTACCCGAGAATTTCGAGATTGTCAGAAACGCCAGCCTTGGAGGTCTTGGGATTGACAGATGAGATAGGAGACGAGACATGAATCAACCGGAATTATACATAAAAAGGGGTCTCTTGGGATGGTTTGTCGGTTGTTGATATTACACTTAGAGGCTGAAGCGACTAACAATAGTGATCTATATTAAATCTCATAATCTACATTATCTTCTGCATCTAAGAACTCATCAATTTCCTGGAGTTCTCGTTCTTCTCGTTCTGCTCGTTTATCCTCTTTATCATCCATAGCATCATCTCCACCATTCATAGCTTCGACTTCTTCGCCCATGGGGTCATCTTGAACTTCATCCACAGAGTCTTGTTCTGCATCATTGCCTCCTTTATCTTCCTCTATACGTCCGGTTACGGATTCAAGATCATCTTCTCCGTTGGCTTTCTCTTGGTCTGCATCTGCTTCTGCTTCTGATTGAATTTCTTCAAGTTGTTTGGCTTCTAATGCCAAAGCCTTATCAACCAAGTCTTCAACCTGATCATGAAATCTAGTTAAATTTCTAATGGTAATTAAATCAATTGCAAATTCTAAATTAACATTCTTTTCATTATCAATAAACTGTAAAGTATCTTCTACAGCTTGAACTAATCCTTTTAATAAGTCACTGCCAATTTGTTCATTTAAATTTAACTTGCTTAAATTATTTATAATGATTTTTTTGATATTCTTATTGGTATCTTGTTCAATAACTTGTAAAAACCCAATAGCTTGCCATAACGGAGCCTTCAAATAATCTTGCTTGTCTTTTATTTGTTGATCTTTATTAACTAAATTATTTGGATCACACCAATGAATCAACTGTTGGATTACTAAACTTGGTGATGATATGGATGTATCTTCAATTTCTCCATTAATTCTAAACATTCTAAAAAAGCAATCTCCTGTTATATGGGCAATTTTATCTTGATGTTTGCCATGACTAAAGGCATAAACTGGTATACAAAATGATAAGGTTTGTCTTAATAGATTGTTTTGATAATTATCAGGATGGAAATACGTTAATATTAATGTTTCAAATAACTGTTTGCCTGCATCTTCTTGCTCTTGTAATTGTTCATCTTCTCCTTCGTTATTTGATGATTTACCAAAATTTTCTAAAATATCTGCTAAAAATAATTTGCATAATCCTTCAGCTACAATAGCTTGTAAATTAGGCATATCAACACTTCTTAATAATTTATAAAATAATTTTGCTAAAGATAGACTGTCAACATATTTATTAACTTCGTTATCTTCTAGTTCATCAATATCTAACACAGAAGTACCAAAAGTAGATAGAATGTCTATTATAATTTTAACACAAATAATTCTCAAATCTTCATCACCTTTTGATGCAGCCATACCTAGGATATATAAATTTTGAATTGCCAATTGTTTATCTAACAATGCAAATAATCCTAAACATTTTATACCTAATTTCCTATTAACTGGTTTATCACTTTTCAATACTGCAGGTTTAACTAAACTTTCAATTAATGAACCTAGTGAATAATTGTTTTCTAGTGGTTCATTTATTAATTCTAGCAAATGTTGAGTGATTTGTAAACATTGAATAAGTATATCATCTGGTGGAGTTTTAGGCTCCAATTTTCTTCTTTTATTTTGTTTGGAATATGGTGTTGAAGAGGTATTGAATTGCTCATTGTCAAAAACGTTCTGAATACGATTGATATTATTGGTGTATTCGCCAAGATCATTTTGACTGTTATCATCAGGGTTGAGATTTAGCTCCCTGTTTTCGTCATCCTCTTCCTCTTCTTCTTCTTCTTCATCATCTGATTGCATAAATCCGGAAATCGCAGAATGGAAAGTTTCATCATTTTCATCCATGTATGAATCTCTTATATCAGTAATGATTTCAGTTCCCATCGATGAAAAATCATGTTCATTGATACTTAGTTTTTTCAAAACTTTCAAGGACAATTCAATTAAGTTATTTGATAAGTTATCATTAGTTAAACTAGACCTAATAATCTGTAATAAAGATCTTCTTGAAATTTCATCACTAAAATCATAATTTGAACATATTTTCAATAATTGTTCTATAATAAATTCTAATTGACTGAAATCATCTTTGAAATTATAATAAGCTTGAATCTTTGATTTATTCAATTCCATTTCTTTTAATTTGTTTGATTTTAAAATTTGAAAATCTTCATCTAATTTATTCAATTTCAATTCTACTTGTCTTGTCTTTTTATTATTTCTTCTACCCGATTCATCACTTTCAATTTCATTCACTATTAAATCCTTTTCATAAATAATTTGTTGTAAATTATCATCAAAACCTTGCATCAAAGTTTTGAATTGTTTATAAAAATCAATTAATTGATCGTTTTCATTTAATTTTAAATTTCTTAATTTTAAATATTTAAACAAAATTTCACTTAATTCAATTAAATCTAAGAATTTTTCATCGATCAAATTATAAAATTTCCCATCATTTAAAAATTCATATAAATTTTTAATTAAGAAAGACTTTTCAATTGTTAATTCTTTCCAATAGTTTTTATCAATTTCAAAATTTTTAATTATATCAAAATTTAATTCAAATAATTTTTTAATTAAGATTTCATTAATTTCATTATTATTTATTAAATCAAGATTTTCAATCAATTCAATCAAATCTTTATTAACATCTTCAAACCAATTCATATTAAAAATCTTTATTGCAGATTGTTTAACCAGTTCTTCACGATCATTTAACCCCCATTTAATCAAATTTTCTCTTAAATTAATTCTAATATTCCTAAAATCTCCTAATTCTTTTAAAATTCTGGAATAAACTAATCTCCTATTAATTGTATTTACATCTCTTGCTCTTTCCAATAAGTAAGGAATTGTTAAATCATTTTTAATTAAATTCAATAAAGCGGCTCTTCTCACTTCTGGGCTTTCATCATTTTGTAATACATCAATTAAAGCTTTTGTAGCTTTATTAATTGTTGGAGCTGAATTTTGATCATTTTTTGCATGAGGTAAATCATTCATTTCGTCATCGTCGTCATCGTCATCGGGTATATTTATATACTGAAACCGTGAGACTGCCACCACTGCTTGAATTCTAACTGTGGATTCTTTATCATGTAGTCTTCTTTTCAAAGACCAATTTAAAGCCTTAAATAATTCTTCGTCGATTTCACCTATGAAATTTACAAGGTACGCCAATAACTGAACGATTCTATACCTAACATTCCTATCTTTAGCCTGGATTCCTCTTAGCAAATGACGCAATAAGTAATCAACAAACTTTGTGGTTGAAGTTTCTTCAATTTCTTCATCATCGTTGGTTTGTTGAATTTCATCGATTGATTTCTCATCCTTGTATAGATTGGCAATGAAAACAGAACAGAATTTAGCTATTCTATCAGCAGAATCTTCCCCCTTTTTCAATGGTAAGATCTTATTGACCAATTTAGTAAAATTCAACGTGAATGCTTCTTCGTATCCTAAATCAATAGCACGAGTTTGTAAAGTCTTTAGGTTGATCACTAGTTTCCTATGAGCCGAAACACTTCCTTGTGCCTCTTGGAATATATGAGCCATAGATTCTCGTATATCTTCTAGTCCTCTGACTTCATGCATATTGATTTCTGTCTTTAGACTTATTGGTTTAACGCTGTAGATTGACCTTGTGGTTTGAATCAAAACAAACAAAGGCGCGATGTATAGCCGCTATTAACAAAGTTAACTATGGGGCAAAAAAAGGACTGCGAAAAAAATGAGTGGTACGGGAGTCGAACCCATTGCTCCTGCTAACTTATCCTAATGGAAGGCAGAAATGTTACCGGTACACCAACCACCCTTGTGTATGATATGAACCTAAAATATATTGTTCAAATTGCTTACTATTTTTATTTGGTATTGTGATAATTGAGTCTTGAAGTACTGATTGATCAGTAGAAGCTTATATATGTTGGTAGAATGGGAGGAGATTGTGGTTGTATTTTTAAATGGATTTTAAAGGGGCGGTAGAGGAAAATAGGAATAAGTTGCAAATTTTGCAAATTTCACATTTGGTAAGCACAGATGAAAGGAAAGAGTTGAAGAGAAGTTAGAATGATGGAAGGAAGAAAAAATAAATGCATGTATTAAGATTAAGACGTATTTTGCTCGATGTCTCTTTGATTGATAAACTTATTTGAGCTCTTTTTATAAACATTATTAAATTGGTTTAAATTTTTAAAAATCGATTGAAACTCAAGTAGTTCGTTCAATTCGAAAATCCTATTATTAACATCAGTGATACTTAAAATATTCTTAAAGTAATTTAATAAATTGGTTTCAAAGTTCTTAATATCAATTTCTCCACTACCATTGTTTAAGCTTATTAATTTCTTAAAGATCTTTAATATATTAGATATGTTGATTTTGATTTGTTTGAAATCAATTAGCTTGTTTATGACTTGAAGTTGGTTAAACTGTGGTAAATCCAATTCATTATTAAGCGATATGATTGAATTATTCAACAATTTCAAATAGTAATCTAATCGATTGATTGCTCCATTATTAGTACTTGAACTCCCAGAGGTTGTGGTCGAGTTTGTAAGGGTGACTAGCTTATCCAACTTGGTCAAATTATTATTTATTTCAGTGTTTAGCTGGTTGATAAAGAAATTTAAATGAATTATAAGGTTGTTGGATATATTAATTAGCTTGTTTAAGTTGGTATAATTATAATCTTTAAACAACGCATCAACATAGTTTGATGGATTGAATGATTCATCGAAAAACATCGACGTTATATCATTGACTTCATTCATCTCCTTTGCCTCCATATTCTGTCCAAGCAATCCCTTAGTAATATATCCAAGCTAGTCTATCCTTCCTAACTAACTCTATAGTGCAAACTCAAGACCAAAGCGAGGTAGCTGAAAAGATGAGAATTTCTGAGGCTCGCTAACAACCAAACCTCGCAATGAATATAATCACCATTCAAGATTCGTTTGAACAAGTCATTGAAGACTCTTTTAGTGGCAAGGACGATAAGTTCTGGATAAGTGTTAGGCCACAGATTACTGAATCTGCCAGTGAAGGCAAACAAGAGGAAAGTCAAGAATTGATTGATATAAACGTAAGTAATGGAAGATGCGATTCCTTTATTAAGAAATCGGCCCATTATGAGTTCACGTATGGTGGAAAT
The DNA here is from genome assembly GCA_030572015.1 of Yamadazyma kitorensis. Classification (NCBI taxonomy): domain Eukaryota; kingdom Fungi; phylum Ascomycota; class Pichiomycetes; order Serinales; family Debaryomycetaceae; genus Yamadazyma; species Yamadazyma kitorensis. Next base: position 468,281 of record JAJLZC010000002.1, on the reverse strand, counting down.
ACTTACAAGCTAATTAAGGGTAAGTTCATCAAGTTTCATGACATAAGTAGCATAGCAAGATTACAAGACGATTTAATCGTGGGTACAAAATCAGGGGAATTGATTATAATCGATCTAGTTTCAGAACAAGTCAAATGCAAAGTGAAGGGCCATGATTTGGATATAATTGAAATCAAGATCTTTGAATCCAAAAAAGTTATAATGACGCTAGGTTTAGATTATCAAATCAAATTGTGGAACCTCGATATCAATGCCAAGAATGACATGTTACAAAATATTAGAGTGATGCAATCGAAAAATTCAAGTAATGTTGAGTTAATTGGCAAGGGAAGAAATTTCTTAATTGGCAGTGATAATTCAATTAATTTATGGGAAATCGGTAGTGAATCAATTGTTTATAAGTTTGAAAAAGTCCGTAACAAAAATGATAAAGTCACCTTTATTAAGTTAATTAATGACGGCAACGTTGAGACCTCAAGGCATAGAGATAAGGAATTCGAAATCGATGGCAAATCCTTCTTGGTTGGCTATACCAACGGTGACATATATAAATTTAATTTAAGTGACAGAAAAAGCTCAATGGTTGGTAATTTTGGTAACTCAATTGATTGTATTGATATATTGGGCAAGGATATAATAATCGGAACAGAATTAGGTAAATTGATTATATTTGATCCAGTTTCCAAACAAATTAGATTCCAAAAACAGTTTAGCTTCACAAATATGAAATTAATTACCAAACCAAATACTATGGTTGTTTATTTATACAATGGAGAAGATAATTTACTAAAATTGGAATTTAACGATAAATTTGAAATCTTGAGTGTTTATTACTTAATAGGATTACCTGAGTTTTTTAAAGTTGAAACGATGATATATGACAATGGGTTGATAGTAGGTAGTGATTATGGGGTTATGATCTACAAATGAGTCAAGTTGGTTGTTTTCCATAGGTTTAACCTCATCTAAGTTATCTAAAATTTCATTTTGCTTACATAAGCTGTCATCGAAACCTGGGGAATCCAATCTCACAAGCTAGCAATGATATGAAATTTCACCAATTAGCAATATGGGAACATTGATTACTTATCTATTAAAACATATAGTCTGTAAAATGTATATAGAAGTACCAAGAGGAATGAAAAAACATAAATATATGGGAACTTTAATACTTTTTTATTTATTCATAAATATAGCAAGCTATATACGTATATAAAAGAAAGTAACATTGTTGAAGAACCAAATAGATTATAATTTAGCTCTTGGGTCTAAAGATTTGAAAACGGTTTCAATTGAAGTAGCCTTCATCATGTTACCCTTAATCTTTAATTTACCATTCATAAATAATTTTTGACCGTTAGCTTTACCGTTAGCTAATTTAACGAAATCAGCATCCTTTAATAATAATTGGACATCGTTCTTTGGAGGTTTGTCAACTTTTTCAATAGAACCGTTGTTTTTTAAATCCAAGAACCAACTTTGATCTTTACCATCTTTGTTTTTTAAAGTGAAAACAATAGTAGCTTTAACACCACTGACAGCTTTCTTTTGTAAAGCTGGGTCAGCTAAACCATCAGCCAATTGTTGTAAAAATGGGGAAGCTTCGAATCCTTCAGCAGTAACAGTCATTGTAAAATATTAAATATATATGTAGTAAAACAAAAAGTAAAATTAGTAAAACTTATATATGGTATGAAAAAAATTTAGATGGAAAAGGGGGCAAGTAAAGGTTTATATACTGAAAAAAATCGATTTAGAGTATTTCATGTGATAAAAGTAACTCCGAGGTGAACATTGGATTTTACTATGAGATTATTAGACATTACACCATAGGCACCAATTGGTAATAGACACTAAAGCTAGAGATACTGGGGTACTAGAGGGACATAGAGACATTCTAAGTACTTTTTCATATGGACTACGGGTATATCAGCATGAGAATGGTAGTCACAAGATTGTTAGGAGGGGCCATCGACGATAAGAAGGCAGTCAGAGCAGGGGTAGTAGCGGTTCTAGCAGAGGGTAGTAGCAGCTCCATGGTAAGAGTAGTGCCATGGCAGCACCAGTGCCATGGCGGTACCAGTATCAGTAGTAGTACCAGTGCTAGTAGTAATAATAGTGATAGTAGTAGCAGAACTATGGTAGCAGTGATAATGTCTGGAAAATTGGGGTTGCAGCTTACATAAGCCAAGCATATGAGTATTGGCGATCATGTGATCACCCAGCTACCGAGGACTTCGTCTGTTCAGCTGTTACCCCTGCTATTATTGTACTCTCAGTACTATCAGTCCTGGTAGTGCTGGTAGTGCTGATACTCCACTAGTAGTCCCGCTGGAATTGGCTTACTGGCAGTAACACATCAGCTCTAGGCTATTCTCTCTAGGCTTTTTTCTCTACTATGTGGGTGCAATCTGATCTGCCTGTAGTCTTCTTCTATGGAACCTATCTGATCCGTATCCTGTGCAATGCCACAGAGACCAGAGACAGTAGCGACTGACCAGAATGACAAACTGCCTAGCTGCCAAACTGACCAAGTGACCAGAGTGACAAACTGGCCAGTACCAAGCTTACCAGTACCGACTGACCAGAGACCTATTACTTGAGACTTATTACTTGAGACAAGTATAATAGTGAAGTCAACTAGATGTAAACACAATAATTGACTTCAAGATCCAAAAATTCGACAGCAACTGGGCCATCAAGTAACAAAGCCAAAAAGACTCATGACAGTCCGATAGAGTCAGTTACCAAATCACTCAGCTACGTCTGCTTTGCATCCATGGCTTGGATTCTAACGATGATTTATCAGTGAATACATAAAATCCTATAAGCCCGTGCACCCACAGTACTCAGGAATAACCAGTACACCCATACATAGAATCTCCCATAGTTAACAGCATCGCATCTCAATTTTTCACTCATCTCTTAGATTGTTCTATAATCATACATAAGCAATAACATAGAACAGTTAGATCGGTAGCGCCATGTTCTCATCAGAAACATCCAAGGGCCAAAGCGTCAATCTTATAAATAAACTAACCAGATCTATATCGGGCGATGCTAAGTCGTCCAAAAGCTCAAGTACACAATTACTAGCAAACGAATTAAAAAAGTCAACCAACTCAAATATAAAGAAGAAGCTGAATAAATCCATAAATAAAAAGCATAAGACTAACGAGAAAGATTTAAAGAAGATCAAATATGAAATCATAAAGTCTAAATCCAAATCCAACCCGAAAGAGTTGTCGAATGAACATAAAAAGTATTTAAATAAGTTAGTCAAAAAGAATAAGAATTTATTGATGGATAATGATTCAATAGGCCAATTGCAGGACGATATTATAAACTTCAATAGGACAGAAAAGAAACAAAAGAACAAGAAATTCGTCTCTGGAAATATAGGCTTGACTCCTGGTTTGGCTCCGGTCGATTATGAATCAGACGACGAGTAGTCAATGCCAATACTGCCTCCTGAATAGACTGTTTGTGTCGAATGAAATAAATATATTAAATGAATATACGAAGATATCCAATCTATAAATGCTTTTAAGGTATACAACTACGTGCCTACATCCAAAACTCACCTGGTTTCAAATAAAAGTTGTCTAATATCAACAGTCAACTTTCTCACCGATCTCTTTGGATCATCAACGTTTAATCCGTTTAAAATATCTGATTTATAAAGTAACACAACCGACTTATCATTCAATTTCAATATGTTCAATAAACAACATAATGCTAAATATCTAATCTTTTCATCATTGACTAATTTTTTCCTCTTATCTATGCCTTCAAATAAGTTAGAATTAATATTGGAAATTTCAATTAATCTTTTAACTAAGAATGGTAAACTGTCAATTAATGAGTTATTGCTTTCTAAAATAATCAATAAGTTATTCAAACTGGTTTCTAATAGCGGATTTAACTTTAAACTCTTTAAAACTAAGGGAATAATCTCTTCAATCCTTAATTTTAAAATGTTTGAATCAACATTTTTGGTTAATATCGATAATAAATTAAGATAAATCACTTCATCACTTGACAAAATCTTGTTCAATATCAAATTGAAGATTTGTTGCTTGTACAACAATCTCGTATTCAAATTATTGACTTTTGATATAATTTTTTCACCCATTTTCTTCCCCGGTCCTTGAAGTTGGCTCTGTCCTTGATTTTGATAGATCTTTAAGTCTTTTAAAATTATATCAAATGATTTTAAATAAATCATGGCATTTCCTTCTGAATCGGTATTCATATCCAATAATTGATTCAAGTATTTTAATCCAATTTTATTCAATTTGATCACAAGTGATTTGATTATCCAAACTCCAATTTCAAATCTTTTTAGATCAATATCAGAAGAATTAATCATTTGATGCAACAATTGATCTAAATATTCATTGTCGTCGAAGAATTTATTAATTAACAATGATAAGTGTTGTAAATAATGAATTTTCAACACTTGATCTTGCGTACCAACATCGAAACTATAAATTAACTGGATTAATTTGTTGATTTCTTCAGTACCAATGTCTAAAGTAGTTGATTTATCAATGTTACTTAAAATCTTATTGAAAATTGTGACCATAATATCAGACTGATCTAATAAACTATACCCACTTAAGTAATTCAACTTGCCTTCACCCAGATAAAATTGTAATTTAAAATCATTTAGAATATCTTGGTGTTTAGCTTGATCATTATACTTTATAATAATTCCAATCAATTCACCATATACTTCGATGTTTTTAGTATCTTTGGTAACACATTTGAATAATAAAGGTATGAAGTTCTTATACCATGAATTCATTAAAAACTGTTTACGGCCTTGGATCTTGAAGATTAATTTTATCAATAGTTCAACAATCTTAAAATTATATTCAGTTTTTTCATCATTGCCATTGGTAGAGCCTAATCGATTGATTAACCTAATTGAAATAATCTCTAATAATTCATAATTGATAACTAATTTTGATAATATTTCTAACAACTCTGGATCCTGGCTATTATTCAACAAATTTGGTAAGAAGATTTCAATAACTAGTTTATTAACGTCTTCATTATTAGTTTCGAGTAACGTCACTAATCCTTCAATTATGGCCTCAACAATTATATCTTTCTTGTCTCCCTTTTGATATAATTGAATGAACATATCATTCAATATTTCCATAATCAATTTGTTCTCTTCAAAAGTCAAAAACTGAGTCAACTTAACCAAATTGATATATTGATTAATGATCTTACATTTTAATGTCTTTTCTATGTTCGAGGACACTTGTAATAGTTGACCCATAAATATAATCAATTGACTTTTAATTTTGTTCAATTCGTTATTTTCAAAGAAAGGATCATTCTTATCTGTGACTATCAAGTTGACTAGCTCTTGATAAGAATGGAAAACATACCCAAGACAATCGATTAAATCACGCTGTTTACCAATAGTCAATGCGATATCTTCAGCATCTTTCATGTCATCATCTTTTGATGACATTATATTCTCTTGCTCTTGATCTTGCCCAAGGATGAATTTGCCTAAGTTATCATTGGCAAAAATGAATTTAATTATAAAATTAAAAGCTTCCATTGAAGTCGAACCAATTGAACTTAATAATATCACAGCTTGTTTAAAAAATTTGTTTGAAATTATAAGATTATCTTTGATGTCATTGGATATGAATCCCAAGAAATTTTCACCTTCATCAATTCTGACACTTAGCAATTTCAAAATATCTAAAGTTAATAAGATTGATAGATTTTCATCATTTTCGGTACTATCTTTACTAGTAAAACTATTAAAAGACATGTCATTATCAAACATAGCTAAATTTTCATAATGTAAGACTTCAAATTTTAATCCATTCCACAAATATTCCCAATACTGTAATATGGTGTCCTTTTTAAAGTTTTCAATTGACTTCAATATAGTTAACAAGACATCGTTTCTGATTAAAGGGTTAGTACTAGTTAGTTTTTCAAATAAGTTATTATATAAGTCTTTAGCGAACAAATCTTGACAAGTTAAAGTGGATCTTAATTGTATTTTCAAGTCATCTGAACTAATCTTGTAGGGATCATTTGGAGGAGGTTTAAATGAAATTGGGAAATAACAAAAACAATTATCATACAATTCATTCAAATAATGTTTTTCCAATTCAACTTCGTAATTGAATTTGAAATGCTTGTTAATGAACTCATTCATTTGAAAGGAGATTAACAAGTTTTTAGGATCCTTTTCACCAGTGGAAATATGAATAAATCCTTCAACGAATAAATCATGATATGATTTATTCTCAAGGATAACCTTCAAATGATGGTCAAAAGTCAAAAATTGATTTAGCAAATTGAAAGTTTCATATCTGACTTTGGCCAAGTGTTTAGTAGTATCATATTGATCAAGCAATTGTCTAATAATCTTTGGAAAATTATCATTGATTTTACATGAAAATTTTTTAAACTGAACTAATCTGCTTATACCATTCAAGATATATTTCAAGCCAGTCTTATTATCGTCATCAAACTTTCCCAAATAGAACTCTACCATCACATTTATATCTTGTCTGGTCAATTTTGCAGAGTTTATATCATTCAATGTGGAGCTTAGACATTGGATACCTTTAGATCTTTCAAGTTCATCAATAGATGTTAATTTATTTCCAAGCTGGGTGATGAATTCTAACAATGTTAATTTGTCTTCGTCTATTAACTTGGCTAGTTTACCGCTGTGTATGCCATAGACCAGTTCAGAGTCTTCACAACTCGTCATAAACTGTGTTATTAACGTAGGCACTGAATCCATCTTGATTCAAGTTGATTGGTAATAAAGAGAATTTTCAGATCCAAGATCGCGGTAATGCCCTTGTTGGAAGCAACTTCAGTACGACAACTGGACCATTAGTACCAGCGTTGTACCAAGTCGTCTTGCGGCCTCAGTGCTCTGGAGCTGTCGTGCGCCGTTCAAGTTGCAATTTCCATAAAAAAGTTCTGAAAGCTCGAGACAAATGGGATTTCCGACCTCTAAATGGGATTCTAAAATTCAAATTATCTTTATGTATTTTTTCAGTAAAGATTACACTTAGGGTAGGGCCCAGGATGTAGGAAACTATTTTAAGAGATTGATACCGTTAGTTTTAAAGAGACGACCAACCAGTATATATCAAACAGCCTAATTCAACACCACAAATTAGAGTTTGTTTTTGCAACATTAAGCATACAGCGGAATGGGAGTAGGTCAAGGCCGGTAGCACACCGCAGTAGCGCCGCCAAGTGGTGCCACGAAGGAGAGAAAAAGGGGCGGGCATCAGACGTCGCTTCTCCGCTAGCCTACACGCTATTGTTCCATACAACACAGTCCTAGGGTTTTGGGTCTTGGGTCTTGGGTTTTGGGTCATTTATCTCAAATAATATGTAGTCAATACCAACTCAAGCGAACTATTCTTTGGCTTATTGTAATATGTTCTTAGAATGTCTCTATCAAATATGTTTTACCATAGTTAACATTTTTGATTTTTTCCCCTTTGGTAACTGTGTGAAATTTTTCACCTCTTTCACTAAGGAAGTTCTCTGTTTCAATAGGTTATTTTTTATGTGTTCTAAGGTTGTAGTTTCTTCTCTGCTATTGTATTTCAATATTCCACATTATCTAGCTTAATTTCTTCCCGAACTAACAGACAATCACTCAGTTCTGGATCAATAGTGTCTTTGAAAGTATTTTGTAGGCAAACCTTTGGGAGTTCCTTTTCTGAGATTTTGTTTTTTCTATAGCCATAAAACGAGACACCCAAAGTGCAGAGGTGATTTCAAATTAGACGCTAGGCTATAGATATACGGCGGCAACGGTGATGATTGAGATTCCAGACTTAGATGAGATCCCATCGACATCGTCTAATTTGAAGTATCAGACAGACCTGTTTGATGAGATCGATAATACGCAAGAGAACCGAGCTTTTATGTCGAGTCAGATCCAGAATCAAAATCAGATACCAAATCAGAATCAAGACGCTACGGACCTGAACAATAATGGTAGGGGAAACATCGATGACGATTACCATATTAATCAAGATTACAACCAGCAATTCAATCAACTTTCTTTGAACCAGAACTACGGCAGCGATATAGAAGAAGGCGATGATGAAGATATCGATCAAGGACATGATAATATGAGGTATCCTAATTTCCAATTTGAACACAGCTCCAGCCAGGCGCTTGGTGAAAATGACCAGTCTCTAGAACAGTCACTTGGTGGATCACTCGCACAACCACTCGGACAACCGCCAAGCTTGCACCATAGTTCAATAGAAAGACCCCTTGATAGACCTCAAGTTTATCCAGATTCAAGTACCGATAACACTTCAATTCACCCGGAATATGCTTCTAAGGTTTCGTTAGCCCTTTCGGACAACTCTTATGATATTAATGCCCAAGTGCTTGAGTTGAACACTGCTCAAACTTTACACGTCAAACAAAATTCAATAGATAACCAAGGCAATCTACAATTTAAATTACAAGACCCCCCTTTAATTCGTGAAAAAAATATGAAAAATGGCCATGTTATTAATGGATCTAGTGGCTCCAATATAAATTATCCTATAAACCTTAATAACATAGAACAAGTCGATGATAATATAGATGATGAGGATTTGGAAAATTCTGATCATCATAATATTCAAATACCCAATCGTATGCATAGTAAGATACCCAATCATGTACCTGGCTCACAATTACGATTGACAAGTGATGAGCAATTAGAAGAAAGTGAAAGAAATGACGTTTTGAATGAAATCGTATCATCTCCAACTAACATGTCCCAGCAATTTGCATCTCCTTTGTCTCACGTCCCAATACGAGAGCATACTAAACCTTCTCCTCAATTACCTCCGCCTGCTTCCAGTGGATCAATTCAGAGATTAACTTTATCCAATGGTGAGGAATTTTTATCTTTACGTAAAGGATTAGCAACTGATTTGAAATCACCAGCTGAATATACTTTACACATTATTTTCACTCAATTTGTTCGCCATGCAGAGCGTAAATTGAACTTATGCCTTGAATATTCAATGCAACAAGAGCCTCAAGTAATTGAGTTGTTAGCTGAAGGTAATGGTGATGACCAATTTGATAAAATTATCTCATCCTTAGGTTATATTGCAAGAAAGAAACCAAAACCAATTATCGATTCAGTTATGTTTTGGAGGAAGTCAAAAAGTGAAGTTGCAGCTTTGGCAGCAACTGAGGTTGAGAGAATCTTGGTATCTGCCAAAACAAACTTATCTAAATTGAGTCAATTTTCTCCAAGTAATCCTGGTATAACTAAAAATTCCAATGGTGGGGTTAATTCAAATGGTACTAAATCTAAAAGAAGTTTAAGTTTGATGAGAAGTAAAAGTCTATCAAGAATAACTGCTAGAGACCATCGTCGTAATCAATCTGCCTCATCAGTAAATGCAAATAATAATAATAGTAATAATACCGCTGGTGCTCCTGCCAGTGACACTACTGAAAATGAATTTTTAAAACAAAAAGCTTATTATGATGATCAATTTAGTCAAGCCAGAGAAACGGCGATTCAAGCTGAAAGAAAATCGTTAGCTTCTATATACATCTTATGTCGAGTATTAATCGAAGTGGTCAAACAAACTTCCCCTGAAATAATGGGAGAAGATTTAGATGGCAAATTAGAGGAAATCGTATATACTCAATTGAAGACCACAGATCCAATAACCACATCGGAATCTTTGTTACGATCAGCAAATTGGAATTTATTTGCTGAACTATTAGGTCATATGTCAGAAAAAAGATTTTTAAGTGTTAGTGATCGATTCATCGCTGATTTAGAAAAAATCCCAATAAGTATTGATCATGATGATGAACCAAGGTTGCATTTATTAATTCATGGTATGAGATATCTTAAATTAACCAATTATCCTTTAGAAGTTTTTGAAGAAAGTGCCGAATTTATAGAATCTTTGGCTAAGTTTTTCAATAACGCTCAAAATGAGTCCATTATATTAGCATATTGTGAAGTATTAACCAACTTGTTATTGCCTTTAGCTAATATTTTAACTGCAGAAACAAACCATCCAACTTGGGCAGCAGCAATTGAAAGAATCTTCAATAAGGCGTTTTTCATTTGGAACAGAGTGAATAAATCTATTAATCACTCCGAGATTAAATCATCAAATTCAAGTATTATTAATATTTCCCCTAGCAGTGCAACTAATTCGAACGTTAACATCAATAGTAACAGTAACTCACATATATCTAATATTTGGGAATGTTCTATTAACTTATTAACTGCCAGTTTATCAGTTTCAAGAAAAGAATTATTCCAAAATACCTGGTTTGAAATTATTGAAGATAATATGATCAAATTAAAAACTAAGGCAGATATTGAAGACAAGATTACGTTTATTACAAATATTGATAGATTAATCTGGGTTTATATTTTCAGATTATCTGATACTTTAAATAATACTATTAAGAAGTTGGACAATTTGTTTCTGTTATTGTTTTTTAATAGTTCAAGCACCAACAAAAAGCAACAATGGGTTTCTTCGGATATTTATTTGATTAACTCATTGGTTGAACTAATTAGGATTGTGGGTTATAGACATTTGAACTATGCTTTAGATAATATTATAATTAAATTGTTAAAGCTAAGTTTTAATGGATTTTCATTAGAAAACTTATCATCAGAAAAAATGATATTAATTGTTAAGAGTTATCTAACTATTCTAGAAGATTATGAAATAGGGAAAAAACCTGAATTCCCAACTGATGAAAATTTGACAAAACGTATAAAGAACAATTCAAAAAAGAAGTCAAAAGATGACAATAAGTCTAACAGCAATATTAGTAATAATAATAATGACAATAATACTAATTCCTTTTCATCAAATGGAACCAATTTGAATCCTATCACTGGGTCATCATTATCTCATGGAGGTACATCTGGTGGCAACAAAGTAGATTTGAATGAATTCAATTTTATGGCCAGAAATTCAGACAATGGACTAATTCATGAAGAAATTTGTAAGAATTTTGGTTGTTTGTTAAAATTATTAGATACTCAGTACGGTTGTGAAATTTGGGCAAAAGAAAGTGGAAGTAATCAATCAACTCCATTGTCGTCAACTTTTTCCAAAACCCAATCACCATTTTCTGCTTTCCATTTTGGTATAGATTTTTCGTATCAAGTTACTAAAAATCTTCATTTGGAGTTATTTGCAACTTTAATTGATACTGTTCCTTGGACCATGGTTCCTTTACCTAATGAAAAGTCATCAATATCTGGCTTGCCATTTAAGACAGTAATAGAAACATTAACAAGAAATTCAGTTCACTCAAATTTAAGAATTGCAAACGCTTCAATTAATGCATTGAGAAAATTAGCATCAAGAAAGAACCCAAGTTCGTTAATGAATATCTTTGCTAAGTATGCTTTTCAATTTTCCGATAAACCAAATTCATCTTATTATAACTCAGATTACTTGAATTCAATTGAGTTTTACAAACTAGTTAAACTATATGTTGAGCTATTATCATTTTGGTTAAAGCAATTTAAACAAATAAGTCAAGCCAAAAAATCCAATAGCTTTTTACATCCTTTATCTCAAGATGATGAATCAATGAGTAAAGATGTATTAAATGATTTGTACCAGATCAACTACAAGACGGACGATTTGGGGCTAAATAATTCTCAAGCAAAAATGAAAGCAAGCGATGAACTTGAATGGAAGACTATAATCACGTCAATTGAAGAAATTGAAGGTAACGGGTTGTTTTTCTTATGTAGCCAAGATTCAAAAATTAGATATTTGGGTATTTCAGTTTTAAGGTTAGTTGAACAGTTTGATCAAGAGATTTATAATGTCACTGATACCAACAATAAATTATCACCAAATAATTCTAACTCAAATGATTTTGACAAGTCTCATAATCATTCACGAAGCTCATCCAAGTTTGCTGCCGATATAGGTACTAGACTTATTCATGTATTGGAGTCATCAGATTTCTTGGAGTTAATTAAGTCTTTCAGACCTGAATTAAGTGTACCGGAACGTAATAGAATTACCAAGTTAAAATTTAAAAAGTCTATTTTAATACGGTTAGCCGAGTCAGATTATGGTATTGATTCAACTTTATGGTTTAGAGTTTACCCAAAGCTATTAGACATATTTTTTGAAAAATGCCCAATGCCAATTGCAATTTGTAGATCGATTGTTTGTGTTCGGTTGGTTCAAATGCATGAACAAGTATTTGAGTTTTCGGAAAGCTATAAGAACTATACTTCGTCATTATTTTCCAGACCTTCAAATGGGGTTGCCCCTGAAGTTTTGGTAGATCAATGGAGATTATATTTAATTTTTGCTTGCTGCTCATTAACTTCCACCAATGAACAGAAAATGTCATTTCCAACTCAACCGACCCACGGTAGAAAAAGATCAATGCAAATGTTCATTCAACATCAAAAAATCACTAGTGCCAAATCGGTGTTTAGAATGGTATTACCTTTTTTGAAATCGCCCCAAGTTATGGTTAAAGACGCAGTGATTAGTGGTTTAAGTTGTATGAATATTAATATCTTAAAGACCTTTTTAGAGAATGTTCAATCAATTTTAAGTGAATGGGATGAAACTTCCAAGAGGAGAGATACCAGTGAAGATAAACTAAGAATTGAAATTATTAATATTTTAAGCAAAGTAACCACTAGATTTTCAAAACACAATATCATATACAGTGATGATTGGATAATTGCCAATCTAGTTTCAATTATTAAAAGCATGAAAAACTTTTTATCAAATCCCAGCATTCAAATCGATGTTGAGTTTCAAAAACTTCGTCGTTACTTTTGTATATTTTTGGAAAATATTTTTATTGGATTAGAAAATAAATCTGATTTAAACAGATGGTTGCCATTTGAGGCAAGAATTGGATGTTTTAATTATTTGAAAGAATGGTGTGGTTATGGTGATTCTAAACACTTGACTGAAGAAAGATATCAATTGATGTTAAATAAATCGACTAACCAACAAAAGGATTTAACTTCATCAGCTGCTATTTTAGAAGTTGAAAAAAAATTATTACAATCGACTACTTTAAGCTGTATGGCCACGATTTGTTCGGGTCCAATAACTCAAGAAATTAATATACCAGGCAAATCGGCTGCTGTTATGTCTTTTGATGTACCATCATTAATGAAATGGATTCATTCACTTTTATCATCAGATCTGGAAATGATTCATGACATTGGTAAGAAGGCATTATCTAATGTTTTAAAACTAAACCCTGACAATCAAGAAATTTACCATGAAGTTTTATCTCAGTGTTATACCAACCAAAAACATTCTAAAGCTACTGAAAACTACTACATTACCTTTGTTCACTTTTTGATGGAAAATAAACAATTTGTAGACATTCCTGTTGATTTATTTTGTTTGGTAACATTTTTAATTGGGGATGATAACTATCAAGTCAGAAAATATTCAATGAAGTTATTAATGTTCCTAGAAACTAAATTTTATAATTCTAATTCAGTTAACAGATTTGCGGAAAGTGTTAACAGTAGAAATAAGGTTGTATATAAAAAAGCGTTGTTTGAACTTTCTGTTCATATAGCTTCTATCCGCCCTGAAGATGCTTTTGATCGTATCAGTTACCTTACGAAATGTTTCAATCTTGTCAATACTACAACAAGAAGTAACATTTTGTCTTCGTTACTTCCATGGGTACAAACAGTTGAATTATCCTATATCACAGTTCCAAATACCGCCAGTGACAAAATTGAACAACAATTATCTTCTAAGCTTGATTCAGAAACCAAACTTGTTAAGACTATCAATGATTTGACTCCTGCTTCGATTATGGTGTTAAATAACTTGTTTGAAATTACGGTCAAATTTAGTTCAATTATTCTGAACGAGGTTGAAGCTCTATGGGTTGCATTAGGTTCTAAATCAACTAATTTTGATAAGATTGTTGAATATTTAATTAGCAACTCATTGGAACGTAAAAACGCTGGCTTTGTAGGTTATGCCCGTCAAATCATTGATTACATTAGTTTTTCATTACCTGATATTAATTACATGGTTGATAAATTAATCAAGAACTTACAACCCAAATCAATGATTCCTCCCAAGCCTCATTCAGTTGTTAACTCTTTCCATTCGCTGAAAGAATTTCCGTATATTGCTAACTTGTGGGAGTTAATACCTTATAACGAAAAAGATGCTGCATTCTCCTTGGGACAGTTATCGCTAATCTTTTTAGTTGATTTGTTTACATCTCATAACGATAGAATGCTTAATCATTTACCATTATTATTACATGTTAGTTTTTCATTGCTAGATCACTATTTACCAATAGTTCAAGATGCTGCGGCAACTTCCTTATGTCATATTTTACATTCATTGGCCTTGTCTGATCCTAAAACTGAAATGGCAATTAACAAATTAACTCACAAAGATCATATTAAATTTTTATGGGTCTATGATGATTTGAATAATGATAAGAAGGGAGCAAGAACTCCTAAAAATATGGACTTGCTAGTTAGAAATGCTTTGGAAATTCTCACTCCAATGTCTAGCAATTTACAAGAAGATTGGAGCAAAGTAGCTTTAACTTGGTCGACCACATGTGCTGTTAGACACATTGCTTGTAGATCATTCCAAGTTTTCAGATCGTTGTTGTTAGTATTAGATCAATCGATGTTAAAAGATATGTTACATCGTTTATCAAATACTATCTCAGATGAAACTCCTGATATCCAAGGATTTGCAATGCAAATTCTAATGACTTTGAATGCTATCAATGCAGAATTGGACTCAGAGAAGTTAATTGACTTTCCTCAATTGTTTTGGTCTGGTGTTGCATGCTTGAGTACAATTCATGAACAAGAATTTATTGAAGTTTTATCAGCAATGTCTAAATTTGTATCAAAAATTGATTTGGACTCCCCAGAAACTGTATCTTGTTTAATTTCTACATTCCCCCCTAAATGGGAAGGAAGATTCGAAGGACTTCAACAAGTTGTAATGGTCGGGTTGAGATCTGCCTCTTCCTATGAGCAGACCATGAAGTTTTTGGATAAATTAAATACTTTGCAAGATAGTGAGATTATTGCTAGCCTGAGGGATTCAAGGTTATTGATGACAATTGTTGCTAATTTGCCAAGGTTTTTACATTCCTTAGACCTGAAATCGATTAATAAAGAAGTTGAAGATACTGCTATGAGGTTAAGCTCAATGAGTGAAAAAAATGGGAAACTTTCATTATCAAAGATCTTCATATCACTAGCCAAAAACAGATTTAGATCTAAAAAGGACTTTTTGGTTCAGACTATTTCAAGTATCAAGAATGTATTTTTCCCTGAATATGAAGCCCAAACCTTGGTCTTATTATTAGGATTTTTATCTAATAAAACGCCTTGGGTCAAGTTAGAAACCTTAACTACCTTAAAATATATTATTCCGTTGGTTGATTTACAAAGTGAAGAATTTGTTGGCGTGGGTGCTGATTTAATATCTCCATTATTAAGGTTATTATTAACTGACTATGCTGAACCTGCATTAGAAGTTTTGGATGAAGCTGTTAGTATCTCGGGCTCACAATTGGATAAAGATGTATTAAGAATGAGTTTAGGTAATTCATCAATGAAAAAGGAGTATGAAAGAACGGCAACATTATTTGGTATACCAGATGATAGTGGTTGGGCAATACCAATGCCAGCAGTAACTGCTTCGAGTACCAGAAATAATGTTCATGCTGTGTTTTCTACATGTACTATTTCATCTTCAACTGCTAAAATTGAAGACGAAGAATTGGAACCTCAAAATGATGAGGAATTTCATTTCCATAGGGAAGACTATTATTACCCACCTCCAAATGATAATGCGTCAGTTACTGTTGAGGAACGTGAGGCCGCTTCATTAAGTCATATGTGGGCAGCATTAGATGATTTCGATTCTTTCTTCACAAAAGAAAATGACAATGTTCCAATTAATAATACCGCTTTATTGTATGGTTCAAGACCAAGAGGTGTTGGTGGGCTGCTGCATGTTCACAGTGCATCTGTTGATACTAGACTTAGTAATACAAGTGATTCGATTACTCCGTTGGATTCGGCTCCATTTGTTTATGATAAGAAGGCATCGGTTATTTTGAACAGAAGTTTGGCGAGAACTCAATCCAATTCATCATTCAAAAATAGTTTAGCTGATTCAATTGGTAATCCAACCTACGTCAACGCACCTGCTGCAATTAATACGAAGAAATCATATATCCCATTCAGGAATAGTAGACATAGTTTGAAACAACAGCAACAGCTGCCTTTGCAATATGTTCAACAGCCTCCAACTCCGCAACAACAACAACCACAATTGCAATTCCAACAACTGCAGACCACGCTAAACCAAGGCTCAGAGGACAACTTCGTAACACCCATAATGCCTACCTCACCTACATTTGAAGTTCAGAACATGCACAATATGATATCGCCAACGTTAAATGCCACCAATATGAACAATAAAACACCGACTTTTGATTCACTGGATACTATCAATGAAGGCACTCCTACCATGTTTGACAGTTTCCTTGGAGGTAATAAAAAGAGGTCTAAAAAGCAAGTTAAACACTCCCCCAGTGTACCAACTGAAATGAGTAGGCCAAGTTCTGGTAATGGGCCAACAAATACTAGGACCCTGCCATCTGGATCCACTCCAAGTACAAGCTCGTCTAATGTGAAGAATAAAGAAAAGACACGAAACTCACAAAAATTCAAATAGATAGTTATACGTACACATATATACATACGCACATACAATCTATAACTCATAGTCTTAGCTCTTATGTCTTCACAGGATTGCTTTCACTGTGCAACTTTTGCAGCCGTTGGCTCACGTGCAATATGGCACGCGAGTTGCACGCGAGTTTCTCGAACAAAAAAATCTTTCTGAAGAGCAAAAAAAGACCCAGAGAGCATTAAATTTTTCATCATTTTTTTCACCATATTTTCATAAAAGCTTGAAGAATAGAGAGCTCTTGTATATTTTAATTTCAATTATGGCACCCAAGAAGCAGCAAATATCGGACAAGAATAAGAACAAGGCCAAGGCCAAGTCTGCAGATGATAAGGCCTTTGGTTTGAAAAATAAGAACAAATCAAAGAAGGTTCAACAACAGATCTCACAAATGAAAGCGGGTGTTGATGGTGGGTCAGCTAAGAAAAGAGAAGCTGATCTCAAGAGAAAAGCAGAAGAGAAGAAGGCTGCTGAGCAAGCTAAGAAAGAGGCTGCTGCGTTGTTTGGTATTCAGCCACAAAAGATTCCATTTGGGGTCGATCCAAAGTCGATTCTATGTGAATTTTTCAAAAGAGGTGTATGTGAAAAGGGACCAAAGTGTAAGTTTTCCCATGACATAAATGTTGGAAGAAAAGATGCAAAGAAAGATTTATACACGGATGCTAGAGCCGAAAAGGAAGCCGATACCATGGACCAATGGGATGAAGAGAAATTAAGAAGCGTTATTATGTCTAAACATGGTAATCCAAAGACCACCACAGACATTGTTTGTAAATATTTTATTGATGCGGTTGAAAATGGTAAATATGGGTGGTTTTGGGTCTGTCCAAACGGTGGGAATGAATGTAAATATAGACATTCCTTGCCTCCAGGATTTGAATTGAAGACAAAAGAACAAAAGAGATTGGAAAGATTGGCTGATGAAAGTGCTCCAAAGATTACCTTGGAAGAATTCCTTGAATTAGAAAGAGGCAAATTAGATAGAAGCAAATTTACCCCAATAACAATTGACACTTTCAATGAATGGAAGAAAAAGAAAGCTCAAAAGAAACAAGATGAAGTTAAGTCTGAAAAGAGAAGAAAAACTGGAAGAGAACTTATCTTGGATATATTCTCTGACAAATATTACACAGAAGAAGAAAATAAGGACGAATGGGACTTGTCTGAATTCAAAAAGAACTTACCAGATGAAGCCGATTCTGATATCAAGGATTACGGTGAAGGATCTTACAAATTTGATCAAAGTATAAGCGAGAACTCTTCTAAGGAAGAATCAAATTCAAATTCAGATGACACAGTGGTCAATGACTATGATAATAAAACAGAGTCTGAGTCTAATGGTTTCATTGAAAATGGTAAATCAGAAATAACAGCTTAATCTTCATAACAAAGAACTAATACCAAAGTTTTAATGCATATTCTTAGAAGGAAGACTTTTCTTTCTTGTACAATAACATACCAGTAACAATTTTTTTTGGGTTTTTTTTCACTTTCCTTTGATTAGGAGAAACGAAGTGTATTTATAATTATATATTTATTTATAATAATGCCACAATTAATCACTTTGAAATTCATGTATTTTCAGAAACCTCTTTAAAGATCTCATAACTAGTGTCATACAAGTCATCATCTTCATCAGTGAAAAATCTCACGATAGTATTAGTCTGTTCCAACGCTTTAACTCCAGCCATTGCTCTTTCGATCCATTCAGCTCCCTTTTCATCAACATCTCTTAAATCTTCAAAATGATGAGAATAATAAATATTTTGTAAATTATCAAGCAATTGGTCTCTTGTTG
Organism: Yamadazyma kitorensis; assembly: GCA_030572015.1. NCBI lineage: Eukaryota > Fungi > Ascomycota > Pichiomycetes > Serinales > Debaryomycetaceae > Yamadazyma > Yamadazyma kitorensis. Next base: position 449,690 of record JAJLZC010000002.1, on the reverse strand, counting down.
GATTTTCAATGTTGAGTTGAGTTCTTGTTGATCTTTTGGGGAGTTTTGGGTTTTTTAAATCAGTATGCTCAGCCAATTCAGTATCCGTATGGGCTTTATGAAGCTTATCACGACTTGGCAATGGCGGTGCTTTTTCTTTTTCTTCTTCTGGATGTTTTAAACTTTGGGCATCATCTTCTTCCTGTTCTGTAGACACGGGGGAGAAATACCTCAATTTGGTTGGTTTCCTAGGTACTAATGGTGGTAATTTCGAGGCCCTTGATTTAGCTTCTTCTGATAGTGTAGGACTTGGTCTGGGGTTCTGTATTGGGCTTGGGCTTGGGCTCGATGGTAATGCAACAGAGTCAGTTAAGTCTATTAAGTCTTCCATACTATCTGGGGTATAGATAACCTGATCTTTCTTGGGTGGCTTCTTTGTACGACTATCCATAATTCGATTTAGCTCATTAAATATTTTCAAGTCATCAACGTCTGACAAAGAATTCGGCACGTATCTTATATAGATAGCCAACACTTTATTTGGATAATTCTTTGCTAAGTCAACGTATGATTCAAAATCATATTCACCTGAATCTCCTACACAAATGAACTTTTTCTTGGTGAAGTCATTAGCTAATTTAGTCAATGCTGTTTTTTTTCTTGATAACGAAGGTTCCATTAATGATGAAATAATATTACCAGTATATTGCTTCAAATGCATTGAACCTAACGGTAATCCTACCGCTTTAAAGTATTTCAAAATAGTAGGAAATAATTGTAATGGAGAATTGGAAACATAGTGGAATGATAATTTTTCCGATTCAACTAACTTAGTGTACCATTTTACCACAGGTGGGATTGCCCAATTGTTCACTTCCTTTAACAATAAACTGTTCAATAATTCTCTTTTGTCCCCTATTACACCCGTTAATTTCACCGTATCATCAATATCACTTATAATTGCTACACCTTCATCAGGAACCACAACGATCTCTTCAAAAGCACATAACTTCTCATCTCTTGTCGCCAGGACTTGGATAATCGAAGGAATATAATCTACTTCAATACAAGTGTTGAAGCAACCATTGCCGTCAGTTAGAATTTGGGTACTTTTTAAATCTTTTGTAGGTTTCACATCCTCTGAGCCAATTATTATAGTTAATTCAGCATTAGCTATAAACCTTGCAATAAAGTAACTTAACCTTTCTCGCAAGGTTTCTTCACTGTTGCCCAAATGAGAATTCGGCCTGCTTGAAGTTTGGGAAGACTCAGGTTGTAACAGATTCAATGATAAAGAATCTGAAGATACGACAGTTTCATTATCAGAATCATCAAAAATATCTTGCTTGATGCTATCACTTTCTAAATTTTGAATCGCTTGTTGGGACGTGCTATCGTACCTAATGATCTGCTTAACCAATGAAAAAACCAACCGATTCTTTCTTGTCATCAATCCTGGACATGATACCCACCCTCCAACATCTACATGGTATTTACCATCGGCAGTTTGTCTTGTATAAGTAGGAAACAAAGTTATCACCGCATCATGAGGGATCTTTAGATGCCCCAGTTCATCATAAATATCATTAGAAAAAGCCCTAGCTGATACGCCAGAAGCCAACTGGGATACTGAGCCTGAAATCTTAGGTATATATACGTCTCTTGCCGTCCTTGCCAAACCAAATAGTCTTTGACGCCTTGATTGTTGGGGTTGTAGTGGATATTGTTGCTGTTGTCCAGCCAGGTCATCATCTGAACCAGAATTGGCTCCAGAGTTGGAACCTGAGCCCTCATTCGAGCTGTTCCTTCGATTTCTACCGCTATCTGACTGAGATTGTTGAATCATTTTTCCATGGCGTTTAATTCTCCTCAATTGATACTTGGCCCTATAATAATCTTGTTTGTTGATGGGGTACTTTGTTTTCAACGATTTATAATCACGATAAACGTCGGTCAATAGCTTAAGCCCAGGATTCTTGAACTTTATCGGTTTGAATCTTCTCAGAACAAAAGCTGAAGCGATTCTAATGAATGAATTATTCTTACCACTCACCTTGGATCTTTAACGTTTGCGCAGTTGATTTTCTCATTAATGAGAATCTCATGATATAACATTCTTCCATCAAATGTTTCCATTGGGGCCCTAAGCATAAGCTATTTGGTAGTATATGACTCGAATGTGAATGTTTGGAACGACGTAAAATGAGTGGGATTCTAGATCATTGAAACATTGACTGAAAACGGATCCATTCCAGCTAATCATGACTTATATCCATCACTTGGGTGGTGATAGCCTGCCAAATCGTATAATCCAATCTTCAAGTCAATGCCCATCCTGTCGTTATCATGAGTTGTCACAATGTCTCTTGTATGGACATCCACCGTCTATTGATCTCTCCCCCACTATTCAAAACGGCTCTTACTCCTATTCTCAGATCAGTGAGCAAAAAACAAAATTTCTGCCGTAAAGAATAGATAGAGAGTAGAAGAAGATAGAATAAGGCACGATATAAAAGGGAAAGATGTCATTGGAAACCTTGTCGATTGGAAATGACTTGAAGGATTCTTTCAAACCGACTGCTAAATGGGTCAATAATGGGATCAATTGGTTGAGTGATATCGATGAGTTTTATCGAGAACGAGCTACGATTGAGAAAGAATACGCTACCAAGTTGAAAGAACTATGTAAGAAACATTTTGACAAGAAAGCCAAAAATTCATCACATTTGTCGGTTGGAGATGAGCCACAGATCACTCCTGGATCATTGGAAAGTGCATCTTTGGTGTTATGGAATGATGTTTTGACGCAGACTGAGGCTATATCGGAAGAAAGAACAAAGTTAAGTCGAGACTTTAGTGGTAAGATTGGTGATAATTTAGTAACTTTGAAAGCCAGATGTTCTAAAGTGTCTAAGCAGATTGAAGGAATTCATGAATATTTGACTGAAGAAAAAGTACACATGGAGGATGAAGTCACTAAAGCTAAAAAACATTATGATTCTTTGTGTTCTACAACTGAAAGTGCCAGACAAAAGACCGAAAAATCATCTAGTGATAAGTACCAAAAGAAGTTAGGCGATAAGGAATCTGAAATGAATATAGGTAAAAATGAATATTTGATCAAGATAAATGTTGCCAATAGATTGAAAGACAAATATTATTATCAAGATGTTCCTGAATTATTAGATTATTTTCAAGAATTAAATGAAGCAAGAGTAGCAATCTTAAACAAGATTATCAAGAATGCAAATATAATTGAAAGAAACTCAAATGATAAAGTTAAAGAAAAATTGTTGGTTATAGATCAAACAATTGAAGAAAATAATCCTAAATTAGATGTAGCTATGTTTATTAAACATAACTTAATCGATTGGAAAGAACCTGCTGATTATTATTTCATACCAAGTTCTATTTGGCATGATGATGAAAGCTTAATTACAAAAGAACCCGAATTAACAGAATTGAAAAAATCTTTAAATAAGAGTTCAATTGAATATTCAAAATACGAAGATACTTGTTTAAATATCAAACAAAACTTAGAAGAAAGCATTAAAGATAGAAAACAAGATGAGAATAATTTAACATTAAAATTTGACGTTAAATTTTCAAATAGTTTATCATTATTGTCTAAATTTATGAGAGAAGATACTCAAAGGGTCAAAAATGAAGTTATCATTGAATTGATTCAGAATTTTGCCAACGGCAAAGATTTATCTTACCAAGAAGAAGTTAAAGTGAAAAAGTCAAAGTTCGGACTTTTCAAAAAGGGTACAAGTAGTAGTAATAATGGTACTAATGGTGGCCATGATTCTGATGGGCACTCTTTACACACGGTAACATCCACCACTAGTCATAAAACTATAGGTTCAGGTGGAGGCTTGTTCAACTTAAGAAGAAGTAGAGCCAAATCAAATGCGTCATCGACTGCCACAAATGGAGTCACTGGTAAAGCCCTATATAAATATGATGCTGCTGGAGATGATGAGGCTTCAGTCAATGTAGGAGATGTTGTTAATGTTGTTGACGAAGATGATGGATCAGGTTGGACTATGATTAATAACAATGGAGACGAAGGATTAGTCCCTACTACATACTTACAAATCATTCAATCTACCACGACCTCATCAAATCCAGATACTCCAAAGAAACAAGGGCCAAGTGTTGCGCCAAAAAGAGGAGCCAAGCGAGTTCAATATGTGGAAGCATTATATGACTATTCTGCTGATGGGGAAGATGAGATCAGCATTTCAGCTGGTGATAAGATTGTATTAATTCAAGAAGATAGCGATGGTAGTGGATGGACAGAAGGTGAAATTAATGGCAGGAAAGGATTATTCCCAACTAGTTATGTAAAGAGAGAATAATAATGGCATCTATATAGTTGATAAACAATACTGTAGTATAAACGAAAAATATTTCATAAGAGATATTCTACCAAAAGAATTTTTTTTCACATTTATATATATAATGTTACAAGAATAATTAACGATATTTATATATATATATTTGAATTATTATTATAAATATAAATTAAAAATAAGATCCTAAAATTATCCTAAAATGATATTTATATATTTTAATTTCGTAAATTGTTGTATATTGCAATTTGTGTCAGGGGGAAGGGAAATAGTTGTTGGTTCTAAAAGCTTGATGGTTTTGATTCTTTAGAAATCAGAAGGGATGAACTTAATATTCACCTGGGATTTCAAAAACAACTTGTTTACCGGTTAATTTACCATATAATTGTTGGAAAGATTCTAATTTATAGTCAACAGCATTTGAATCTTTTGAATCTAATAAGATTTTTTGGATTTTGTTACCACCAACCAAGTATCTAACTCTTTTACCAATGATTTCAGTTGGGAAAACTAAATCTTCCAAGATTTTGTCATGAACAGCAGTTAAGGTTCTTGATCTTGGTCTCTTTTGTTGTTTTCTTGAAACTCTTGATGGTTTTGGTAAGATTCTTCTTTCAGCTAAGAAGACAACATGTCTGTCTGGGAATTTCTTTTCTAATTCTCTAGTCAATCTAGTTTGGACTTTTCTGTAAGCTGATAAAGATGGATGTGGAACAAAAACAGCTAAAGCTTTTTTACCACCTGAAACATCAATTTCTTTAATGGCTTTGAATTGTAATGGTCTTAATTCAGCTTTTAAATCTGGTTGAGCTTCCAAGTCAACAAAAGCTTGGGCAACTTGTAATTCTAATTCAGATGGTTTTTCGGATAAAATCTTACTGGCAGCAGACATGTTTGATGTTATACTTTTCAATTTATTACAGTGAAATAAAAATCTTTTTGATTGAAAATTTATAAATATAAAATCTATATAGAAAATTTTTTTCAACTTTTTCACTGTAGTTTCGAGACTTCGTTTCTCAAATTTTTCAATTTTTTAACTATGGCTGATTATGTAACAAATCTAACCCTGAGATGTGGTCATGTGATGCGTGTGACTGTTTTTCCGGTTTCCTTTGGCTGCAACTTTTAGTTGTACCATAGAGTGGTATAACGGCATAGGACTGTGGTATGACTGAGACTACCGTAAGAGAAAACTACAAATGAGAAGTTGAAATCCAACCACAATAGTGCAAGCCGGAAAGATGAGTGGTGGCAAAGATTATAGAACCACAAGGGCATTAATAAAGCTACCAAAGCATTACACTACAGAATGACAGAGCAGTAGAAGAGTATATACGTCTGGATTATCGTCTTAAAAGGGTTGGAGACTGAGCTATGTAAGATGTGTTTATTATATAACTCTAGCCTTGTGGTTCTTGGAATAAGCACAATACTCTAATGGCCCCATTCGGCTATTTATTTGTGGTGACTAATAGAGTGTCATCGGCCAATATAGCTCCATTACCAGTGTCTGACAATTCCAGGTCGAGCATAGAAGTCTAGGTCCGGCTTTGTAATCATTTCGACTTATTTACCGCGAAGCCTCCCGGTCGATGCCACCAATCCCCCACGGTTCGCAGACAAACAAAATGGCCAATGCACAAGTATGAAAAACTCCAGATTTTATGATAAGCCGATTAAAATTAATTAATTTAAATAGTTTTAGTCCAGTTATTTCAACAAGTTTATTCAAAGGTAGAATATCAATTAGAAATTATAGTATGAGTTTAATTGAAGAAGCAAAAAAATTGGCGGCTTATAAAGCAGTCGATGAGAATTTCCCTACTAATGCCAAAGTTGTAGGTATTGGTTCTGGAAGTACTGTAGTTTATGTTGCTGAAAGAATTGGACAATTAAAGAATAAGGCCGACTTCACTTGTATACCAACAGGATTCCAAAGTACTCAATTGATCATTGATAATGGATTGAAATTAGGTACCATTGAACAATATCCTGAATTGGATATTGCATTTGATGGAGCTGACGAATGTGATATCAACTTAAATTTAATTAAAGGTGGTGGTGCTTGTTTGTTCCAAGAAAAGTTGGTGGCTGCTTCTGCTAAAAAGTTCATCGTTGTTGCTGATTATAGAAAGAGGTCTCCTAAATTATTAGGTACAAATTGGACAAAGGGTGTACCAATCGAAGTTGTGCCAAACTCTTGGGTTAAAGTATCTAATGATTTACAAAAATTAGGGGCAGTCAATATAATTTTAAGATCTGGTGGTGGTGCTAAAGCTGGCCCTGTAATAACCGATAATAATAACTTTTTAATTGATGCTGATTTTGGTAAGATTGAAGATCCAATTGATTTACATAACAAAATCAAATCTTTAATTGGGGTTGTTGAAACTGGATTGTTTTGTGACATGGCCAGCAAGGCATATTTCGGTGAAGAATCTGGTGAAGTCAGTTTTCTTTAGCTTCTTTATTTGCACTTTTCTTTATTAATATACATTAATAAAATCGTAGTTCTATTTAAGAGTAGTCTTCCTAGAGAAGAGTATATCTCAAGGGAAAAAAAGTACATACAGCCTATTTACTATTATTTGAAATCCAATTCAAAGTTTCAACTAAACCAGTACCATTAATAGCAATGGTAGGTATGACAGACCAAGTATGATTACCAGGCAAGTTATTTAAGTCAAATCTTTCAATTAATTCTTTTGGTTTGATTGCATCTGGGACATCTTGTTTGTTTGCCAATACGATTAATAAACATTCACTCAATTCTTTATCACTAATGACCCTTAAGAGTTCCTTTTTAGATTCTTCTAATCTTTTTAAATCTGATGAATCAACTACATAGATTAATGCATCAGTCCCAGTGAAATAATGTCTCCATAATGGTCTAATTCTTTCTTGTCCACCACAATCCCAAACCGCAAAAGATACATTTTTCTGTTTGACAGTTTCAACATTGAAACCTACTGTTGGAACAGTTTGTGAAGTTTTACCTAATTTTAACTTATACAATATAGTAGTTTTACCAGCATTGTCAAGCCCCAACATTAAAATTCTCATTTCACGGTTCTTGAAAAGTTTTGACTATAGAAGTTAGTACTAATATTTACCAGGATGTTGGGGATATCTCTCTGTGTGGTTATCTATCTCTTTGGAATCTGCTCTGCGATCAGTCACATCCAACTGGTGGAAATCTCCACAGTTTTCACCACTATCATGGTTTTGGTACTCCCTTACATGTCTTCACCAGCTTGGGATACCAATGACACATGGTGCCTGAAAGTGTTCCCGCTCACACTAATAAAGAGCATCTCTTAACGTGTTTTGCTTCTCTGTGTTGTGGCTTTTCTCCAAAAAATACCCCTGTTTCGACAAATACATACCATAAATATACCCATGGTGACTTAATTATTAGAAAAAAAAATGAATGGAAAGGTTATAGAATGAATTGAAACCAATGTCTGCTTGCTGAAGTGCTTATATTCCAATATAAAAAATGAAAGTGAAAAATGTGAAGAAACTAATCAGTTATATTGATATTAAACGAGAATTGAATTCTCCCATTCGCGTTCCTTTAAATGAAGCGTTTAACATTTTAGACGAGATTCTCTAGTGAAGAACTTTAAAACGATAATACCACTACTTTCATTAGAGATAGAGTTTGATAGTACAATGGGAACAACAATTATCACACAAGTGAAGAAGTAGTCGAAATGCTATTCGACAACAATCTTTCAAAAATGGGTACCAATAAATTGTCCTATTTAGGAAACATTATTAGATAAAACGATTATTGTTAGCATATAACAGCTTGAAACGGAATTAGCCACTATTGTTTGGATATATTAGAAGATACAAATTTTTCTTAAAGCAGTTAAAGTTATGGTCACTGGATAACTGGACCCTCTTCTCTCTCCTAACATTAATTAGGACGGACATCAATTAGCACAGAGTACAGTCAAGCCTTACAGCCAACGTTCATAAGATACATTTGTATATTAAAGAGAATATTCTAATTGGCAGATCTATGGAGTCTTTCTAAAGATAATTTGACATCACCTTTTGCAAAGTGATCCAAATTATAATACTTTGGTGCTAGTTCTATTAACCATTCTGGTCTAATACTAGTTACTGTTCTTATATAATTCTTGGACGTCAATACAAATTCGTTGTAGATGACCCACTCGTTTTCAAATGTCAACACTGACGATGGATGTATCAAAACATCTTGGTTATCTTTAATAGTCAAATAATTGTTTTTATTCGACCCTGATTTCTTCTTGGCTACTTGCATGAAAAACCCAGCAACCAATGCCTTCCTTATATTGTCCCAATATGACTTGTCATTAAAGTTATTAGATGTTAATTTGATTTCATATTTTTGCATTAAAGATTTCAATTGATTTCTAACATTCTTCCCACTAACCAATGATCGATAATTCAAGAAATTATCTCTGCACCATTTAGCATCTTCGCCATTTTCAATGAACTCGTAAAATACATTTAGTAAAGTTAAATGATCACCATGTTTATGCAGAAAGGACATCTTGATCTCATCAGCTAATTTTCTATTTTGTATTGGTCTAACAAAAACATTTGGAACAGATAATAACGACACAATAGTCAAGATTTCATTTGAACAATTGAAGGCTACAGATCCAATTAAAAGAACGGCTAACATAGGATCTAATGGGAAATTTGATGTCAATCTTCCTAATGAAGTCAATTCTCCTTCATCACCAAGACAATTCAAATAATTCAACTCTTCTAATGCTCTCATCATTGTTTCTGGTGCTGGAGGATCCATGAAATCGAAATGCACTAAATCATCGATTCCTAATTTTTTCAATTCAAGTACAGTATTACTTAAATTAGATCTTAAAATTTCTGGGTAACTTTGATCGATTAACTCTTTCTTGAATGCTTCTTCTGTATATAAACGGAAACATTTCCCTGGTTTTGTTCTACCAGCTCTACCAGCTCTTTGTTGGGCACTAGCTTTTGAAATGGGCGAAACTAATAAAGATTCAACTCTTATTCTTGGATTATATACCTTTTGCTTGGAAAACCCTGGATCAATCACGTATACTACCCCATCGATAGTCAAAGAAGTTTCAGCAATATTGGTGGAAACAATACACTTTCTACCAATCTTACCACTTGGTGAATTACCTGGAGCTGGATCAAAAATCTTTTGTTGTTGATAAGGAGGTAATGAACCATATAATGGGTAAATCTTTAATTCTCCACATTGACCTTCTCTAATTAATTGATCAGTTTCTAAAGAAATCTTTTTCACTGCATCTTCAATTTCTTCTTCACCAGTTAAAAACAACAAGATATCACCTTCATCTTCAGTGGCATGGATTTGTAGAACGGTTCTAATGGCTGCATCCAAATAATCTTTTTGGTATTCTGGAGTGTAATAAATCTCAACTGGATGAGTTCTACCAGGTACTGTTAACAATGGAGCACTATTAAAATAGTTTTGAAACTTTTTTGCCTCTAATGTGGCAGACATAATGATAATTTTTAAATCCAGTCTTTTCTTGATTAATCTTTTTAATAAACCCATTAAAATATCGGTAGCCAAAGTCCTTTCATGGGCTTCATCTAATATTATAACAGAATAACGAGTTAATAAATGATCTTCCATTGCTTCTCTTAATAACATCCCATCAGTCATATATTTCAAAATTGTTTTATTACTTGTCTTATTTTCAAATCTAATATTATAACCAACTTCTTCACCCAATTTCACATCCATTTCATCAGCAACTCTTGCTGCCACAGACATTGCTGCCACCCTTCTAGGTTGGGTACATGCAACTTGTGTTCCTTGTAAATGAGGTAAATCATCAAATAATACAAATTGAGGAATTTGGGTGGTTTTACCTGACCCCGTTTCCCCTACAAATACCATGATTTGATTCTTTTGAAAGATCTTTAAAAATTCATCACGTTGTTGATGGACTGGTAAATTTCTTCTTGTTTTTAAAATATCAAAATAGCCAACGCTGAATTCATTCCCACTAAAAGGATTAAGCTTCCCATCTTCTAACTTTTGAGCTTGTTTGGCATTGGTTGCATGTCTTTGAATATTTGCAAATTCACCAGCATCATGGAATTGTAATGGTTCTTCTGGATCTATTTTTTTGTGCAGCAATTCGATCTCCGCTTCTTCGGCGATTTCTTCTGCTGACTCCAACTTCAATTTCTTATATTTTCTATCTGACATTGAAACCGTTTTTGTAACCTATCCTTTATATGATAATTTTTTAATCTCATCTTGAAAAATTAACAAAACATCAACGGTCGTGCGCGAACTTAATCTTGGAAGACAGTTTAATAATGTAAGCATTGGCCCTTCACCAAGAAGGTGAATGTCGATTCATGGGCTTCCTAATGATTTTATGTTTCCACTCCATTTTCATTGCTAGAGTTAAGAAAAAATATTATCGTTCCGTAAGATGTTCTAAACTACCGGTGTTACAGGAACATTAGGTATGGGGGTAGAGTCTAGGGCATTGGCAATGGGCCACGGAGTACATTTCAATGTACAAGAGAATAACCAGCTTAAGTGGATATGTAAGGGAATATTTAACAGATTGGTGGGAAAGAGTGGATTACCGTGACAGCAGTGAAGAAGAGGGAAAGTTGAAAGTATATTACATGACAGTGGAAGGTAGGCTATATATAGTACACTGAGCAATTCAACGGTATTCCTTAGGGTTTAGTGGCTTATAATTATGTCTAAGACTGCGTCGCTGTAATGGAATAGAAAAAGGAGCCCCAAGCTTTAACATACACGGTTTGACTGAGTTCATAACATTTGCTGAGCAAATGTAAAGATTAATCCTGGGAAAGTCTAACTCGAGGGACTGATTTACTCTTGAACCTCATGCAGACTAAAGCAGAACAGCAAAAAGCTAACACCGAAGAATAAAGCTTTTGAACCTAGTGCATAGAGCAAAGAGTGAAAGCTTAGCTCGTTGTAGTACTGTGGTAGACGTTATAGTACTATGGTAGAGGGTGCAGAGCAAAAGCTGGACAGATAAATTTGCAATCGAGCGACATTGTCGTGAATGTTATGATTCTTTGGAGACTACCCAGGACTGTACTGTCAAGTATTGGCCCCAGTAGTGGTGGTACGGTCTGTGTGGTAATGTCTGGTACACCTGGTGCTGCCTGGTACTTCCTGCCGCTAGCTAGCACTAAACAGCCAATACAATGCACAGCAAACTGAGATAAATCCGTAGAGCTAAGAAAAATGTGTGAAGAAAAATAGAAAAATGTGGAAAAGAGGAAAGCTACACAACTAAGTTCAAGCAAGCGGTCTCGGTCATCAAGGTAGCACTCAGCAAGAAAGCACTCAGCAAGGAGAATAAGAATTACAAAGGCAGTACCATCGTGGTGCAACTATAGCACACGTAACGCTAACAACATATATCCAGAGATCAAAACATGTCAGACATGGCTGGGTTCCTGAGGTCGTGCCGTGTTCATAAACCTCCTTTGATCCATATATTTCATATGATTCATATGCTTGTAGTCTTATCTAAACATAGTAAACAGGCTCCATAAGCAAGCACATGCCATGTCAAGCCGTACTTATTGGCAGTCACCGGTAGCTAGAGCTGGTTGGTGCAGACTGCAGACCCATGTTGGCTTCTGACCGTGTTGACTGCTGGCCGGCTCTCACAGGCTCTGACGGGCCCTAGTCAGTGGTAGGACTCATGGCAGAACTGGCCCGCCTTAATCACACGGTAATCCACGACCACAAACAATAAAGTGTCTAAGAATATTTGATGCGATTTTTTTCCCGATTTCTCGAGAAACGTGTGGGTGCACCGGTGCCGGCTTTTCATTGCTTCAAAAATTATATGAGTACTTATACAGTAAGGAATCCTGGAAAATTATTTCTTTAAATAAAGTTGCACAGCATAGATTATATATTATAGATTATAGATTATAAGTAATAGATTATAGATCATAGATCAGACGTTAGGTCATAATATATATCATACGATAGAATAAAGACTCCCATTACATAAATTTTGTACCAATTTGTACCATTTGTACCATTTGAAAGTAGTTATACGCTGGAGACGAAATGAATAAACAACTTCATGATTTATATAAAATATCCAATACTTGTTTTTCGATATTAAAGTCTTCCGTTAACACGGTCAGCAATGATTTACATTATTTGAAAGACTCACTGTTGATCTACAAGACTGTTTCAGCCAATTGTGATGATTCTAAGTTGATGTATTCTGAATTATACCAGCTTTCTAATTTTGGTCCTAATTATAGGCCTGCAGAATCTAGCAGTAAGCCTAGTGGCAAGTCGAAGTCTAAGCTCAAGTCTAAAAGACATTACTCAACTAAAGCTTTCCAGCAACAACAAGATTTTAATAACCTTCAACCGCTTAATCCTTTAGATCCAAAAAAGAAAAAGGTTTCTAAAAAGATCATTGGCCATGCTGATAAAGTATCTCCTAATGAAGTGTTAAATTCTTCTCAGGTTCCAAGTTCAAGGTTATCAAGAATTTTCCATTATGGTTCTTTGGCTGCAGGTATGGGTATTGGAGCTGCACATCATGGTTTTAAGCATTATACTAATATTGATAAACAAAATAACTTAACTTTAAAAAGTCTTATTTTAAACCCAGCAAACGTTGAAAGAATGGCTAAAAAGTTTAGTCAGATGAGAGGTGCCGCTTTAAAAATTGGTCAATTATTATCTTTCCAAGACAATTCGGTATTACCTAAAGAAATCCAAACCATTTTATTGAAAGTTCAGAATTCTGCTCATTATATGCCTTTTAATCAATTAAATCAAGTAATGAATAAAGACTTAGGTGAAGATTGGAGAGCTAGATTATTTACTAACTTCAATGATATTCCAATGGCAGCTGCTTCAATTGGCCAAGTACACAATGCAATCACAAAGGATTTATCTAAGGTGGTTGTAAAGGTTCAATACCCTGGTGTAGCAAATTCAATCGATTCTGATTTAAATAATATCTTGATGTTTTTAACTGCTTCTTCTTTGTTGCCTGCTGGTTTATTTTTAGATAAAACTATAGCCAACGCTAGAACTGAATTAAAATGGGAATGTGATTATATCAGAGAAGCTCAAAATTTGATTCGTTTTGAAGATATGATTAAAGATTACCCTGAATTCAAAGTGCCAAAAGTTTATCATAATTTATGTGGTGAACATGTATTGACTATGGAAAAATTAGAAGGTGTTGAAGTTATCAAAGGTAATTGGAACCAACAAACTAGAAATTTCATTGCAACTAGTATTATGAAGTTATGTTTGTTGGAAATCAAAAAATTCAAGTTCATGCAAACTGATCCAAACTGGGCTAATTTCTTATATAACGAAAACACAGGCCAAGTTGAATTATTAGATTTTGGTGCCGCAAGAGACTTTAATGATGACTTTATTAACAATTATATCGATGTTTTACGTGCTGCAATTAAAAAGGATAGAAAGCAAATTGAAATAATTTCTAAAAAGTTGGGATATTTGACTGGTTTGGAATCTCAACAGATGGTTAACGCTCATGTTGATTCTGTCATAGTCTTGGGTGAGCCATTCAGTCCTGTTAATAATAAGGGTGAAGCTTTTGATTTTAAGGATCAAACCGTAACTGATAGAGTTAAAGATAATATCGGAGTCATGTTAAGTGAAAGATTAAGTCCTCCACCAGAAGAGACCTATTCTTTACATAGAAAATTGTCGGGTATTTTCTTATTATGCTCAAGATTGAATGCCCAAGTTCCTTGTGAACAATTATTCGAAGAAATTATTGGCCATTAACTTGTCCCCTTTTCAAAATAGATCAACATTTGATGTTTCTATTCACGAGTCTTTTGACTCTTAATGACTTATGAGAATATTGTAACTAATATTTAATATTTAATATACTAAACAAAAATTATCGCCAACTCACCTCTCAATCCCCAAATTCTACTATTAATTGGAGTCTATTAAATATATATTATATTAGATTATACACTATGCAATGCAGCATACTTAAAGTAGAACTAGCCTATGAAAAGTATTTCCCAATCATATCACTGTCTTTATATTTCAGGAGGGCGTTGATAGCTTCATCTTGAGGAATTGAACCTAGAAGTTGTCTGGAGATTTCAATCACCGATTGTAATTCTGCACCAGTTAACGTGGCATGCACTATACATTGTAGCAATATGTCAATTGTTTTCTTCAAATTATTCTGGATTATTGGATGTTGATTTTTAATTAATTGAATCAAAAATTGGTATACAAATACAGCAGCTTGTTCATTCTGTAATACAGGCAAAAAGTTAAACCATTGTACCAAGACTTCATTTAGGTTTGGAATACTATCATTAAATTTGTGACAAATTTTGGCAACCGTTGACACCATTGATTCGGTTGCAAATATGTTTTCATCGGCTTTTGCATCAGGTATTGAAATCATGTTATATATGTGAGGTAATATGGATAATGAGAACTCTTTATAACTATCGTTTGTTCCATTAATTGCAGCATATCCAATTGCGGTTGATGAATATTGTCTAATTGTTGCATCCGATGAAATTAATGATTCTCCTAAAACATTTAAAAATTGGTCTTTGAAGGGTCCACTAGAACTACCACAATATTCTAACAAATCGACTATGATAGCTAATCCACATAATTTAATATTGGTATTTTCTTCATTAAGTAATTGAATTACAGTAGGGTAGATTTCATTAAATTGAGGTAAGAAGTCATCACCAGATTTTTTGAAAATAGAACTAATAACTCCATTAATTTTATCTAAAATCTCTTCATCAGTATATTCACTTTCATCCTCATCCACATCTTCGGTATATTCATCATCTTCGTTATCTTTATCTTTGACTCGTTCATAGACTTCAATTAAATTACTATTGATAGCTTCACTCAAATAACTCAACTGAACTACTGATAACAGTTTTTCATTCAAAATTTCAATACAACTTTTAATACATGAATAATAAGCAACTAATAATTCAGGTACAGGTTCGTTGGTTAATGTCTTACAAAGTTTTTCACAGATTTGTGACCATAAAGTCAAGGCCTCATTAGAATTGGGTCCACGGGCAATCACTACACATCTTAAAGTTGACGACAAAGTAACTGCAGCTGAAGCCCTAACCCCATCATGTAAATAGAAATCTAACGCTGGAATAGCGATACTAGCTAATTGAGTAGTCCATGGTAAAAAGTCACCCTTTAATTCCATGGCATAGCTATTTAATAATTCCATGGCGCCGACCTTTTCATCCAAAGCAGCAGTATGAACAGCAATATGTCTACCAGATAATTCAATAACATCCCATTCATCACTGGCAGCATATTCTTCTGCTTCTTCTTCTTCCAATATAGAAATATCTTGTGAAGCTTTAGCGGTTTCCAATAAGGAAGGTAAGATATCAGGTAAGTATTGAATGAAATCTTTACCTACTAATCTACAGATTCTAGCCCAAGCCAGATCCAATTGTTGTCTAACATCATCATCTGATTCTTGTAAGTTATTTTGAATATGAGCAAATAGTTGAATAAATTCATTTGAATTTTCACAAAATTTCTCTTTACCAACAGCCAATGCAATCAAAGATGAACATTCGATACATCTAGCCAAAAGGGCTCTATTATTTTCATCAACATCAGATTTCAAAACATTAATCAATAAAGGCATTAAAGTATCATAATATTTAATAAACCTAGTTTCAGCAGCATCAGCAATTGCAGAAATGGTGGTTAATACTTGTTCTTGAACATATTTCTTTGGAGAATGTAAAAGTCCCAATAAATTAGTCAATAAATCATCTAAATATGGTTCGATTATTTCCTTTGAAGCAGCCTCACTAAAGTTAACCAATGCAGCAGCAGCATGACCTTGCACTCTAGGAACACTATTATTAGTTAATTTAGAAATTAAAGCAGGTAAAATTTGGGAGCCAGAATTTCTTTGAATAACATCAGCAAAATCGGTTGACATTTGGCCCAATGCATTACAACAAGCATATTGAACTCTTGGATGTTCATCTTCGATCAAAGGTAAAATCATTTGTAAGATTTTTGGGATTTCGTTGACTAGTACATCAACACAACCTTCAGCAGCTGAAGACAAAGCCATTAACGCAGCTTGACGTTCTCTCCAGTTAGAAGATTGACACATTGCCGGTAAATATTGGAATAAAGGTGAAGCTAATGAGTTACCACCCAATTTCAAAGAAACACGATCCAAACTCTGACGTGCAGCATCATATTCCAATTCTTCATCCTCTTCTTCGTCATTTGAGCCGTTGTTCCAATCAGCAGCATCGTCATCATCGATACAAACCTCGGTCAACATCGATAATGTAGTCAAAACGATGGTGTGAGTATAATTTTCAGATCTTTTACACATATTTGGAGACACTTCAGCAAAAGTGGTTAACAATTCCAAGGCCCCATTTCTAGTAGTTGAATCTAATTCTTTATTCTTGGAAACAGCTGAACAAAATTCAATAATTGTTGGGAACATATCTTTAAACATTTTAGGAGCCACCATTACCAATTCAATCAAACTCTCTAAAACTAAAGCTAAAGATAAATCTTGGCCATTTTCCAAAAACATCGGTAAGGAATTTAATAAGTTAGGTAATAAAGGACTCAAAGAGTTCCAAATATTCTTTGGTAATTGTTTGAAAAATTCAACAAAAGCTGTACAAGCGGCTATTCTAACATCGTCGTTATCATCGGCAAATGCATGGTTGAAAATAGGTAAAATTTCATTTAAATAAGTTTGACCAATAATTTCTGGAGCTGATGCAAAGATTCTGAAAGCTGATTCTCTAATACTAGGATTTTGATTCGATGAAGCATTAAATAAAGCAGGGATTAAATCATCCCAATTTTTTTCAGGCTGAGTATATTCTTTGGCCACTTCCGATATACAATCACTTAATTTGTGTCTAACCTGATTGTTTTCTTCAGATATAAACCCTTTTAAAAGAATTGAACGAATTTGAAATCTGGCTTCATCACTTATAGTGCCGATATTACGATCGGTAAATCTGGTGAGGTTTTTAGGTTGTTTGATAGCGATTCTTCTGAATAAAACAGCCGAAAACGATCTTATTACTTCGGTTACTCCATTGACCGACTGTTCTGAAAGAAACGTCAACAAAATTTCTACTTGAGGTGTAGTTGACCAGTCATCCTCAAGTACCTTTTCAGCTAACGCTCTTGACGAATTATCTGATGATGCTAAGTTGTTTAATAATTCAGTCAACTGTTGATTCACATCATCTGTTAACACAGACATCTTACAATACTACCACAGGTTTCTACTGTCCTTTTATCTATTATTACAATACTTAAGACCCAATAGATTTAGCCTTAACTAAAAACTTTTGTGAAATATTTGAAAGAGTTACAAAAAAAATTTTATTGGTCGCGACACTCACTAGCTTCTATAATAGAGAACCAGTACGAGATCCATTGGCTAAGGGTAAAATGTGTTTATTAGGAAACAGGTAAGATCCTGTTAGTACGTATACAATATTGTTGCGACGAAGAAATGGTAGGCAGAACAGCCAACAGCGAGACAACAAAAATAGAAAGATGGAGACCAATTGCAGCCAACCAAAAGTTGCAGCCAGATTTACCTCTTTAAAATGGTTATGACGTCTTCATCTTCCAATTCATGACTTAATCCTACAACTTGAGGCTGGTGCTTGACTGAGGTACCATATACCAATGCACTTTTAAAATCTTCAACCAAGGACTTGTGAATAGAATTACAGAAATCTTCAACGGTACACCTGTCATTTCTTAAAACAACTGGCTCATTAAAGTCAGGTAATTTACCCTTTGGTTTGGTATAAACTCTGACCAAATTCAATTTCACCCACATCATTTCTAACAAATCATCTAAATTCCATCCATTTCCTGAAGAAATCGGTAAGGCATCTGGGATCTTGTAAAGAAGATCTAATTCTTCTATTGAAAATGAATCAATCTTGTTCAACACGTATATGGCAGGTATGTATCTTCTATTCTTAGCTTCAATGGCATCAATTAAGTCATCAACAGTGGCATCACATCTGAATGCTATATTGGCCGAATTGATTCTATATTCACTCATAACAGCTCGAATTTCATCATTATCTAAATGGGTTAATGGGACCGTATTGGTAATATTTATACCACCTCTTTCTTTCTTCGTTATGACAATATTAGGGGCGGTTTTATTGATTCTCACCCCGACCCCTTCCAATTCATGTTCAATGATCTTTTTATGTTGTAATGGTTTATTAACGTCAAGTACTAAAAATAATAAATTAACCGATCTTGCTACCGCAATGACTTGCTTACCTCTACCTTTACCATCCTTAGCACCTTCAATAATCCCTGGCAAATCCAACATTTGGATTTTGGCCCCTTTATATTTAATAACCCCTGGAACAGTTGTTAAGGTGGTAAATTCATAGGCTGCCGCTTCCGAATGAGTTCCAGTCAATTTAGATAAAAGAGTCGATTTCCCCACTGATGGGAACCCAACGAACCCAACGGTGGCTACCCCTGTTCTAGCAACATCGAATCCAACACCACCCCCTCCTCCACCTCCGGAGCTATCACTTATTAATTCTCTTCTTAACTTTGCAAGCTTGGCTTTTAATTGACCCAAATGAAATGATGTGGCTTTATTCTTTTGGGTCTTCGCCATTTCATCTTCAATATTCTTGATTTTTTCAACTGTAGTCATTTTGTATTGATTTTATTTGTGATATTTACACCTATCAAGGATGACCACTATTATATACTAGTGAAAATAGATTCAATTGATCTTAAAAGCAAACGTTAAAATTTTTCACTCTGTTAGCTTCTCTGTTAAAGTCGTGCGAACTCTTCACTTGAAAAAAGAGAAAAATTTTTGAAGGAAATCAACTATTTTCAAAGTCACTTAAATAGTTGGAAATTATATATATAGTGTATATATAGCGTTGAAACAAGATGGCTAAGAAAGGGAAGAAAGGAGCCAAAGCTGGTGCCGATATCTGGGATGATGAAGATATGTATGAAGAAGCACAAGGTGAAGATTTCTCACAACCTCAAGGTGAAGAAGCTGAAGCAAGCTCCACCGCCACTAATGGAGCTGAAGCTTCAACTAATGGTAATGGTGAAGTAGAAGGTTCTGCAGAACCAGAAACTGCATCTGCTGATGATATTTCTAGTGATTTCTTGAGTTCAATTAGACAATCAAAGAAAAAGAAGGAAGAGAAAGATGAAACCAAAAAAGATGGCCCAAAAGTCTTGAGTAAGAAAGAAAAGGAAAAGTTAAAGAAAGAAGCTGAAAAACAAAAGAAGAAAGAAGAAGCTGCTAAAAAGAAAGCTCAACAAGCTGCTAAGAAGGAACAAATCAAAGAAGCTAATAAGAAAAATGCCGCTGCTGCAAATGGTGGTTCCACAGTTACAGACTCTGATAATTCTGCCCCAGCCACTCCTGAGCCTGAAGAAGCTCCAAAAGCTGCTCCAGCTAAGAAGGGTAAGAAAGGTCCACCGGGTTTATCTGCTTTAAAACGTCAATTGGAATTGAAAAAGCAATTGGAGGATGAACAACGTCGTCTCGACGAAGAAGAAGAATCTCAACGTCTTGAAGAAGAAAGAATCGCAAAGGAAGAAGAAGAAAAGAAAGAAGCTATCAGATTGGCTAAAAAAGAGAAGGAAAGATTAAAGAAAGAGCAATTGAAAGCTGAAGGAAAATTGTTAACTAAAAAACAAAAAGAAGAAAAGAAATTACAAGAACGTCGTAGAGCTCAATTATTAGCTGGTAATGTTACAGTTGCAGGTTTAGAACAAGATAATAATAATTCTGTTGAAAAACCTAAAAAGGTGGTATATGGTAAGAAAAAATCATCTAAGCCTAAAACGTTTATTCAGAATAACAATACTCAAGCTGAAAAACAAGAGCCTAAAGAAGAAGCTGAAATCGTTGATGATTGGGAAAAAATGGCTCTTGGAGATGATGAGCCAGCTGATGACTGGGAAGCTGCTGCTGAAGATGATGTTGTTGTTGACGAAGAAATTGACATTGAAGATAATGATGAAGATGAAGTTGAAGAAGATGAAGAAGTAGATGAAACTGAAACTGAAGCCGTTCAAGCTGCTGCAGAGGCTAAGGAGAAGGCTGAAGTCGCTGCTAGAGCTGCCAAAGAAGCCCAAGAAGCAGCATCAAAAGCTGTTGAAAAGTCATCCAAAGTTGAGGTCAAAGATCCAGAGAAGGATTTGCGTTCTCCAATTTGTTGTATATTAGGGCATGTTGATACTGGTAAAACCAAATTATTGGATAAAATTCGTCAAACTAACGTTCAAGGTGGTGAAGCCGGTGGTATTACTCAACAAATAGGTGCCACTTATTTCCCAGTGGAAGCCATTAAACAAAAAACCGAAGTTATGACTAAATATGAAAAGAGAACTTTTGAAGTTCCAGGATTGTTGATTATTGATACCCCAGGGCATGAGTCTTTTAGTAATTTAAGATCTCGTGGTTCGTCATTATGTAACATTGCCATTTTAGTCATTGATATTATGCATGGTTTAGAACAACAAACTTTAGAATCCATTAGGTTATTAAGAGACAGAAAAGCTCCTTTCATTGTAGCTTTAAATAAGATCGATAGATTATTCGATTGGAATGTCACTCCAAATAATTCATTCCGTGATTCGCTTTCAAAACAAAAAGCATCAGTCCAATCTGAATTTGAAACCAGATTTGAACAAATTAAGTTGGCATTAGCTGAACAAGGTTTAAATTCTGAATTGTATTATAAAAACAGAAACATTTCTAAATATGTATCCATTGTTCCAACTTCAGCTGTTACAGGTGAAGGTGTTCCTGATTTATTATGGTTATTATTGGAGTTAACTCAAAAGAGAATGTCCAAACAATTAATGTACTTATCTAAGATTGAAGCCACTGTTTTGGAAGTCAAAGTCGTTGAAGGTTTTGGTTATACTATTGATGTTATTTTATCAAATGGTGTTTTAAGAGAAGGAGATCGTATTGTATTATGTGGGTTAAATGGACCAATTGCTACAAACGTAAGAGCTTTATTAACTCCACCACCTTCAAGAGAATTAAGAATTAAATCGGAATACATTCATCATAAAGAAGTTAAAGCCGCATTAGGGGTTAAGATTGCTGCAATTGATTTAGAAAAAGCAGTTGCTGGTTCTAGATTGGTAGTCGTTGGTGAAGACGATGATGAGGAAGAAATTATGGAAGAGGTTATGGAAGATTTAACTGGTTTACTTGATTCTGTTGATACTTCAGGAAAAGGTGTTACTGTTCAAGCATCAACTTTAGGTTCTTTAGAAGCGTTATTGGATTTCTTAAAGGATATGAAAATCCCAGTCATGTCAATTGGTTTGGGACCAGTATTTAAAAGAGATGTTATGAAAGCTTCAACAATGTTAGAAAAAGCCCCAGAATATGCTGTCATGTTATGTTTTGATGTTAAAGTTGATAAAGAAGCTGAACAATATGCCAATGAACAAAACATCAAGCTTTTCAATGCTGATATTATTTATCATTTATTTGATGCATTCACAGCTTATCAATCTAAATTATTAGAACAACGTCGTAAAGATTTTATGGATTATGCAATTTTCCCATGTGTTTTGAAAACAGTTCAAATCATTAACAAACGTAATCCAATGATTATTGGTGTTGATGTAGCTGAGGGTGCTGTTAGAATCGGTACTCCAATCTGTGCTGTTCGTAAAGATCCAACTACTGGTGCTGCAAATATAATGGTCTTGGGTAAAGTTGTATCATTAGAAGTCAATCATGCTTCTCACGATATTGTTAAAAAGGGCCAAACATCTGCTGGTGTAGCCATGAGATTAGAAAACCCATCATCCGCTCAACCAACATGGGGACGTCATGTTGATGAAAAAGATAACTTATATTCATTATTGACTCGTAGATCAATTGATACTTTGAAAGATCCAGCTTTCAGAGATTCGGTCAGTAGAGATGATTGGTTATTGATTAAAAAATTAAAACCTGTTTTCGATATTAAGTAGTTGTAATGATATAATATACATAGTCAATTTATTTTTGCCCTTAACCTGCTACGACCTACTACTACCCGTTAAGCTTAATCAAACTCTTCTTCTTAAAAGTCGTGTGTGTCCCAATATTTTGCAGTATCAAAATTCGCAGAAAAAATTTCATCCAATTGAAGTTGAATAAAATCAAATAGAGCTTAGTGCTGAGTAAACGTTTGAAGGAGAACTAAGGATATAACACGATATGCAAGACTTACCACCTATCGGAGGGTATGAACCAGTTCAATGGAAAAGAAATCTCCCATCCAGAGGGTTCAGACCCGTTATTTATTTCTGGCTTATAAGTGGATCCATGGGTTTTGGATTTTACAGATACTATAAAGGTGTTGATGAACAACGTGAGTTAGCAAGAGAAAGACAATGGGCCAGGTTCCATTTGCAACCATTATTAATAGCTGAAGAAGACAGAAATATTGCCAGAAGATATTTCAGTGAAATGCAAAGACAAGAATTGGTTAAAGAATCGATGACTGATGAAGTTAAAAGTAAGTTTGAGAAGGATCTTTATAATGATAAATCTAAATTACGTTTACCTAAATATACTGCTGGGGCACATCCATCTGAAAGGTAATTCATTGTTCTTTAAGCCAGCTAGTTCTTGACAAGGTAAATCCATTTGAAGCATTTTCAAAGTTCACTGGGAACGTACCTCGTTTGAGACTGGTGAAAGTGAGCTAGACATGAGAAAGGAGAATTTAAACAGACAGTTAAGTTTGAAACATAATAAGCAACAATGGGAGACTGTTGAAAACGCATTTGACATGACACAAGGAGAAATCCATGTCTTACATATACTATATATTAAAATACATACTTAAAAATTTGAGTTAAGCGAATGCGAATGGAAATTCTCTTAGCCTTTAAATCTTGAGTATTCCACAGATACCGTCAGCCTAAAGTGATAGAGATATAGAATAGAGAATAGATTGAAGGTATGTCAATTAAAATTACAGAGACAGAACAGATCAAAGGATTACTAGATAGTTATGATTATTTCTTATTTGATTGTGATGGGGTGCTTTGGTTAGGAGATCATTTACTTCCAAGCGTTAAAGAAACTATTCAATTATTAAAAGATAATAAAAAGACAATTATATTTGTCACTAATAATTCCACTAAATCAAGGAAAGAATATCTTAAAAAATTCGAAAAATTTGGCATTGAAGGCATTAATAAAACTGAAATCTTTGGATCATCATATGCTACTGCAATTTACATCAATAAAATTTTAAACTTATCCACTGATGCAAAAATTTGGGTGTTAGGTGAAGAAGGGATTGAGCAAGAATTAGCAGAGTTGGGGTATACAACAATTGGAGGATCTGATAAAACTTTAGTTGCAAAAGGAGTTGAATTTGACAATGATCATCCAATGTTGAATGAATTAGATGATAAAGTAGGATGTGTGGTTGCAGGCTTAACATTAAATTTAAATTATTTGAAATTGTCAATTACAATGCAATACTTATTAACTAAGAATAAAAGCCTTCCATTCATTGCAACCAACATCGACTCGACTTTCCCACTGAAGGGGAAATTGTTAATTGGAGCTGGATCAATTATTGAAACTGTTAGTTATGCTAGTGATAGAAAACCTGATGCAATTTGTGGTAAGCCAAATCAATCTATGATGAATTCCATTAAAGCTGACAACCCAGGATTATTATCTAACCCTAAAAGAGGATTAATGATTGGGGATAGATTAAATACTGATATGAAGTTTGGTAGATTAGGTGGTTTAGATACATTATTAGTATTGACTGGAATTGAAACTGAAGAAAGAGTCTTACAACAACCAACTGATGAAGCACCTACTTATTATATGAGTAAAATAGGTGATGTCTATGAATTGTTGAATTAACCCCTAGTCCTTCAGCAGTCTTTGACTATAAGATACTTAGAATAGATATATAGACTTAGAGTACTACTTGCCGCAATTTCAAAAGTTGACCCTTTGATTCTGATCACTAATTAAAGATTCACAATATTCACAATAGGATATAATGCATGTTACGATCATCATTCTATTGTGTACAATAGATCTCGTTGCCGTATCAACAAAGAGTCTAGATCTGAAAAGAGCGCAAGGACTGGCCCACCCACCTGCTTTGTCTCTCTGTCTCTCTGTCTCTGTCTCTGTCTCTGTCTCTGTC
Source organism: Yamadazyma kitorensis (assembly GCA_030572015.1). Taxonomy (NCBI): domain Eukaryota; kingdom Fungi; phylum Ascomycota; class Pichiomycetes; order Serinales; family Debaryomycetaceae; genus Yamadazyma; species Yamadazyma kitorensis. The sequence goes on along the minus strand of JAJLZC010000002.1, from coordinate 425,043 downwards.
TGTGTGTCTGCCTTCCGCTGTGTCTGCGTCTCCCGCTTGATTTGTTCCCAACCCCGTCTCTTGAGGACTATACGTTTTTTACTTGAGGTTCCGTTGGTTTAGACAACCATGGGACTGTGATGAGGAAATATCCATTGGAAGCGGTGACTGGCAGCGTGTTGATGCAACTGGAGCCCCCTTTGCAATAGAAGTCAGGATAAGCCCACTGTAGGACCGGATTTGCATACATGTTTTCCAATCCTGCAGTTCTGCCTTAATTGACATCAATGCTCCTGTTTGCTAATGGAACTCACTTACCCATTGGTCTATCTATATGAGCCCTCAACTCAGCTCCCTCCACCATATTATCCTTCTGCCATAAAACGCGTCATGCCCAACCCTGGCCATGGCCTTGGCCTTGGCCTACCCTCGCCGTCGTTACCACCAAACTGCTCCCCGTCAATCGCGGCACCAGGTCAGGTAGTTCCACTCGGGCCAGGTGGCCCAAATAGCCACCCGCAGTGATGGACTCCCCAGTAATTTTACCGAGAACTGTTACAATGACGTATTTAATTTTACATTTTTTTTGCTCTTTTTCCTCAAAAAAAATTCGACGATTTTTATAAAAGGGAAATAGGAAATTTGTATAAGCTAGCAAAGTTTAATAAGAGAGGTAAGGACCTTTTATAAGAAAGTTGCTAGTTATTATCGATTGATAAATTAAATAGTATTGATTGATAAATTGTTGTCAGCTTATAACTCAATTGGTGTCTGATAAAGTTTTATACTGAATAAGGTACAGAACCTCGATTAATTCTAGTTGTTTGTCAAAGAAACGTAGTTTGTTTGTTAGACTTGGTTTCATAGAATAGATTCAAAGGTTGAAGTATTAGTCGGTGGTAGCTTACACAAGTCAATTGAAGAGAACTAGACTGACTGAACCGAATTAGACTAACCAACGGTCGCCGCATTTGTTTTAGTTTACTCAATTCATATTCAATTCTTCTTACACGGTGTTGATACACTTCGATACACTATCGATTGTTATATAGCATTTTTATTGTTTCCTTTTAGTCTTTCTTTCAGAAAGATTTTAATTTAGAGATCTAATTTTAGAATCTATCCCCATATTTGAGATTTTTTTAATTGAGTCAAGCACTTTAGCATAAACCAGTGTTGAAGGTCCAAATACATTAGAAGTTTAGAAGTTGAAAACCTGAAAAGTTCAATTATTCAAGCATTCACAAATTCACATCAATTAGAAATAGAAGAAAGATGTCTGACGAAAAATTAGATAAGTTGCAAGATTCAGGATTAGTTGCAATGCCTGTATTCGCTGAATTGATTGCAATGGATGAAGATGAAGAAGGATTCTCAAAGAGTTTGTTTCAGACTTTTGTAGACCAAGTACTAGAAACTTTTGAAGAAATAGACGAAAATTTAAAACAAAAAAATTTAGATAAATTGAGTGCTTTGGGTCATTATTTAAAAGGTTCAGCTGCTGCATTAGGTTTAATTAAAATATCGTCACAATGTGAACGTATTCAAAACTATGGTCATCAAAATAACTTTGATAATTTCGAAGTTCCTAAAGATATAGATTCTAACGATACAGATTATTGGGTTTATCTCATAAAAGATGCTTTGGAAAAAGCACGAGATGGTTTTGACAAATCAAGACTGGCTCTAAATGAATATTTTGATGATGAATTATGATTTAACCTTGCCTTTCTTGACATGAAGCAACAGTAGAATCCAATAAAGGTCTTTAGGTTGGTCCCACATTTCACCACCTGTACTTCCTTTCCTTGAATAAAAGTTGGTTTAGTATACCAATGGCTCTTGTTTTAGAAATCCATCCCCCTTTAATACTTAATAAATATAAGATACAACAGTGCAGAGAGCTTTAGTTATTGAAAAAGTACCAAATATAAGAGAGTTTCTTTCAAGAGAGTTTCTTTCATTTATATTGTTCTATTGTAAGAAAAGTATTCCTTGACATTGCATTTCTCTACACTAACTAGTAGTTAAATATTGATGTAATTGGAAGATGTCTAGTGCTGTTTATGTAAATTTATTTTGTCGTATTTCAATAAACAAAATTGCATATAATCGACTTCATAATGGATATAATGTCTTAATATTTCAGGAATATAAAGTAGCCTACCAACACCTTTATGGTTACCATCAGGATTAATCAATTCTGTACACTTAACGATCTCCCAATTTTTTGAGTCTGAATCTGATGGTTTCATAGTTGGATTCTGAGATAGAACTTCATTAAATAAATCTGGTTCAATTCCATTCGTCTTGCCATTATTATCAATATAGTAGTCACATTGATCAAATGGAATGACCATTGATTTTTCAAACAAATTCTTATTATTGAAATTCTCTGGTATGAAACTAGTCACCTCAAATAAACTACGATCTTCTAAGAAATCTCCTGGTAATAAACCATCAAATCCTGACTGAATAAATTTTAGTCTATAATTATCAGGCAAAAACATTGATGTTGGGAAATGATACCATTCCCTTCCTATGCAAACATTTACATCATTTGAGTTTACTTCACTTGAACCGATATGACTAGACAATTCTTTCGATACAGTTAAAGGAGCACTATAATTTTCTACCAAGTTCAAAATTCTTAATATGGATACAAAAAAGGTCAATACTACCACCAAGCTTTTGACTACAGCGGTGAGTTTATTCAATGTGAGCTTGATTAGAATCTTATCGAGTATTTCAAACAATAAACTAATAGTGATGGCCGAATTTACTACGATTAAAGAATAAATTGGATATAAGAACCTTTCTTCTTTATGAGGCTGAACACCAAATATAACTGACCACGCTATTAACGGCATATTAATAACTAGCCAATTTTTATTGTATCTGAAAACAGTCAATAAAATTCCAACATACCCTAAAATGAACATAATATTAAAATTCAAAAGCAAGTTAAGAATATAATAGCTAAATGGTTCTATGCCGAATATTTCTGGTCCTTCACCTTCACCTCCAAATACATTATACAAGACGATATTTAATGGAATCAAAACTAATTTTCGATAAAAAATTGAATCAACAGTAATTATAAAAAATAGAATCGATAATAAATTAACTAGCGATCCAGCAACTATTGACCCTAATCTGGACCAAGTTTTGTGGAAAGCATTATTTATAACTGTATAAATTCCAAAGGGAACTGCTAAAACAAGAATAAATGGCCATCCAATGATACCACCAATCATGATCCATGTTAAAGCTTTGATTGAATTAGGAATGGAACCTCGTTCAGTCTTATCGACATCTAACGCATAACTCACTGACATAGTGACACATTGCATTGCCCAAGATGATGGCAATAGTGCTACACCAGCATGGCTCATCCCTGGTGAAATTGAACTGAAGAAAAGATACCAATTGGCGATTCCATGATTATAGTTTCTCTTCAACGATTTGTATAATTTGAGCTCAGTATAAATTGTGAAACCATTAAGCAATACCAATCGAATGAAATAAAAATTATAGTAGCTAGGTAACTTGAAATTCTCAATAATCAAGTTAATTGGATAACTAATTAAATAATAAGGTAACAAGTACCCATAAGATCTAATAGCAAATTCTGGTGAATATTCCCAAGTTTGTTTCCCGAAATTCCGAAGCAATAGATTCAACGGGTCCCAATAGTTATACGTTTCATCGCAATCTGGAATTATCATATTAAGGGATGAATACACCCTTAATATGATATTCAATGCTATTATGCATACGTCTAACATCGCTAGCACGTATGTTGATTCTCGCGTTCCAAAAATTTTCACTTAGATTTTGGTTGCACAAATGGTGCAGCAAACAATTGCAGCAAATTGAAGCAGCAAAAATAGAGATTGTAAAGAGGTTGAGTACGGATACGTATCTAATTTTGTTCATTCTTCATTCTAATCTTTCTTTAACATGGAATCACGACCAGGACCAGTACCTACCCATTTAACTGGAACATTAACAAAATCTTCAATGAATTTTAAATAGTCTTGAGCATTCTTAGGTAAATCATTATAGTTTTTAATTTGAGTAATATCTTCATCCCAACCAGGCAAAGTAATATATTCAACATCAACTTTACCTAATTTTGTTAAATCTTCTGGGAAACTTGATAATTTTTTACCGTTATAAGAATAAGAAACACCGACTTTGATGTCTTTAAATTTATCTAAAACATCCAACTTTGTAATGTTTAAAGAGGTATAACCATTGATTAAAGTAGAATATTTCAACACCACTAAATCCAACCAACCACATCTTCTCTTTCTACCAGTAGTAACCCCAAATTCAGCTCCAACATCTTGTAAAGTTTCACCAACCTCGTTTAATTGTTCAGTTGGGAAAGGACCTTCACCAACTCTGGTGGTATAAGCTTTAACAACCCCATAGATATTGTTAATATTCTTTGGTGGAATCCCCAACCCAGTTAAAACACCACCAATACCAGTAGCTGAAGAAGTAACATATGGGTAGGTACCATAATCTAAATCCAACATTAAAGCGTTAGCACCTTCAACCAAGATTTTTTTATCTTGAGCAATTGATTTATGAATGAAATCAACGGCATCGACAACAAAAGGTTTTAATAATTCACGATACTTTTGATACTTTTCTAATTCTTGGTCAATATCATACTCAAATTCACCATAACGTTTATATCTTGATTCGATCAAACGATGGTATCTAGTTTTAAATTCTTCCCAAGCTTCAGGTTCTTCGGAGACCAAATGATGAACTCTAATACCTGATCTTGAAGCCTTAGTCGAATAAGTTGGACCAATACCTTTACCAGTAGTACCAATTGATTTTTTAGTGGTTGATAATTCAGCTTCTTTTAATTTATCAGTTCTTTGATGAAAATCAAACACTAAATGACATCTTGATGAAATGAACAATCTATCTCTACAGTGTAACCCTTTTTTCTCTAAATTTTCTAATTCTTCAAATAATGATGGTACATGAACCACGACCCCTGATCCAATTAAGTTCAAACATTTAGGATTGACCAAACCTGATGGTAATAAATGGAAATCATATTTGACTTTGTCGACAACAATTGTGTGGCCTGCATTGTTTCCACCTTGACATCTAGCACATACGTCAATATCTTCACATAAAATATCAACTAACTTACCTTTACCTTCATCTCCCCATTGAGATCCTAATACAACGTCACACATTTTTGGTTTTTGCTTACTACTTGTGTCTAATATTGATCTATGTCTATTAGCTATATATATATGTTTCTTATATATATATCCTTTTACAGAGTATACTAGCTAGCTCTTTTTCTTTTGAACGATTAATCGTTAGAATCTCCAAAACACTAAACTAAACCGTTTGTTCGAAAATTTTCAACCGCGATGATTCATTGGATCGGAGTCAGCCGCCTAATAAACTGAGTCAGGTTGGCTGCAAAAAGTTCGTGCTTCAAATGCTTTACTTCCTCTGACACTGATTCTTAAGCCAAACTGATATGATCGGTGAGGTTAAGAAATAGTCAGGTATCACTACAACTTCTACTTTGAAACTAAAAAAATTGCTTTGGCTAAGAGGCAGCTCGATTTAATAGTTAAGCTCTAGTAAAATTCTGTAAAATTTGCCAAAAGAGTAGTAAAAGGATAAAATTTGCAAAAAACCTGAAAAGAGGCCCAAAATTAGTGAAAAAAATATAGGGATATAGGCAAGAACCACTATAACATTATTACTGAGTTTATATGTTTTTATATTAGAGGTTCGTGTTGCTATTGCCAATGCAACTTTTTAGGCTGAATGTCTTACCCGGAGCTCGGCCCTTCTGAGTGTTAAGTAAAATTTCCAACGTGCAAAGCATGAACCAATATAACAGTCAGATCTTTGAAGGCGTCTGTGTTGTCCTTGGTTGGAGTATCGACGTACTTACGCTTGAAATATCTTCAAAGTGAAGAAGAAGAGATCGTAGCATACGTTTGCACCATCTAGAGAAAATCGCATCAAAAATTTGAGCTAGTGAGTAATCATTTAAGACAGAATCACCATGAGTGAGCTATCAATACCGATACCGCCGTATCCTCCATTCACTCTCAGATCATCAATGATCGACAAAGATCCTGTGATATGGGTCCATCTACTTGAAGCCTACATAAAATTATTGCAATATTTAATGGACGATAACCTCCAATATTTGACTATCAAGTGCAAGCAACAATTATATCAATTTTTACGAAACTATTTGTTTGAAAAATATAACGAAGAGTCCAAAATCTTTTCATTGGGGGCCATTAATCCTGACATTAAAAGGAATGAGCTGGAATTGAGAGCCATAGTTTTCCAATTTATCAAAACTTACAGTATTTTGAAGTTGAACTTAATCGGTGAATCGATCTGGCAATTCATAGGAGTTTATGTTAGTAAAAATAATGCAACTGTTCGGGGACTAGTAGATGGCAGTTACACGTCCAAGTTAAATGATAATAAGAAATCTGGTAAGATTAGTTCAATTAGCTCAGTCCAAACTTATTTGCAAAAACTAATTATGGATGGTAAGTTTACTAGTAGGGATTTAAACAATTTATCAATGGTATTAGGGCAATCCATAAGCTCTAAAACAACGGTGAATTTTTCATCTATGGCTAGTAAGAAAACAATTAACAAGAAAAAATCAATTGAGTTTGCTGAAAAGTTTGTTAATGTAAACTGGATTGGAACTATTGAAAAATTGTATTCCAATGGAGATGGAATCAATGCTAGTACGGCTAAAGATATAATGATTGTATCGTTGATTAGTTTACCTGCTTCACAGATTGTTAAATTATTGAATGAATTGAATATCACTAATGCTTCATCGATGATATTAAGTCCATTATTTTGCTCAATTATTATATCATCTGACTTCAATGATTTAATTCCAATTCATGAAAAAATTGATTTTTTAATGAATACAATCCCTCAAGAAGCCAGTAATGAAGATATTGATACCTTGATGGGTATTTTCCCAGACTTGACTAAGGGTAAAGCTCTGCTGATATTGAACGACAACGATAATGATGTTGAAAAGGTTACTAACATTCTATTAGAGAATCCTGACCTTGTTAATTTTATTGAAGAACCAGAATTACAAGAAACAACCCCAGTTTCTAATATCTCAATTAATGAATCCAAGCAAACTGATCGATTCAAAAATGATATCAATTACACGAAGTTATCTAAACAAACTGTCGATATCAAATTATTAAAGGAGAAGACTATGGTTGCAGCCTTAAGGTTGATGTATGAAAGTGATGAAGATGAACCAGATGATACTTATGTGGATCAAGATGCAGGCACACCGGATCCTAGTGGTACCAGTAATAAAGAACAAATTGAACGTAAAAAGATCCAAGCATTCAATGAAAAGGAAGAATACCTATTTTCGATTTACAAACGTGATGGTATCACTCCATTTGAAAAAACAAGCAGAAAGAACAGTTTTAGGCAAAAGTTGAAAAAGGAAACAAGCTGGTCCGATGAGCAAATTGAAGGTTGGATTAAAATGTTAATCAAGTCACCTACTAGATATAGATTAATGGAGGAAAATTACTTGTATGGTAATGGAAATCCTAATAGAAAAAAACCAAAGTCAGAAAGTAATACAGAAGATCAAATGGGAACAACTCCATCTAAAGATAAAGTCGAACTGGTCGCTGGCAATAGAGATACAAAAGAAAAAGGTGCAAAGGAGAACACAAAGGAAAAGGGTTCAAAAGACAAAGACACAAAGGATAAAGAGAAAGATAGCAAGGATAAGACTAATTTGAAGTCTAATTACGCCTACAATGATAAAAATAAGGCTAAAAAGGCAAACCATAATAGAAAAGCTGGCCAAAGTCGTAAAGCTAGAATAGAGTTACCATAATCCATCTCACACCATACCATTTCACAGACCATAAACCGTTTCACAGCTACAAAAGTATCGAGGAAACGATGTAACAATCCCTCTTTTATGTTTGGACATTTCGTATAATTTCATACATTCTTTTCCCAGCATATACTCAATATATACCTCCTAATGTACTCTACCTTCATGGGTGCTTGTGTTCTGGCAGCTGGAGATCTTGAAGTCTCAGATGTTGAGATCGCGAATGAGAATTCATAATCCAACCGTTTGCTTGAATCTAATCATGATAACGGGTCTATTTATATTCGATGCGAAGGGAGATGTGTTGATGTCCAAAGTGTATAAGGATGGCATCAAACGAAATGTGTCGGATGTTTTCAGGATTCAAGTGATTAATTCGAATAATAAGACCGGAAGTACTAAGGAAGTACGATCTCCAATTTTAACGCTTGGATCAACGTCCTTTATATATATGAAATCAGGTAATCTATGGATAGTTGCCGTTGCAAGGTCTAATCAGGACTGTTCAGCTATATTGGAATTTTTATACAAATTTGAAAGCTTGCTCAAATTAATGACCAATAACCAAGCATTGACAGATGAATTTATAATCAACAATTTTTTTAATATTTATCAATTATTAGATGAAATTATTCAATTTGGATATCCGATAAATTTGGAACCCAATTATATCAAAACAGTTTTACCCAATGTGTCTATTGATAAGAGTAATTTCAAGCCAAGTAACTTGGTTCGAAGAAAATCAACTGGAGGATCAAATTTAATGATGAATCCAAATAGAAGTGGAGAACTATTAAATAAAGCATTATCAAATATTACATGGAGGAAAGAAGGAATAAAATATAGGAGGAATGAAATCTTTTTAAATGTAGATGAACAAATTAATGTGTTAATGAATGAAGACCTGGAAATCTTAAGAGCTTATGTTGATGGGAAAATATCAATGAAGACTCATTTATCAGGCATGCCTGAATGTAAATTTGGCTTAAATAATACTAGTTTACAAGATGCTAGCGATAGTGTCAGCAGAATTGGCAACGGCCATGGCAATGGCCATAGAAATGGTCTTATGAATGGGGACGGCGGAGATCCTAGCGCAATAGATAATCACGTTAAGTTAGAAGATTGTAAGTTCCATCAATGTGTTGAATTAAATAAGTTTGATAGTGAACGAGTTATTCAATTTATTCCTCCAGATGGTGACTTTCAATTGATGTCGTATAATTGTAGACTGAATATTAACTTACCGTTCAAGGTCAACGCCCAAGTTCAACAGTATGGTGCAAGAAGAATTCAGTACAAAGTTGTAATTAAATCATTATACCCTGCCAAAACATCAGGTACAAACCTTAAAGTCAAAATTCCAACTCCCAAAGGAGTCATTAAAAATTATACGTCAAGTTCACAAGGTAAGTCCAAGTATCATCCTGAGGAGAATTTAATTGTATGGAAATTCAATAAATTTTTCGGTGATAATGAACATGTATTAACGGCTGAAGTTGAATTAACTGAGGAAGACAGTAAGAAGTTAATTAACTGGTCAAAACCTCCAATCAAATTGGAATTTTTAATCGATATGTTTTCATGTTCAGGGCTAAGTGTGAATTATTTAAGAGTCGATAAATCAAATTATAGAACAGTAAAATGGGTTAAATATTCTACTCAAAGTGGATCTTATGACATTAGATATTGACAATAACAACCACAGTTAGTCTTATAGTATATAGTACATTATAATGCACAAACATTTAGATTTACACTGTGAATATGGCGATTCACTTAGCTGATAGCATCGTGGTTTTCGCATCAAAAAATTTTCTCATCAGATTCATTAACCCTTTAATGAGAGATATAATCGTATTAGGAGGATCAAGTCATCCAAATTTGACAAAGTCTATATGCAGAGGACTTACAGTTGAACAAGGAACAGTACAGTCTAAAAAATTCAGCAACGGAGAAACCTCGATAGAAATCGTTGATAGTGTTCGAGAAAAAGATGTATTCATTATTCAATCAGGATGTGGTGAAGTTAATGATAATTTTATGGAACTATTAATTACCATTGCTGCATGTAAGACGGCCAGTGCTAAAAGAGTGACAGCAGTTTTACCATTATTTCCATATTCTAGACAACCAGATGTTCCACATGCGGCTAATTTGACTGGCGCCCCATCAGTAGCGTTAAAGAAGGATCAATATACTTTCGAAAGTGCCCCAGGAACTCCAAAAATCTTAAGACATGAAGGTCATAATGTTTTCAATGGCCCTCCACCTCCTTTGAATTTAAGTTCCAACCAAGGTGGAAATGGTTTATTAAGTAAAGCATTAAATAATAGTAGTAGTATCAACATTAATAACGCTAGTGGAAGTAATAGCAGTGGTAGCAGTGGTAGTAAGAATGAAAATGAAGGAAGTGGGATTACAGGAAGGATCCCCTCATTAACACCAACATCAATTGTGACTAATTCAGCTGCTGTTAATATTCCATCTGTCGATGCTTATGGGAAAACAGAAAGTGGATATAAACAGTGGATAGCTCAAAATGGAACTTTGGTTGCGCTGTTATTAACTACCGCAGGAGCTGATAGATGTATTACTATGGACTTACATGATCCCCAATTTCAAGGTTTCTTCAATATCCCTGTTGATAATTTATATTCTAAACCGTTATTAAAAAGATATATTATTGATTATATACCAAATTATCGAGATTGTGTAATTGTATCACCAGATAGTGGGGGTGCAAAGCGAGCCACCAATATCGCTGATGCATTAGGGTGTTCATTTGCATTAATCCATAAAGAAAGAAGAGCCAAAGTTGCAAAAAATCCTCCATCTACAAATGCTACCGCCACCCCATTATTAAGTAATTTAAGTACCAGTTCATTAAATAGTATGAACAGTAGCTATAATGGTAACAATGGAAGCAATGCTAGCATGGTTGCAACGACTATGTTGGTGGGAGATGTCAAGGATAAAGTATGTGTGTTAATTGATGATTTAGTAGATACTTCATACACCATTACTAGAGCAGCCAAGCTATTAAAAGATCAAGGAGCTACTCAAGTATATGCTTTAGTCACCCATGGTATATTTAGTGGAGACGCAATTAATAGAATCAACAAATCTGCTATAGATAAAGTGATTACGACAAATTCAGTACCCCAAGTCAATAATGCAATGATATTAGGAGATAAGTTAGAAGTATTGGATATTTCAAGAATTTTAGCTGAGGCTATTAGAAGAATCCATAATGGGGAATCAGTATCTATGTTATTTGATCACGGCTGGTAAAAGTGTTAATTACATTCTATCCCTCTTTATTAAGATGAATCAGGTATTTAAGTACTAGCGCTGGGTAGAATTGGTATATTAAATTTCACAAGTTGTGTTTTATAGATCTTGTTAATATATAGTCCGTTGGACCGTTACGAAATGTGAAAAATATGAAAAATTTAACCAATCATTCACAGTGGGGAGTTTCTACATTTTAGCGCAAAGAACCCAATTCAGTGTTAATAGCCTCTAGAATGAGAGGTCAACAACAAAAGAGCAATACACTCTCAACTCTAAAGAGTAACTTTGTCTGCATGAAGTAACTCTGTCTCTATGGAGTAACTCTAATCCAATGGGCAAAAAAAAAAAGAAACAATATTGCTGATTTCCGAAATCTGGGGAAACCTACTGGGAAGGTTCTAGATCATAAAAGGCATTTCTACTGAATCCAGAACAATTGTTACCAAAGTCACGGGCGAGACTACAAGGACCACAACCACAACCACAACTGAAGGGCCCAACACATTTTACATGTCTATATACCATACAATATGAAAGTATTTGCTTGTTTCAGTCGTTTGCTACATAACTGTGTAACAGTTAGACCGAGAAGTAACTCTGCTAAAATTGTCGGCACTTTAATACCGAAGGTTCCCTAACCTTTTGCAGTTAAAGAGGACGGCGGTCATTTGTTAGGGTCCAGACGTTAGTTCCTGTTGATTGATCTCAAACAACACGTCTTGCAAAAAGGAATGACAGCCATAAAAAATAACAGTTCAATAAAAAGAATGATGGACCATAGCGTAAACAGAGTGATGCATCATTAAACGGTGATGGGTTAATGATTACCATTGGGACGTTTTGGGGCATACCCCAGGTTTCCGCCAGCGTCATTTCACGCATTCCTAATTTACCCATACTTCCTATACCTTTTTCAGCACAATACCCACCACAATACCATACTCCGGCTCCTATACTGTGTACTCTATTACCATGTTCTTCACCTCTTTAGAGAATGTGGAGGGGGAGATCGCTTACAGTTTCTTAGGTTATCGGTTCACGCACGCACACACTCATCGCCTGGATTTTCCTGCATGCACCCACCTAAATGTTAATTACCACAAAAACAAAGGGAATTGATATAAATAGTTATAGACTTTCCTTTTGTTTATAGGCTTTTGATTATTTGACTTGAAAGCATTATAGACTATAGACCACCGAAAAGCATTCGAATTTAGGTATAGGCTTATAAGACTTAAATAGTTAAACAAAAACAATTTTTAAACGAAAAAGATAAAGACTTTAGAGACTTTAAACCATCTAATCTTTTAGTTAAATTAGCCGCTGACTCCAATTTAACTCCAAATCCAATTAATTTAAATAATTCAGAACAGTTCCTACAATTGGTTCAATTATAGAAATCTAGATAGAATTAACAAGATTATAGACAAAATGTCATTAGATCAACAAGTCCAAAATTTATCCTTAAACAAGGTCCCTTCTAATAGCTCATCTGTTCTTAGCACTAAACATGATTATGTTGATAGTCCATTTTCAGGTAAACAGGTCCAATTTGATCAAGTTCTAGATATTTTAGATAATACTGGATTTATTCCTGATTCCTTAATTGAATCAGAAACTAACTGGTTTTATAAATGTTTAGGTATTGATGATGTATTTTTTGCAAGAGAATCTGCTCAAGGAATTGCTAACCATATTCATTCTTTGTATGCTTGTAAAATCCAAGCTTATTCAAATGATATTATCAATTCAAACAATGACAATAAACCATTGATTCAATATCAACATGAAGCTGATGATCACGCTGTATTTTTTGATACTTCAATTATTGGTGAAGAAAAAAAATTAAACTTCGAGACTAAAATTGATGATAATTATATTGATCCTTCAAATTCAATTGAAAATAGTTATAGGGCTGAATATTTCTCAACTCCTTTAGACTTTAAATCTGATGTTTTATTATCTGGTATTTATGAAAAGAATAATTCAATTAAAAATCAATTGATTAAATGTTATTTTATTTATAAAAATAATTATAAGAATAATGCTTTAAATACTTCAAATTCATTAGATATTGAATCAATTGGTGATTCTACTTTTTTGAAAATTGCTAGTAAGAATACTAAGCAATTATATCAAGAAATTATCAACAATGTTTCTGTTACAACTGGTCCAGTAATTAAACATTATCCAATTGAAAATTCTGAAGAATATAGAGTTATTATTGGTTTTAAACAAAAATCTGCTCCAAGATATAATTCAGCTTTAACTGATTTAATTAACTATTATAATTTACATATTTCAAGAAAGTATGTTGAACAATTTTCAAATGGTATAACAATTATTTCGATGTATATTTCATCAAATCAATCCAAAAGAAATCCAGTTGATTTATCAATTTATCAAGTTATTAAAGAAGCTTCTTTATTATATACTATACCTCATAATTATTTCCATAATAACTTTGTCCAAGGTAATTTTTCAATTCAAGAATCAATTTATGCTCATTGTGGTGTTATATTTGTAACTCATTTTTTGAATCGTTTAGGACCTGAATATAATAAATTGACTTCATTATTAGATGCTTCAAAATCAATTCAACATGCTGAAGTTTTATCTTCTTTAAAGAAAAGATTAAGATCTGAAACTTATACTCAAAATTTTATTCAACAAGTTTTTGAATCAAGAAAAGATATAATTAAGAAATTATATAGACAATTTGCTGATGTTCATTATATTAGAAGTTCAATGGAAAAGACTTTAAGTTATCAAAGAATTAGTCAAATTACTCCATTTGCAAATGAAGAAGAATTTGAAACTTTATTAAATAGAGAATGTTCTCAAAATGAACATGATATTTTGGTATTAAGAGCCTTATATGTTTTTAATAAATCAATATTAAAAACTAATTTTTATACTCCAACGAAAGTTGCCTTGTCATTTAGATTAAATCCTTCATTTTTGCCAAATTCTGAATATCCAGAAACTCCATTTGGTATGTTTTTCATTGTTGGTAGTGAATTTAGAGGATTTCATATTAGATTTAGAGATATCGCAAGAGGTGGAATCAGAATTGTTAGATCTAGATCAATTGATGCTTATAATGTTAATGTTCGTAATTTGTTTGATGAAAATTATAATTTAGCAAGCACTCAACAAAGAAAAAACAAAGATATACCAGAAGGTGGATCAAAAGGAGTTATATTATTGGATCCAGGTATGGCACAATCAAGATCAAAAGAAAATTTTGAAAAATATATTGATTCATTAATTGATTTATTATTAAAACAAAATATTCCTGGTGTTAAAGATAATTACATTGACTTATATAATAAGCCTGAAATTTTATTCTTAGGACCTGATGAAGGAACTGCTTCATATGTTGATTGGGCTACTTTACATGCTAAAGTTAGAGGAGCTCCATGGTGGAAATCTTTTACTACTGGTAAATCTCCAGAAATTGGTGGTATACCTCATGATGTTTATGGTATGACTTCATTATCAGTTAGAGCTTATGTTAATAAGATTTATCAACAAAAGGGAATTAAAAGTTCTTCAATTAGAAAGATTCAAACTGGTGGTCCAGATGGTGACTTAGGTAGTAATGAAATTTTATTGTCAAAAGATGAAAACTATATTGCTATAGTTGATGGATCAGGTGTTATAGCTGATCCACTTGGTTTAAATAAACAAGAATTAATTAGATTAGCTAAAGAAAGAAAAATGATTGATAATTATGACAAATCATTATTATCAAACCAAGGTTATATTATCTTAGTTGATGATGTTGATATTACATTACCAAATGGATATTTAGTTACAAGTGGAGTTGCATTTAGAAATACTTTCCATTTAAAAATCAAAGAAGTATTTGGTGAAGGATTAATTGATTTGTTTGTTCCATGTGGTGGAAGACCTTCAGCTATTGATACTAATAATGTTCATGAATTAATTGATTCAAAAACCGGTAAATCAATTATACCTTATATTGTTGAAGGTGCTAATTTATTTATAACTCAATCAGCTAAAATTATATTGGAAAATTCTGGATGTATAATTTTCAAAGATGCATCAACCAATAAAGGTGGTGTAACATCATCATCATTAGAAGTTTTAGCAGCCTTAGCATTTGATGATAAAGGATTTTTATCAAACATGTGTGTTGATACTAAGAATGGTCATGTACCTGCATTTTATCAAGAATATGTTAAACAAGTTCAAAAAATTATAAACTTGAATGCAGAAAGTGAATTCCAACTGTTATGGGAATTAAAAGATTCTACTGGTTTAACATTTACTGAATTGTCAGACAAATTGTCAATGACAATTAATAAATTAGGTGATGAATTAGCTAACTCAAATGAATTATGGAATGATGATATTCATTTTAGAAATGCAGTATTAATTGATTCATTACCGCCATTATTATTAAAAGAAATTGGAATAGAAAAAATCTTATTAAGAGTACCTGAACCTTATTTGAAGGCATTGTTTGCCTGTCATTTGGCATCTAAATTTGTTTATTCAAGAGGTATTGATTCAAATCCTGCCAAGTTTTTAGAATTCATTAGTTCAATTAGAAAAGAATTTGTTAAAAAGGGAATTCTTTAGTTGTGATCGATTTTATTTAGCTTTTACTTATATTAATATTAATAGATATACTTTTAAAAGATTTGTTACCTCTTTCTTAATGGTTGGTCTCCAAATCTTCATAATTGCAATGCAGTGTTCAATTCTTTGAGCCTTTGAGGTTTCAAGTTGTTTGGGGTTTGTGGTATTATATTTTGTGGCATTAAGTTGAACTGGAGGTTTGATTCCAATATTAATGAACAGTTCTCCAGTATAATTTGTATCTGTAGCAATACCTTGAGCTATACCTTCAGTTCTGTTAATTCACTCTCAATTCTCTTTCTAGCCGACAGCTCTGCTTCTAATCGGCCCAACACATAGTCTCCTACAAATGCCACCACGAAAGTTGAACACCCAACATATAATCTTGCTTTCAATGGGAGATTCATCCACTTTTGGTAGAGACTCATCCTTAGTACACAAGATACTGAGTATACTTCCAACTCTGTCGTTATATACTTTGAATAGTACTAACGAGAAGATGTTAAAAATGTTTGAGATTTCGTATTGAGATGATTTTTTGCATCTCATTAGGCTAATACAAGATGGGGGAAGAGTGTGAAAGGATTCTGATATTTCACACTGAATTGCCGCCTTGTTGTGTTCACTACCACCCCACCGACAAGTCTATATTATTTATTGCTACTTATAAACTTGAAGAGTCAGGAGAAAAGCACGGATCTATTGATATCTACAAACATAATCAAAATGAGAAAGAAGACATTAGATTGATCAATAGAGTCAAGACAACTGCCGTACTTGATTTGAAAATCAAAGAAAAGAGCCTGATATTGGCCACTGCTCATTCAGATGGTTCGGTTGTACTATGGGATTTAAACATGGAAGACTTAAGCTTAACTTTATCTAAAAAGCTAGTAGTATTTGATGGCACTGTGACTTCAATTAATTTTTCAAGATTTGATACCCTAATTGCAACATGTACTGACGGATCAATAAGTTCGATAGACCTCACCACATTTGGTATTTCATATTTTGATACGATGCATGATTTAGAATGCTGGATAAGTGAATTTGGCCAATTAGGTGAGTTATCACAAGTATTACTTACTGGTGGTGACGATTCAAAATTGATTGCTCATGATTTAAGAACACAAGACAAGATTTGGTCTACTGGCAATAGGCATCACGAAGCTGGTGTAGTATCTATCTTGTCACCTAGCCAAAATTGGAACCCATCTAATTCAAATCAAATTTGGAGTGGTTCCTACGATGATAACCTAAGGATCTTGGACCTAAGGGTCATTGATAGACAAAATCCGTCTTTAATTGAAGGTTATATACCCATTGTTCACCAAAAGGAGTCCTTGGGAGGGGGTGTATGGAGATTGGTTCCATCACAACAGGACAATAGAGTCCTAGCTTGTTGTATGTACGATGGAGCAAGAATTGTTGATGTAGAAGATGACAAATTTGTTGTATCCAAATACTTTAAGCAAGATCACGAAAGTATGTGTTATGGAGGTGATTGGAGTGAAAACTCAATTACTACATGTTCTTTTTATGATAAGGTCATACAAGTGTGGAATCCTAACTAGAAAGTCTAATATCTCTTTCACGATTACATGAATAGTCGGCTTTGTATAGAGAAATAGGTGTAGATAACATTCATGAAATATATTTATAAACTATAGTGAAATCTAATCAAATGAGCTTAATTCTAATGGAACAGATGATCCCCTACCACTAGGATATAATTTGACTTTACCCTTTTCACCAAATCTTCTTGGATTTGGTATTGATTTCGAATTTGAAAATTTAAACCGACTCGAATTTTCAATTTTGATTCTGCTTGCTGTACCATTACCTCTAATCGATGTGTTGATGGTATAAGCCAGAGCAGAGATCTTTCGTAACGATTCCCCAACATGTTGTTGCAGTTCCAAATTGGTCGGCCCAGATGCTGGAGGAGGAGGAGGTGCCATCTTTTTGTATGGCTTTCTTTCAAACGATGGCACTGAATGTGGAGCTGATGGTGGGGCACTTGGAGGCGAGGATGGTGGAATGGATGAAGGTACCTGAGGTGGTGGAGCCATTGGAAGACTTGGTGCACTATGTGTTGGAATTTCTGGGGCTCGAGTGTGAGAAGGTGGCATTGGTGCATGAATAGGTGGCACAAATGAAGGTGTTGGAGGCGCTGGTGAGTTCTCAGTTCCATAATCTTCATCTTCAGATGCTGTATCAAATCCAGAACCTGAATCATCATTGTATTCGTCATCATCATCATTAGTATTTTTGTCATTATAGTTCGAAGGCATTGGAGCACCAAACATGGCCGGAATTGGTGGTGCCTTGGTTGCATTGTTTGTGGGTGGTGGAATAGCTTTCGGTATGCTAGGTGCTTTTGGAGGAGGTGGTATGGTGGGCGCTTTTGGTACCGGGGGCGTTGAGCTTGGAATAGATGGTGCTTTTGGAGGCAAGCCCGTTGGAATTGATGGCATTGCAGGAGATTTGGGAGGCATAGTCCTTGGAGTAACAGGAGCACTAGAAGCGGGAGGAGCATTTAATCTTCCACTTGATGACCCAGAACCAGGGCTTGAAGAAGAATCCACAACAAATGTTTCACTTCTTCTGGCATTTATTTCGGCCAAGAAAGGCAATCCACTAGCCATAGGAGATCCACCCGTTGGTGCTGGGGATGCATGTTTAGGAGTATCTAAATTAGATGGTGGAGGTGGCGGTGGCACCGGCGGTGTAGCTGTAGTCGGAGGAAGTACTGGGGGAGGGCCTGGCGGTGGAGGTGGAGCTGGAGGTGGAGCTGCGCTTGACGATGGTGGAGGCGGTCCTGAATGCGGGAGCGGTGGAGCAGATGAAGGCATTGGGGGTGGAGCAGGTGGTGGAGCGGATGGAATTGATGGAGTAGTATCTTCAAACGATGACATTGATGAAGTCGAGCCTGTTTTTAAATGTCCGGATTTCTTTGGTCTTGTAGGTGGTAATTTAGGAACTTGCAAATTTGAGCTTCCAGGAGTTGGTGGCATAGAACTTGGGATTGGTGGTCCGCTTGGTGGTAAAGGTGATGGGATAGAAGGAACTGCTGGTGTCCTAGAGGGACGAGAATTTGGCATTGATGGAGGTGCAGAAGGAGGTATCATTGGTGGTGCAGACGTTGGTGGTTGAGGGGGATGACCACCGGATGAAGCCTTAGTAGGAGGCCTTCCTTTTGGCATCGAAGGAACTGGGGCATTTGGGACTGGAGGAGTTGATGTAGGTATACTTGGCGGAGGAGGATTTGACGACGGCTTTGGAGGCGCCATACCAGGAATTGAAGGCGCAGACATGGGGATCTTACCGTTTCTATTATCCTTATTGACAGATTTTAGCTTTGGCATACCAGCTGCAAATATATCACCCAATTGGGGGATACCTGGTGCCCCCATGGCGGGAGCTGGAGAAGTAGCGTGAGGGCCAGAACTTGAAGGAGGTGGCCCACTGCTAACATTCAGTGCTGTTTTAGCATCGATAACAGGCTTCGATTTGTCAACAGTGACAGACTTTTTAAGCTTCATACCTTTTCTAATGTCACCTAATAATGCATCTCTTCCTGGCCCACCAGTTGGCGGCAATGGAGCTGAATCAGATCCACCACCTCTACCGCCGCCGCCTAAATGAGGCATTGGGGGTGGAGGTGGCGGGCCGCCGAATCCACCTGGAGGAGGAGGGGGAGGGGGAGGAGGAGGAGGTCCTGACATCGTTCGTTCAATATAGATTGAATCCTTTCGTAGTGATACTCTAAAGGTTTTGGTTGACTTTAATGATCAAAGATCTCAGCGACCGAAATACTGAGGATTTTTTAGATGCAGGATGGGCCAGAGGTATGAAAGCTTTGGTGATACAAAAGCGTTTATATATTGTGGTTTATGGAAGCATGGCTTGGAGTCACATGAAATGATAGGAAAAGGGGTTATTTGATTCTGAAATTCAAATTGTCATAGCCAAATAGCCAAGGACCTATGGTATGTCTAACGAAAATCATTGAGATTCCCAAGATTAATTGTTGCAAAAGGATCAAGAAACATAAATGATCTTCTCTTAAAGCACCAAACCAGACCAAATTCAAGTTGATAATGGTCATATTAGAAAAATGGGTGATGTTACCATCTGAATCATATTTTAGTTGAATAAGCTTGAATATGTTGAGGAATTTAAGTAGATAAATTGCAGCCATATTCGGGGTAGTCAAGCTTCCAAAGCTTGGATACATTAAATTGTCATTTGGATTGTATTTAGGCAATCTGTGTCTTGGACAAGGCACAATATGAAACAACTGGGGTGTTGAGTAGACAAAGTTGATGATTTGAGGCAAAAAGAAGATCAATAGGGTTTTTGAAAAATGACCCAATATCCCGACCAATGCAAATACCATTCCACTGAAATAACAATAAGTATCACCAACAAACACTTTTGAAGGGAACCAATTGAATTGTAGCAACCCAATTGAAACCCCTAAAAACGGCACCAAGAAAATCAATGAAAACAAATGAGACTCATAAGCTGCATTAGTCACGTCTGGTGATAAAATATAACATAAATCATTGATTAGAAATATTATGGCTAATACAATGGATTGACCAACTTCTAAACCATTAATACCTGCTAATATATTGATTGAATTGGGACAAAATATCGAAATTGATGACATATAAATATAATAGAATATTCCCAAATCAAGTAATTTAGGAGACCCACTTGGCACTAAATAATCATTAGGTAACGAATTAAATGAAAGTCCTGTTATATATGTGACAATATGATTACCTAATTTGATGAAATAGTTGATAATATCAACCAAATAATTACCGAATGGTATATGAGATAAAACAAACGATGGTATCACAATCGAAGTGACACTGAAATCAACATAATACACAATCAATAAAGGTAATGATGCAACAGCTGGTAAGAAAAATTTATGTCTCCATCTAATATCGAACAAATCATCAAACAATCCTAATAAGATTGTCCCTTGTAAACAAATTATAGCACTTAAATATTGTGACAACTTGTTATGAGGAAACAATTTAGTATTATCAATCGAATTATATTGTTCCATATAATTGTTAGACTGGTAAACATCATTTGACAAGTTGGAATATGAAATCAAATATTTGAAAAATACAAACGGAATCAACCCAAACATTAGAAATAAGTATGTTATAGCACTCACAATTCCCATAGATTCAGGGATCTCTTTAATATCTCCACCTTTCAGCATATCTTTACCCTTCAATCCTATCTTAATAAACAGCGAGCCCAATTTGGGTATCAACGTTACCGTCATCAAGTATCCCATTATCCCAAACGCTATAGATGTTTTCACAGGATAATTGGGGGCTATCATCGATACAGATAGTACCAACAACCCAAGCTTAACCCACATTGACATAGTAATCTATCAGATTTAATATGAACAAGACGAGCAGAAACTACGTGTCGAAATTCTCAAAGTTTTGTTAACGGTCAACAGAGATGAAGCCATTTATAACAGGGCATGAAGAACTTATACATGACATAAAATACGATTTCTATGGGAAGCATATCGCCACGGGGTCATCCGACCAACATCTTAAAGTTTTTGATTTGGATTCATCGACCAATTCTTGGGTATTGAATGATCTGTGGAAAGCTCACGATTCACTGATAGTTAAAGTAACTTGGGCCCATCCTCAGTTTTCAAGTTCAAAGATATTGGCGTCATGTTCATACGATAGAACGGTTAAGATCTGGCAAGAACAACCCGATGAGTTGCAAGGATCAGGAAGAAGATGGATGAAATTGTCGACTTTAGCCATTGAATCGTATGGACCGATCTATGATGTTGTGTTTGCTCCTAATCATCTAGGTTTAAAATTAGGATGTGTCGGAAGTGATGGGATATTCAGAATATATGAAAGCTTAGACCCATCAGATTTAACTAATTGGACTTTGACCACAGAAATACCTATATTAAATCAACAATTACCAGCAAAAAACTTACAAAGTAGTTTTTCAATTGAATGGTGCCCAGCTAAATTTTCTAGCTCTGAAAAGTTTATAATTATAGCATTAGATCAAGGATTCATATACTCTTCAATTGAAGATTCTAAAAAAATCGATATAGAACAAGATGAAGCTGATACTAAGTATAAAAAAATATGTAATTTACCTGAACACAATGGATTAATTAGATCTGTAAGTTGGGCTCCTTCAATGGGTAGAGGATTTCATTTAATAGCCACTGGTTGTAAAGATGGATATGTACGGATCTTTAAAGCAGTGGAGACCAAAAATAATTTAAAAATAGAAACCATTGCTACTTTAAATGATCATAAAGGTGAAGTTTGGAGAGTCAATTGGAATTTAACTGGAACTATTTTAAGTAGTGCTGGTGATGATGGGAAGGTTAGGTTATGGAAATGTAATTATTTGAATGAATGGAAATGCATGAGTATTATTAATAGTAGTAATAGAGATCAAAATAGAGTTGCTCAAGAAGAAATTGAACCATCTAAATAATCGTTTAGATATATGTATATGTATGTATTTTAATGAAAGGCAGTTAAAATCTCCTAGTTTTCTTCTTAATTTTTGGTTGTTTATCGTCTTCTAATTGGTCCCAAATTTCATCATCATCACTAGAGCTTTCATCAAGCCTTTTCTTTTTGTTAATTTTCAATGGAACTTCAGTTGCTTCTTCAATCTTTTCTTCATCATTTAAAATTATTAAGCTTGAAATTTGAGTACCAATATATGCTTTTACTATTAATCTTCTTGTTTTTATGTCAAATATTCTTAAATATCTATCTAAACCTCCACATGCTACATATTTATCTTCAAAATTATGGATACCATGAGTGGCACCTGTATTAGTACCTTCATTGAATTTACCAAGCAATCTAACTGAAGGTCTAATTAATTCACCTGCAGTAGCTGAGTTGATTTTAGTGGCCTTAGAATCAAATTGAACTAAGGAATATTTGGCAATGAGACTAGTCGTATCACTCAATATAATATTTGAATTGTTTTCACATAATTCGACTTGGACAATTGGCTTATTACCAATTTTAAAATCATGAATTGGTCTTTGATTAGGTAAGTCATAAAATCTTAATTGTCCATATTTAGTAACAGTTATAAATTTGTTTTCATCTAAAAATCTAATATTTTTAATACTAATGGGTACTCTTAAGTCTAAATGGTTATTTGGCACATTTTTACTTTCAAATACCAAACTTATATTAAATTTAGTTGATAAGAAATTTTTATTATTCACTTTATCAAATAATGAAATTAGTTTGACATCGTTTTCTTCACCCCCAAATGCAAAAACACCAATTTTAAAAGGATTTTGTACAAATGCTGTGATTGGTTTTGGCTTTTTTTCATAAGGTATTAATAGTTCAACCTGTTCAAAAGTCTTAAAGTTAATGATGAATATTTTATTATTCTCAAATGCAACAATAATAGCATTAAATTGGGAGTAATTAATTAACGCAATTGGTTTTGAATCTTCTGCTAATTCTATTTCTTTGATCAATTCATAAGTTTCTTTATTATAAATGCAAGCAGATCCATTAAGCTTTAAAGTTATTAAATATTGATCAATTATGATCATTTGAACCACTCGAGATTTCAATGATGATTGGGGCTCTAAGCACACATTTGTGATAGATTCTGGTTTGATTCCATCCTTCGTAGATGTGTCTGTCCCTTTTGGAACCACTACTTCCTTCAAAACCCCTGTTTCGTCGGACGATACCAATACCTTCATACTCTAAAGTTCTGGTAAAAAAACCTCTGAAAATTATTTCGCAGTTGCAATCTCGCGATGACTTCAGAATGCTGCAAAATGAAGAAGAAACTTAGGGAGCATTGCTTGAACTCAGTTCAGTCATATAATACAGTGGAGCATCTGTCGTGAGTTGAAAACAGTCAATTGTTATACCTAGAAAAAAGATTGGCCAAAAACCCATGGCTAAGCACCCCGTAGTCGTAGTAGCTAAATCATAAGACCAGAAGACCGGTCACCCTGTGGAAAACGGTTAGAATAGCTATTAACGCCAGATGAAGTGCCAGCATCTGAGGGCAACAACATAGTTAAATGATCCTTCAGTAAATGACACACCTTAAGTGGGTAGACATGGTTAACTGAAGTGATGGAATCACATATCACTGGACTGTATCATCCAAGCGGCTCACCATAGTTCGTGGTCCCTTGGCCCAGTTGGTTAAGGCGTGGTGCTAATAACGCCAAGATCAGCAGTTCGATCCTGCTAGGGACCATTTCTTTTTTCCAATTGACTTTTTTTTATATTACAACTTCGACCTATACCTCTTGATTACACTACTAATACAGGTATTGTAGATTGATATGTGACAGTACAAGGCGTAACAGAGACGTACGAAAGACGTGTGAACGCACCAGTATTAATGTTTTCAATAGGCCATCAGAGTCCGGGTAACAGCAAATGGGAATATTTAAGTAGAGAGATGCGATCCAAAAAATTTTCATTTGTTCATTCTTTTCTAGTTCAAGTTTTGAATTCAATGAATTTGAATTGAAAATGTTTGATGATTATTCGAATAGATTGGCTTATTAGCAAGAGCTTAGTGATTAAATTGACTATTTGAAAATGTTTCCTTAATTGAATGGGGTATCCATCTATCTTGTTTGACTTTTTTTAAAAGAAAACGATTGAAAATGTGATGAAATTGAGTATCTTCTTGCTCTGTCTGACTCGACTATGACGACAGGGTTGATAATACGTTGATTAGTTTTATATAAATCACTTCGGTGAGGAACTAGTCAGCTTTTACTTGCCAGTAATCTACAATTCTGATTTCAATTGTTTTAGTTTTTAATGTTTAAATGTTTGGTTTATTCCTTTTGGACTGACCATTTCATTTTAGTTTTCAAGGAAAGTTTCATTTAATCTAAGGAAAGTGGTCAATTAAATTATTTAAGCACTTGTTAAAGGAGTCCAGGATATCAATATCATTCAAACAATAAGAGATGTGTTCAAGATCAGTTTTTGATTTATGTTTAAGTGATGAAAATTTCCTATAAACATTCGCAGTTTCCTCGGTAGCATACGTAAAGAACCCATCTTGGTATGCCGGTGACCGCTTATCGACCTTCCATGGATGTCTGATAAATATAAATCATTAATAATTTTGAATGGAATCGACTGAGAGTTCTAGCACTGTAAAATCTTTTAAGAGTTTTTCTATAACGGCGACTAATTTATTTAACAAATGTTATTAGAGAAACCGAACCAATTCTTTTGAGCCCCAAATCTATTTTAAAATCCTACGAAACTGTTATTTCACTCCTCCAAAGTATATACATCTAGGGAGGTGTTGGAGTTCTACGTTCGTCGTCAGACATATCATCAAGCTCAAACTGTTGTACATCATTAACATCAACTCTTCGGTAGTCAATAGCCAGTAATTCACCATCTTCATCGTATCCTACTAATCGTAAATATAAAGCAAGCAATAATAACATCCATAAGTATATCATAAACCCGGCCGAAATTACTGTTAGTATGTAAGCAGCATGAGTAGCACCCAAATCATGAACTAAAATCAATTGCTCTTCAGTTGCACTCATAAAAATTAGCCCTGATAATACTAAACAAACAGGGGGAATATTTTGGAATGAAATGATTTTGCCATCTTCAGAATGATGTTTATCTTTCAAAATAAACAGAATTTCGATTATTCTAGTAAGACCACCAGACATTAAAACCAATCCAAACATTGCATGGACTTTAGTTGAAATGGCCAAATGTTGCACATGTTGAGACATCGACCACCCAGTATATATCAATAATAATGCCGGAATAAAAGATCTTTTATCTTTTCTAGATAACCAAATACCTAATAGACCACCACAGGCCCAAATCAATCCCATTGATGTATGATCATAATCTCCCATACTCCATGCTTCTTTGCCCCATCTATGCTCAGTGAATGTATTTACAAACCCCCATACACACATGACTATAGAATCATAAAACTCTTGTGGTCTGCCGTCTTTTCTTTTCCGTAACCAGGGAATCACCAACACCAAACTTAATACGAACCCATACAAGATAAATGAAGACCCCATAATCCCATGAGCAATACATTGGCCGGTATGTTTGCCATAGCAGAAACCAAATAAAGCAACCGGAGCCATACATACTCGAACCCAACCAGTTAACACAACTATAAACGATAAATATTTATAAATCCTAATATGTATCCGATTATTCAGGTCTGAATGAGTATTGGCTAAATGAGGATAAAACTTATTCACAATCAAGTTAGAGCCATTAATTAAACTACCGACGAATATAGTCAACCCCAATAATAAACTTAAAAACCAACTAGTGCCCTTTGAAGTTCTATTTTCATGATTATCTTTATTATCAGGGAAATCGAGGAATAAAGTCTCAAACACCAGGTAACACGTCAGACCGATCTGCAATAACAACGACCAATGTAAACGATTAGCAAACGCAAGCACAGAAGAAATCGATGGCACAAGCAATAGTATGCTTAAAGTTAATATCCAATGGAAAGTTTTAGAACCGGCATTGATTGGATGAAACTCTTTTGGTCCGTCCATATCCATATCATGATGGTCATCTCTTCTTAGTTCTCCTCCTCTGTAGCCACCAGCGTTGACTTCTGGATTTCCCAAGCCATACACAGCTTCTAGTACCAATAAGAATGCAATTGTCCTCCTCGTCGTTGACCCCATAGTAAATCACCCAATATACTTTGGCAATCAATCGGATCGCTTTTTGTAACGCGAAATTTTCTTTTGGATTTTTCAACAAAAGTAGTAACGAGTGGTGAATTTAAAAATAGATCACTTAAAGCTGCTTCTTTAGGTCCAGAAACATACATGGGCGGGATATTAGGTAGCATCCGAGTATCCAGACTGCAACAAGACTGTATTTAGACTATAGACAGACTTTGATTCGACGATTCAACCGAAATCAGAAGTGCTTAAAGTGTTACAAGCGATTAGACGCCAAAAAGACAAGCAATAAGAAACACCAGGACCAAATATGATGATTGTAAGGAAAACGTTAATGGTTTTAACAATGATCCTTTCATTAGCCGAGGCTACCAAGATTCCAACCAGAGATTATGACAATAAGAACTATTTCATAGTAGAAATAGATACGTCCATGAATAATCAGCCATTACGAGATTTCATTCAAGCTCATAAAAAAGATTATGAATTTGAACACCAAGTTCGGGGATTTGATGATCATTTTGTATTTAGCATCAATAAGAATCATTCTCACAATGAATTTTTAGGTAATTTGAATTCAAACCCGTATAAACAGTTAGTTAGAAGGCAAGAATTCCACTTGGAATATGATGAATTGATAAATAATCCTAATTTAAAATCAATTCATTTAATGGAACCAAAAATATTATCTAAAAGATTACCAGTACAAATTTTGGAGCCAATGCTGGAGCCCGTCTTGGAATCAAAGGATTTTGTTCCAGTTGATTCTTCTCAAATGCCAATTAAAGATGCTATGGATAAATTAAGTATCAATGATCCAATATTCCCAGAACAGTGGCATTTGATCAATGCAATTTACCCAGGTAATGATGTCAATGTCACGGGGTTATGGTACGAAGGTATAACTGGTAAAGGTATAGTTACATCTATTGTTGATGACGGGCTAGATTACGAAAGTGAAGATTTGAAAAATAATTTTAATGCTAAAGGATCATGGGATTTTAATGACAATACGAACTTACCAAAACCTAGATTATTCAATGATTATCATGGAACCAGATGTGCAGGAGAAATAGCAGCAGGCAAAAATGATGCTTGTGGGCTAGGTGTAGCTTACGATTCCCAAGTCAGTGGGGTTCGTATTTTATCAGGGTCAATCACATCAGAAGATGAAGCAGCAGCCATGATTTACGGATTAGATGTCAACGATATATATTCATGCTCATGGGGTCCAACTGATGATGGGAAAACGTTATCAGCACCGGAATTGATCGTTAAAAAGGCAATGGTTAAAGGGATTCAAGAAGGTAGAAGTAATAAAGGAGCCATTTATGTATTTGCATCAGGTAATGGAGGTAGACAAGAAGATTCATGTAATTTTGATGGTTATACAAATTCCATTTATTCAATTACTGTTGGTGCCATTGATTACAAAGGATTACATCCAACTTATGCTGAAGCATGTTCCGCTGTTATGGTTGTTACATATTCCTCTGGTTCAGGTGAACATATTCATACAACTGATATTCATGGAAAATGTGCAGGTCAACATGGAGGAACATCAGCTGCTGCACCATTAGCAGCAGGAATATTTTCATTAGTATTACAAACTAATCCCGAGTTAACTTGGAGAGATTTACAGTATGTAGCTGCATTGAGTAGTGTGCCAGTTAATGAAGAAGATGGCCATTATCAAATGACTGCATTGAAACGTAAATATTCTCATAAGTATGGGTATGGTAAAATAGATGCATATCAGATGTCGAAATTTGCAGCTGGTTGGAAAAATGTTAAACCTCAATCTTGGTATTATACTGATGTGGTTAAAGTTGATCAAAAAATTGAAATTGATGGACCAAAAGGTGACAAATCCAAGGTTCTTAAATCAACACTTATAATTAATAGTCATGATTTAAGCATCATGAATGTCGAAAGAATTGAACATGTTACAGTTACTGTCAATATTAAAGCAGCTTTCAGAGGTCAAGTTGGTATTAGATTAATTTCTCCATATGGTATCACCAGTGATTTAGCTACATTTAGACCAAGAGATTTAAGCAGTCAAGGATTTGAAAATTGGACTTTCCTGTCTGTTGCTCATTGGGGAGAAAGAGGTATTGGAGAATGGACAATTGAAGTATTTAATGATAAGAATAGTGACGGTAATCATATTGAGTTTATTGATTGGCAATTAAGATTTTTTGGTGAAAGTATTGATGTTGATAGAGTTGAAACTTATGATATTGAAAAAGATTATGCCAAAGTAAGAAGAGACAGAATTGAAAAGGAAAAGGAACAACACGAAGCTGGACCAAGTTCCACTAAAGTTCAACCAAGTACAATTGAATCAACCACAAAAGAAATGGTTAAACCGAGTAATGAGGTTGGTAAAACTACCGAAGAACCAACTACCACTACAGAAAATAAAGATACCAAACCTACTTCTGTATCAACTGGAACAGCCGAATCAACTGGAGCTGAAAATGAAGTGGAAACTGAAGTGCCTGAAGAAGACGAAGAAGGGAAGAAAAAGGTCAGTAAAGATGGCAAAGGGTTATATTTCATGGCATTAGTGGTTGTTGGGTTTATAATAATCATAGCCATCATGAAGTATCACAAGACTCCAGGTAGTTCACGCCGTAGAAGAAGAAGAGAAGAATACGAGTTTGACATAATACCAGGGGAAGATTATAGTGACAGTGAGATGGATTCGCATGATTCTTTAGATTTAGGACATAGAAATGATGAAGAATACACTATAAATGAAGAGAGAGATCGATTATATGACGAGTTTAATGCCGAATCGTTGCCTGATTATGAACAGGACGAAGAAATGTTTAAGATTGGAGATGAAGAAGAATCTTCCCAGCCCAAAACTGAAACCAACAAATCTAAATCCATAATAGACCCGACCGAGTCGTCAACCCCCGAAAATTCAGAACAATCCAAAGCATTAGATGAAGAACCCAAATCCAAAAAAGTGAACTTCAAAGATTAGTTCTATATTATATATGCATATTTATATAACAATATCAGTTCAAAAGTCTCCCTCTCTGTTCGAGCCAAAGCCAAAGAGCCAAAGAGCCAAAGAGCCAAAGTGCCAAAGAAAGTGAAATGTCACGCTTTATCTCATCAGCTATGAAGACATTCCCATGGTTTGTCACTAAAGATAAAACCTGAATGAAAATGGAATTGTTCGTGGTACAGTCTGCCGAATTTCGGAGAGACTTTTTTTACTGTTAATTAGTAATGGTTGTAGACGTAGACATGAACGAAGGTATTTGGGCCGGCTGAGCCAAATCGAGCCAAGTCGGTTTGGCCAAGTCGATAGTTGAGCCACGACAGTTGTGCCACAATAAGGGTACTACGATAGTTGGACCATACCCCCAAGGATCATAAGTTCGATACGACCAGCTTCACTGAAACAGAAGACTTATTAAAACCGAGAGTCAATGGTTGCCAAACCTTGTGAATCAGATTCAAATGTCCCGACACACGGCCAACGACACAGTCAATTTCTTAGTAATTATTGCAATGTTTGGATTACACATCCTGACGATATTACCGTATACATGCACCAAAATCCATACCCAATGGAGTTGGGGAGCTCAGTATACATTACCACAAAGAATCCGCTTGGAAACGTCTTTTGGAAGGGCCGACCTTTTGCAGTCGTAATTATCAGAACGCACCTACTGTTTGCAGAAACAGGCTCTTCCAAGCACATATTTTCAACGGATTAGCTGTTTAGCGTGAATAGTCTTACTAATGCAACATGTTAACATTGTTAACAATGCTAGCAATGTCTCTGCCTTTGGTTCCAGCTACAGATTTTTCAAAAAATATCATCCCCCATACTATTTGCTTTGCCGGTGCAATTACATATGTCGTGAGCGAGACAGCAGTTATAAATTTGTTGGAAAATTTCCAATCCTATAAAAGTAGTCAGTTTTAAGGACTTTATTAGTTATAGTAATCGAGTAAGCGTCAATTGATAAGTAGTATTTCGATTGTGACTTGCTTTTAGTTTTTGAATTTGATATTTGGTATTTGATACTTGATATTGCCTTCGAATTGGGAATAGAAAACCGAGAGATTGAAACTTGATCAGTGGCAACCCCAAAAAGAATTGATTGTGAAAAATTACAGAGGTAAGCAATTTTAAAATCTTGAATTACCAATATAAATATACTAGTTAGTAGATAATATAGATAACGGGAAAAATGTCAGATTCCTTTGGTAACTACACAAGTGTTGTAGTTTTTGGAGCTTCGGGTGATTTAGCTAAAAAGAAGACATTCCCAGCATTATTTGGATTATTCCGTGAAGGTCATTTACCTTCAACCGTTAAAGTCATTGGTTATGCAAGATCTTCATTAACTCAAGAAGATTTCAAAGCTAGAATAGGTGCCAATTTTAAAACTAAAAATGGTGACGATAAAGCTAAAATCGACCAATTTTTAAACTTATGTACTTATGTTCAAGGTCAATATGATACTCCAGATGGTTATATTGAATTAAACAAAGAGATTGAAGCTTACGAAAATCAACATGGCGACAAAGCTAAAAACGAAAGATTGTTTTATTTGGCCTTACCACCTTCAGTATTTGCAACTGTTGGTAAACAATTGAAGCAAAATGTTTATCCTAAAAATAGTAATGGTAGAATTAGATTGATTGTTGAAAAGCCTTTTGGTCATGATTTAGAAAGTTCTAATCAATTACAAAAAGATTTGGCTCCTTTATTTACTGAAGATGAATTATATAGAATTGATCATTATTTGGGTAAAGAAATGGTCAAAAACTTATTAGTTTTAAGATTTGGTAATGAATTATTAAATGCTGCTTGGAATAGTAAACATATTAAATCGGTTCAAATCAGTTTTAAAGAAGCTTTTGGTACCGATGGAAGAGGTGGTTATTTTGATTCAATTGGAATTGTTAGAGACATTATGCAAAATCATTTATTCCAAGTTTTAACTTTATTAACTATGGAAAGACCAACATCATTTGATCCTGAAGCCATTAGAGATGAAAAAGTAAAAGTTTTAAAGGCAATTGAAGAATTCGATAAAGAAGATATTTTAATTGGACAATATGGTAAAAGTGAAGATGGTAAAAAGCCAGGTTATTTGGATGATGATACTGTACCAAATGATTCTAAATGTGTTACGTATGCAGCATTAGGATTAAAGATTAATAACGAAAGATGGGATGGTGTTCCATTTGTTTTGAGAGCTGGGAAAGCTTTAGATGAGTCTAAAGTTGAAATTAGAATCCAATATAAACCAGTTGCTAAAGGAATGTTTAAAGAAATCCAAAGAAATGAATTGGTTATTAGAATTCAACCAGATGAAGCAGTTTATATGAAGATTAATTCGAAGATCCCAGGGATTTCCACTGAAACTTCATTAACAGAATTAGATTTAAGTTACGCTACAAGATTTTCTAAAGATTTCTGGATTCCTGAAGCTTATGAAGCTTTAATTAGAGATTGTTATTTAGGTAACCATTCTAATTTCGTAAGAGATGATGAATTACAAATTAGTTGGGCTTTGTTTACCCCATTATTAAATTATATTGAATCAAAAACTGGTCCAAAACCAGAAATTTATCCTTATGGTTCAAAAGGTCCAAAAGGTTTAAGACCATTTTTACAAAAACATGGTTATGAAATCACTCATGAAGGAACTTATCAATGGCCTTTAACAACCCCAAATGTTAAAGGCAAAATTTAGATGAAATGAATATACTCCTGTTTACAAACCTCTGTCTGTTACGTCTGCCTGTTTACTAACGTCTGCTTGCTTACTTGAACCTCTGTCTGCCGTCTGTTGTCTGTCGTCTGTTGTCTGCCCGTAAGCTTGTGGTTGACCCAGCGCCTGGCACCGGCCCTGGCCGGCGCCGTAATGTGCAGTTCCAATTGTAATCAGTGCGAAAAGCATTAGTCAGAAGAGATGCGAAGCAAGAGTGAATACTATAAGTAGAACCAAGAGTAAGTGAAAATATAAGAATAAATAGCTGAGATAGTAGGGGAGTAACGATGAGTGCTATATTATCAGCAGACGACTTAAATGATTTCATAAGTCCAGGTGCCGCTTGTATCAAGCCGCCAACGCAAAATGAAAATCCAGACAACGGAGAAGTGGAATTACAGATCGATAAAGAAGGCAACGGGTTGGAGGTCTCTAAGGCAGACGGAACAAGTACCAACTTGTCACCAGCACAAATCTCGTTAGCAGATTGTTTGGCATGTTCGGGCTGTATAACGTCGGCAGAAGAAATCTTGGTAGCTCAACATTCTCATGATGAATTATTGAAAGCTTTACAAGATCAAAATAGTAATAAACAGTTTGTGGCAAGTATATCACATCAATCCAGAGCTTCATTGGCCACAGCATTCAATTTGACTATAGACCAGATCGATCGATTATTAATAAACTTGTTTGTTAATCAAATGGGATTCAAATCTGTCATAGGTACCTCGTTAGGTAGAAAATTATCGTTAATTAGCGAATCATATAACGTGATACTGAAGAAACAAGAACAAAATCATGAAGGTCCTTTATTATCCTCCATTTGTCCTGGATGGGTTTTATACGCCGAAAAGACCCATCCTTACATTTTACCTAAATTGTCTGATATTAAATCTCCTCAACAAATAACTGGTTGTTTGTTAAAGAATTTAATGGCAGATCAACTAAATGTTGATAAGAAAGATATTTATCATTTGTCTATAATGCCATGTTTTGATAAAAAATTGGAAAGTGCAAGACCAGAAAAGGAAGAAGCCGAGTCTAATTCAAATGATGTTGATTGTGTTTTGACCGCTAAAGAGTTAATTACTTTATTAGAACAACAAAAGGACTTGTTCCAATTGATCCCTTCAAATGCAGACCATATAATGAATTCCTCGATATCAATGACTGAATTGTATCAGAAGGTCGCTCCTATTAATTGGCCTTGGGTCCAATATGCTTGGTCAAATGATACTGGCTCATCATCTGGTGGATACTCATATAATTATTTGAATATTATGAAGCATGATTTAATGATGAAGAACCCTCAATATGATGAAGAGAATTTCAATATTAAAACAATATATGGGAAGAATTCAGATATTTATGAATTGAGATTAATGTATAATAATGAAAAGGTAGCAAGTGCTGCCATTGTAAACGGGTTTAGAAATATTCAAAATTTAGTAAGAAAATTCAAGCCAAATGGTCCATCTTCAGGAACCAGCTCAACTAAAGTAAATCCATTAGTTGCAAGAAGAAGGGCAAGAATTAAAGATAGAACCAATGTGAAAAACGAAGAGGAAGTAGCTGATGCTTCCAAATGTGATTATGTAGAAATAATGGCATGTCCAAATGGGTGTATTAATGGGGGTGGTCAAA
Source organism: Yamadazyma kitorensis (assembly GCA_030572015.1). Classification (NCBI taxonomy): domain Eukaryota; kingdom Fungi; phylum Ascomycota; class Pichiomycetes; order Serinales; family Debaryomycetaceae; genus Yamadazyma; species Yamadazyma kitorensis. The sequence goes on along the minus strand of JAJLZC010000002.1, from coordinate 391,061 downwards.
TCAGTAACCCTAATGATATTCTTGAAAAAGATTGGCTATTGAAGGTGGTTGATAATTATCAAAGTATCCCATTATTGGATTTAAGTTCTAAAGACATTTCAATGAATTTGATACCTGATTTAATTGAATGGAGTTCCAAATTTTCTAATCAGTATAATATTAATGAATCCAGAATATTTAGAACTTGGTTCAAAGAAGTCGAGAAACCAACTGATCCAAATCAAATCTTATTAGGTGCAAAATGGTGATTTTATAGACATGTAAATAAACATTTATTTATTATTTCAATACTGTTGCTGCAAATCCCTCCTTTCTAAAGGATAAGCAGCATACTGGTCTGATTCCTTGTACTCCTACGACTCCACAGGACCATTGAATATTTCTCATTGCATCCTCCCACGCCTCTGCTGAAGATCCAATTTTATAGCAATTTAATACATAATTAGACGTCTCAGCCGTGCCCCTCCTACAATCAAGGCTGCAGCTTCAGCTGATTCGCCATTTGTACCTCAATATCTTGCTAATGGCATCTTTATTTCCGTCCAACCCCTTAGTTCGATATCCAGAGCTCAACCTAATTGGTTTCCGAGACTATAGGCTAACGGGCAAGTTCGGTGTTACAGTTTCTTTGGTGTACAGTTCCACCGTGATGAGCCTCTGCCAGGCGAAGCCAAATGTTTGGCTAAACGTTTCACCAAACTGTCACGATTCGATCCCGTACGTTCACCCTTCTTACCCAAAGCCCAGCGCCAGTTGTTCCGTACTCAGCGCTCCGGCAGCCCCTCGACTGCCTTAGCCGCTGCTTATCTGGCAAATGGCTGTGAAAAATCGGATGGATTTGACGATAGTGCGGGACAGAAACAAATCATCAAAAATTTATTTCTTGCTAAGTGTTTGTGTTAATAGCAATTGATCGAAGAGTTACGGCGGGATAGTGCTTGATAGTGTCCTAGCCGATTGAATATATATCCATACATTGGTACTGGAACAAGCGTTCGATATCAGGGCTAAGAAAAAGGTTTTGAAGTATTTTGTCACTGCCAGTAGCAATCTAGTGATCAAACATAAATCACACGAGCCAAGGCTGCAAAGGTCGTTGATACCAACATATGTCGGAAACAGAGTACAAGCTACCCCTGTGGATAGTAGTAGTGTCATTCTATTCTGCAATAATATCAACATGCATTTCCATTCTATCTATATTCATGCACCTAATGAATTATCGAAGGCCCTTTCAACAGCGGTTGATGATAAGGATCCAATTGATCATCCCGTTGTTTGCTGTATCTTGTTATAGCATGCTTTTGAACTCGGAATCCCACTTTAATAAGTTTGTGTTGGAGCCGCTAAGAGAAGTCTATGAAGCTTTTGTGATATATACTTTCTTTTCCTTATTGACTGATATGTTAGGAGGTGAACGAAGTATAATCATCACAACCAGCGGTAGAAAACCCGTAAGCCACCCAGGCTCTTTAAGGTTTATATTCCCGGACATCGACATATCTGATTCAACAAGCTTCCTTATAATTAAAAGAGGTATCCTTCAATACGTATGGTTAAAACCATTTTTATGTTTTGGAACGCTATTAACGGAGGTCATGGGGGTCTATAATGTCAATAATATGAGTGCAAAGTCAATATATCTTTGGCTAATGATAATTTATAATTTGAGTGTAAGTGTTTCATTATATTGTTTGGCAATATTTTGGAAAATACTATGGGATGATCTAAGGCCTTTTAATCCAGTGGGGAAATTTTTATGTGTTAAGTTAATAATTTTTGCTTCTTATTGGCAAGGAATTTTGTTGGCCATCTTCAATTATTTCAATTTATTACCTGGCTCAGAATCAACCGATACATCGAAGGGCAATTCGAATATTGGAGTTTCAATACAAAACGCTTTGTTATGTTTTGAATTGATTTTCTTTGCTTTGGGTCATTGGATCTCCTTTTCTTATAGACCCTTCACATTATCAAGTATCCCTAATGGTAGATTGCAATTTTATTATGCTGTTAGAGATATGTTTGGAATTAAAGATTTGATTCAAGATTTCAAGTTGACATTCTATGGTGACTATTATAAAGATTTCAAGACGTTTGATTCAGTTAATGCTTTAATTCATCATCCAAATTCAAAGGCAAGGATGAAAAAGATTAACCAAGGACTAAGGTATCATTATGATGGGAAGCAAAAACATTGGATGTCTTTAAATTCTGATAATAAATCAATAGTTGAAAACGCAACAATTGGTGGTGAATCGTTATATGCTCCATCAGTTTTGTCTTTTGGAACGTCAACTAAGGGAATGTATTCAAACTCACCTAAAAATCTTGCTTCACCCAATGAATCCCCTGAAGTTTCCCCAACTGAACCTGAAATTGGTAGGTTTCCTTTGAGTGAATCCTTAAATAATGAAGAATTTAATTATGACAATGAAATGTTGGAAGATGACGAGAATTTGTATCATATTGCCTACAATGTGATCAATAATTATCGACTTGACCAATCTGAAGTTAAAAAATTGACTAACTATCCTATTGTTGATAATGTAGTTGATAGTCATTTATATGGCTATAAGGTTAGAAAGTTAAGAGAATCAAGAAAGTCTCTGTTGGAAAGAGGACGGAGTTTAACTAGGTCTAATTATAACAATTACGGAAGTGTTTAGTTTGTGTATATACTGGCCCAAATGCCAAATAATAAAAATTTATTTATTTTCTATATACGAGATTGATAGTTGTATTTACAAGAAATGAAGCATGTTCAATCATTTATTTTGAACAGATATAATGCATCCAAATCGTCTTCATTAATTTTACTTTCCAGTTTTGATTCCTTTTGTTTCTGCTTATCTAAACGCCTTTGCTTCTTTTCATTCTTTTGTTGATTACCATTTGAAGGTTGCACGAGCTTTGGAGTACAGTTCAATATCAATACTCCATCAATACTACCTTTTGCATCAATTTTAGTTTCAGTTTCTTCTATTAAGCTATTGAGATCGCTTAAAATCAAGCACCTCCTCTTAACTTCGAAAGGATCACAATCAGACTCATCAACAGCTTGTTGAAGTTCTTCCATTGAAAATGATCTTCTTTCATCATCCTTCAACATTTCTTTAGTTGCTCTTTGATGATTAGTCCTACGTCCATTGATGTAAATCAGGAACTTTTCACCTTTATTAATCCTTTTCAAGATTTCTGACCTTTTTTGAAGTTTCAAGTCACTCAAGCTGATATTCCAATTCAACGTAACTATTTTCATACCTGTTTTCTTCTTGTCAGCCTTTTCCCGTTGCTGCAAAGCTCTCATAGCAGAAGTACTACCTTGTTTGATCAACGTTTGTTGCATTTCTTTAGCCAAATCGTCAGAATAGTTTTGGACCATATCAATGGCAGTAATTTTCTTTATAAGTAGCTCCTGGTTACTGTTAGGTAGCAATTGAATACCTTGAGATTCAGGATCCAAGCTATTGATGATGTGGACTAGGTGTTTAGACTCAAGTTTGCCCTTATTATTGATTTTAACTGTACATTTTGGATCATGTTCACGGACTTTGTCTATGATAGCCATGAGTGCACTTCTGGCCTTCGGTGTGAACCCGTCTAACTGGAATCTTACGGTTTTCTTTTCGCCGTGTCTTCTATCGGTTCCTGGATGTCTTTTTTCTTTACCAGCCTTATGTCGGTTGTTTGTATGGCTCTTATTAGCATTGTGGTTGAGGTCAAACTTCTTTGCAAACCTATTTTCAATCTTGGATGAGTGGGGCTGTGGTTCGGTTTTCACGTCAAAATGCCTGGGACTAAGTAAATACGATCCTTGCGAAACAAGCCTTATGCCTATCCTGCCCGTCCTCGACGCCACTGTCCCTGGACATGCCAACTTCATCATCTTCAACATCATTCCATCAGTCAATCCAAGTGAAAAAAATTGCAGTTCGCATTCTATTAATTATCTACTTTGGGAACAACGTCTAAGTATTAATAATCTGACGTCAGCGGTAGGAACCATGGTGAATGCGCTATTGGTGAAGGAAGATGGCACAAAGGAGATGTTCAGCAAGGAGAGGCTCCTGAAGTTTCTCAGAAGTTTGAAATATGGCTTGAGCGAGAGTCTTGATATCGACCAGATCGTGGATAGTATTTCACTAGCTTTGCCAGAGAAGATAAAGCTGAATGATCTTTATGAGTACGTTGCCGAGCTGATAGCAACCAGAATCATCAACCATCCTGATTATTCTATCCTTGCTGGGCGGGTTGAAGCGAGAAAGATCCAAAGGTTGGTTGATTTTTCGTTTAGTGATAACGTAGAAAGATTATATAGGAATGTGGACTCAAGAAAGGGTAAGGCTGATCCATTATTGAACAAAAAGGTCTATGACGTAGTAATGAAGAACAAAAAGGTATTAAATGAATGCACTCACTTATCAAGGGATTTGGAATTGTCATATTTTGCTGTAAAGACTTTAGAACGGGCATATCTATTAAAACTTGATGATATAGTGGCAGAAACTCCACAATACTTGTACTTGAGAGTTTCGTTAGGCATCCATGGAAATAATATCGAGAGAGTATTGGAAACTTATGATTTAATGTCTAGAAAGTATTTTATTCACGCTTCACCGACCCTTTTTAATGCTGGTACCAACTACAATTATTTGAGTTCTTGTTTTTTGCTAGCAATGGAAGATGACTCAATCGACGGGATATACAACACGTTACATAAGACTGCATTGATCTCAAAAACATCAGGAGGAATTGGGTTACATGTCCATAATATCAGAGCTTGCGGTTCTTTGATTGCAAGCTCGAACGGCAAGTCCAGTGGGTTGGTTCCAATGTTGAGGGTATTCAATAACACCGCAAGGTACGTTGACCAAGGTGGGAACAAGAGGCCGGGAGCATTTGCTATTTACATTGAACCATGGCATGCCGATATCTTTGAAGTCTTGGACTTACGAAAAAATTACGGTAAGGAGGAAATGAGAGCAAGGGATTTGTTTTATGGGCTTTGGGTTCCGGATTTATTCATGGAAAAGGTAAAGAATAATGAAGACTGGTGTCTTTTCAGTCCTGACACTTGTCCAGGGCTTTCAGTCTGCTATGGAAACGATTTCAAACTATTGTACGAGAAGTATGAAAAAGAAGGCAGAGCCATCAAAACAGTTAGGGCCCACAAGCTTTGGACAAGTATCTTAGAATCCCAAACCGAAACAGGCGGACCTTATATTTTGTACAAAGATGCATGCAACGAAAAGTCCAACCAAAAGAACTTGGGTGTTATTAAATCTTCTAACCTTTGTTGTGAAATCATAGAATATTCTTCACCTGAAGAAACAGCAGTTTGTAATCTTGCTTCTTTGGCATTACCTTCATTTATCGTTGAATCAAAGGAAAAGTTGACCTTTGATTTTGCTAAGCTTCACTCAGTTACAAAGATCGTGGGGAGAAATTTAGATACAGTTATAGACGTTACTAAATACGCCGTTGAAAGTGCAAGGGTCTCCAATTTGAAGCACAGGCCAATTGCAATTGGAGTTCAAGGACTCGCTGATGTATTTGCTATCTTAAGAATCCCTTTTGACTCAGATGAGGCTAGATTGTTGAATGTTCAAATATTTGAAACCATCTATCATGCTGCTATCAAGCAATCTGTTGAAATTGCAAAGGAAAGGGGATCTTATGACACTTTCAAAGGATCTCCAGCTTCAGAAGGGAAGTTTCAATTTGATTTATGGAATCATAATCCATCACCTCTATACGATGATTGGGATGTCTTAAGAGATGAAATGGTACAATATGGTCTTAGAAATTCTCTATTGGTTGCACCTATGCCAACCGCTTCAACGTCTCAAATCCTAGGATACAATGAATGTTTTGAGCCTTTTACATCAAACATTTACACAAGGAGAGTCGTATCTGGAGAATTCCAAGTCGTGAACAAGTACTTGATTCGAGACTTAATAGACTTGAATATTTGGAACAAATCGATGAAAGATGAAATTTTACTTGGTGATGGTTCTATTCAACATATTTCTTCCATTCCGGAGGAAATTAAAGCCTTGTATAAGACTGTTTGGGAGATTCCTCAAAGGGCAATTGTTGATATGGCAGCAGACAGAGGTAAGTTCATTGACCAACTGCAAAGTATGAATATTTATATGAAAGATCCAACCTTTGGTAAGTTGACAAGTTGTCACTTCTACGCCTGGGAAAAAGGTCTTAAAACTGGAATGTACTACTTAAGAACAAAGGCAGCATCAAGGGCCATCCAATTTACTATTGATAATTCAGAGAAAGCTGAAAATGCTGACAAGAAGAGTCTACCAATTTTAAAGAGAAAAAGGTATGAAAAAACAGAAGGAACTGTTGATCTTTCACCGAACAAAAGGGCCAAAGATATTACAGCAGTGTCCCAGAACTTATTCCCAAAATCGGATGAAGTTGATATTTTTGATGATACCATCAGATCATGTAATATAGATGATCCAGAGAAGTGTGATTCATGTCTGGGTTAGAAATGGAAACAGAGCTTGTAAATAGATAAAGAAAAGAACCCTGTAGATTATCATTATTATTATACATGTAAATAGAAATATACTATACAATTACTTTCTTTGAAGTTTTCTATTTGCAAAATCTGAAACTTGCCTTACACCTTCATTTGTGACAAAAAACTTCCTTTGAGTGTTATCAGACCATATGAGTACACCAATTTCTGAAGCATAGTTACGAAGTATATCATATTCTTTTTGGTTGGAAAACTCTTTGAACAAGAATCCATCAAAAGTTTGAATTCTATCTAATTCTAATTGCCATAATTTGATTTGGTCAACAACATTAGGAGGCAATATTTCTAATTTGTGTCGAGCCAACGATGTATCGGTTTGAGCAGTTCCACCTCCAGAAGCGGTATTAATATTGTTACTAGTATCAAACTCAATCTTTTTATCCAATTTCTCTTGGGCAAGCAATTTCATTTGAGGATGGGCATGGGTTTCCAAGAATTTAATAATTTGATCTGCAGTAATACCATTAGCTAAAGCATTTCTGATAGACTCTCTTGTGATCTGACCAAATACCATATTAGAGAATCTGGTTCTTAAATGGACGAATAAATTCAATATCGCAATTTCCAATGGACTATTAGTGTATGAATAGACCTTAAAATTGGTTTCAATTACCACAGAGCCTTGTTTTGAGGAGCTTTCTATAGAATCTTCATGTGAAGCTCTATCCATGGCCATCGAAGGTGTGGTTTGCAAGGAATTCGAATCCGAAGTCAATGTGGTAGCCAATCTTGTAGGGTAAAATCGAGTTGAATGATCAGATCTCTGGTAGACCAATCCATAATCTTTCAAATCAGCCAACATCTTAATTTGAGTATCACTAAGAGCTGAAACCGAATAACTCTTACCCAATTCAAGCGAACCAAGCATGAAAATGAAATTTAACACGTCAACTGGATCCATATTTAATTCTTGAGTCAAATTCAAATATTGTAATAATAAGGTCCAAATTTGAACATTTATATCTTGTAATAAGAATTGGAAACCAATGTTGGTGATTTTTAAAGCATTTGCATTGCCTGTGTCGCCTTCCATTAGACCACCCAGCTTTAATAATGATAAAACTGATCTTGAAGGAGTGGCAGATAGTTCCGTACCAACCATAAAGTGTAATATAGTTTCCCATTTGGTCGAGGCAAATTTGTGTAAGAATTTCAAGTCTACCTTATGTTTTTCCACTTCAGTACTTAAAAACCCAAACGAATTAGCAGCTTGGCTCCCGGTTAGACAATCACGGAAATTCTTCCTGAAAATCGGATGTAATCGTATATATTGTCCACTATTATCGTCTTCTATCAAGTGTAATGCTTTCATTCTTTTTAGGGACTCAAACTGCAATATTCTGGCGCTGGGCTTACACCACTTATCCAAATCCTTCAACGCCACTGGCTTTTCATAGAACAACATCGTCATTATGTAGAATTTGGCGATAGGAGGCAACAATCGATAGATCGAAAGACATGTAGCAGGAGCCTCGTACAACCTTGATTGGATCGTATTAGGTAGCCCTTCCAAATGCTCGATGACCGTTAGCTTGAACGATGTGCCAGACGCCATGATTCAACTGATTTTCCGACTCAAGCAACCCAATCAACCAGCAAGCTTCAACCAACGTTAGCGCTTAGTTAACAGTTCTCACCAAATGTCAATCCACAACTCAATCCACAAATGCGATGTGAGATGGGAAAAAAATTTTGTTAGCAAATTTGTCATCTTACACCATCGTCAATATCATCATCGATCGATATAAAAATGGTTGGCAAGAGAAAGATATCGCAGATCAGCAGGGAGGGAGTGATCACCGACGAAGGATTCCAACCGTTGCTTCAAGAAGTGTACAAGGGGAAGAAGTTGACGGATCAGATCAATACCGCCGAAGATAAATGGAACTTGTTACCTGCCTTTTTGAAGGTTAAAGGGTTGGTGAAACAGCATCTTGACTCGTTTAACTACTTTGTTGACACCGATTTGAAGAAGATCATAAAGGCCAACGAGTTGGTGTTGTCTGACGTTGATCCTGAGTTTTATTTGAAGTATTTGGACATCAGAGTGGGCCATAGATCCAACTCCGGCTCATCATTAAAAGGAGTTTCAAAAGAAGTGAATTTAGTGCCCCATGATTGTAGATTAAGAGATTTGACATATTCTGCTCCTATTTATGTGGACGTTGAGTACACTCGAGGCCGTAAGATCATTGTTCACAGAGATTTGGAAATCGGGAGAATGCCAATAATGTTGAGATCAAATAAGTGTCTTTTAGATGGAATAGACGATAAACAAATGGCAAGGTATGACGAATGCCCATTAGATCCAGGGGGGTATTTCATTGTCAATGGTACTGAAAAGGTCATATTGGTACAAGAACAATTATCGAAGAATAGAATCATTGTTGAAGCTGATGAAAAGAAAAACATAGTCCAAGCATCTGTAACTTCATCAACCCATGAACGTAAATCTAAAACTTATGTCATTACTAAAAACGATAAGATTTATTTGAAACACAATTCTATCAGTGAAGACATTCCAATTGTAATTATCTTAAAAGCAGCTGGAATCATATCCGATTTGGAAATTTTACAATTGGTTTGTGGTCAAGATCCAAACTATCAAGATTTATTTGCAATTAATTTCGAAGAAGCAGCAAAGTTAGAGATTTTCACTCAACAGCAAGCTTTGCATTATGTAGGTAAAAGAGTCAAAACAATCAGAAGAGCTGGAGCTCCAAAATTATCACAATTACAAGAGGGTATCGAAGCCATTGCTACCACCATAATTGCCCATCTTACTGTAGCTGATTTACAGTTTCGTGAAAAAGCTTTATACATTGCAATGATGACAAGAAGAGTCTTAATGACTATGCATAACCCCAAAATGGTCGATGATAGAGATTACGTTGGTAACAAAAGATTAGAATTAGCTGGCCAATTGATGTCACTATTGTTTGAAGATTTATTTAAAAAATTTAATTCCGATTTCAAAGCTAACATTGATAAGATTTTGAAGAAACCAAGTAGAGCTTCTGAATTTGATGCTTTGTTATCAATTAACATTCATTCCAGTAATATAACAATGGGGATGAATAGAGCTATTTCCACAGGTAATTGGTCATTGAAACGTTTTAAAATGGAAAGAGCTGGGGTTACCCATGTCTTATCAAGGTTATCTTATATTTCAGCATTAGGAATGATGACAAGAATATCTTCTCAATTCGAGAAGTCTCGTAAAGTTTCAGGACCTAGAGCTTTACAACCTTCTCAGTTCGGTATGTTATGTACATCAGATACTCCAGAAGGGGAAGCATGTGGTTTGGTCAAGAATTTAGCATTGATGACCCATATCACCACCGATGATGAAGAGGGTCCAGTTAAAAAATTATGTTTTGTTTTGGGTTGTGAAGATATATTGGAAATAGATTCTGCAACTTTACATTATGAGGGAAACTTTGGGGTTTACCTTAATGGTACATTAATTGGTACAACAAGGTTCCCAGCTAAATTTGTTGGTGATTTCCGTAATTTAAGAAGATCAGGAAAAATCTCAGCTTTTATTTCAATCTATACTAATACCCATCAAGCCGCTGTTCATATTGCAACCGATGGTGGAAGAATTTGTCGTCCATTGATTATTGTAGATAAAGACAATAGATCCAAAGTTATTGCTAAGCATTTATTGAAATTAAAACAAGGAGATTGGGCTTTTGATGATTTCTTGAAGCATGGATTAGTTGAGTATTTGGATGTCAATGAAGAAAATGATTCATTAATTGCCATTTACGAGAGAGACTTGACTGACCCGTCACAACAGAATATTACTCATTTGGAAATTGAACCATTCACAGTTCTAGGGGCTGTTGCAGGATTAATTCCTTATCCCCATCATAATCAATCTCCTAGAAACACTTATCAATGTGCTATGGGTAAACAAGCCATTGGAGCAATCGCTTACAACCAATTCAGAAGAATTGATACTTTATTATATTTGATGGTATATCCTCAACAACCAATGGTTAAGACCAAAACAATTGAATTGATCGACTATGATAAATTGCCCGCAGGTCAAAATGCCACCGTTGCTGTCATGTCATATTCTGGTTATGATATTGAAGATGCGTTAGTTTTAAATAAAGCATCGATTGATAGAGGTTTCGGTAGGTGTCAAGTTTTAAGAAAAAACACAGTTACTTTGAAAAAATATCCAAATCATACTAAAGATATTTTGACTGGTATGAGAGTCGATGATAAAAATGAACCAATCCATGCTCATGCTTCTTTGGGACCTGATGGATTAGGTGAAGTTGGTATGAAGCTTGAAAATGGGCAAGTTTTCGTTAACAAGTCTGTTCCTAACAATGCAGGGGAATCAGCATTAAATAACCCTGGATCTGCCAGTCCAATTGATGTTAACCAACCGGTAGACAGTCATAGAGATACCCCAGCTTATTATAAGGGACCAGAGCCGTCATATGTTGATCAAGTTATGATGTCAGTGGGGGATAATGACCAAGCATTAATAAAAGTATTGTTGAGACAAACAAGAAGACCCGAATTGGGTGATAAGTTCTCATCAAGACATGGTCAAAAAGGTGTTTGTGGTATTATAGTACAGCAAGAAGATTTGCCATTCAACGACGATGGTATATCACCAGATATCATTATGAACCCCCATGGTTTCCCATCAAGAATGACGGTTGGTAAGATGATTGAATTGATAAGTGGTAAAGCAGGTGTTTTGAATGGTAGTTTAGAGTATGGTACATGTTTTGGAGGCTCTGATTTAGAGGAGATGTCTGATGTATTGGTTAAAAATGGGTTTAACTACAGTGGTAAAGATATGTTATATTCAGGTATTACAGGTGAATGTTTACAAGCTTATATCTTCTTTGGACCAATTTATTACCAAAAGTTAAAGCATATGGTTTTAGATAAAATGCATGCCAGAGCTAGAGGTCCAAGGGCAGTGTTAACAAGACAACCAACCGAAGGGAGATCAAGAGATGGTGGGTTAAGATTGGGTGAAATGGAAAGAGATTGTGTTATAGCTTATGGGGCTTCTCAACTATTATTAGAAAGATTAATGTTATCATCCGATGCATTTGATGTTGATATTTGCAATAAATGTGGTTTAATGGGTTATAATAGTTGGTGTACCACATGTAAAAGCTCAGAAAATGTCATTAAAATGACAATTCCTTATGCTGCAAAATTACTATTCCAAGAATTGATCTCGATGAATATCGCTCCAAGATTAAAACTAGGTGATGTATTTTAATAGCTTCATGTATATATGATTATAAACAGCTTATGTCATCAGGGCCTGCGCTGACTCTGGCTTTTCTTGACTCCTTTTCTCACCCAACGCGGAGTCTTACTCAGCTGCCCACCGGTTTTCGCTGCTTAGTAAAGAGCGACTCTGGCGAGGGAACCCAAACCGGAATTGCCCCATCAAGCTTCATACGGCCAGGAAAAGAGTCAAACAAAAAGAAATCGGCAGGGTCACCACCTAACGGATAAACGACTCCAACCTAAGCAATTACACAGCAGACTTAGAAATTAGGATGCAAAAATAAGCTGCAAATGACTTGGAGAGCTATAGGGAAATAAGTATATAAATGCAATGGATTTCTTCAAGTTCTGTTGATTTTAATTTAGAGATCAGTTCAATTGGATATCTAAACACTACAATTGAAAAGAACAAACTAGAATTTTAAAACTACCAACCAAACAAATATAAAAACTAAAATGGTTAAAGCTATTGTTGCAATCACTTCATATAATGAAGTTTTATACGCTGATGGGGAAAAAACTGGGCTTTTCGTTTCGGAAGCACTTCATCCCTTGAGAGTATTTGAAAATGCTGGTGTTGAGGTTGATTTTGTATCAGAAACTGGTACATATGGAATCGATACTCATTCATTAGATGAAATGTTTTTGAGTGGTAAAGACTTGGAGGAATATGAAGATCAAAATTCAAGTTTCAATAAACATCTCAAAAATATCAAAAAGGCTAGTGAAATTGACCCAAATGATTATCAAATCATTTACGCTTCTGCTGGTCATGCTGCTTTGTATGATTATCCAACTGCTAAAGACTTGATCTCAATTGCCGAGACTATTTATGCAAATGGTGGTGTTATTTCATCTACTTGCCATGGTACTGCCTTGTTAGGGCCAGTCAAGGATACTGATGGTCAATTAGTATTAAAAGGTAAGAGAATCACCGGTTTTACTGATATCGGTGAAGTTGTCTTGCATGTCGATAAAATCTTAGCGGATGCTCAAGTAGAATTGGTCGAAGCTTTGGCTGAAAGGATTGGTGCCACTTATGTTGCTCCACAGGGTCCTTGGGATGATTTATCAATTGTTGATGGAAGAGTTGTCACTGGAGTAAACCCAGCTTCTGCAACCAGTAGCGCAGAAAAGGTTCTCGCTGTATTGGGTATTTAAGACTAATCTTATGCCTTTCTTTGCTTCTTAGCTTACATAGTCATGTTTTATCCTTGTTTCTTTAATACATGTCGTTTGAAGCTGTTCAATTTGTAGCTGCTAAAATAGCATTTCCTCTCTACACAATGCCCCCAACCCGCTTGATGATTGCGACATTGAATTCGTAGCTGGCGGAAAAATCAGTATATTTCTTGGAAAACTAAAAATGAGTACTAGGCTCTCTAACAAAAGTTATCCACAGGTAATTGAATTATATATTGGTCTAAGTATTTTAGCTTGATTGAAACAAAGATGAAATTAGGTACCTAATTTTAGCTCATTTGATACCCAACCACACGACACTGCGTAAATCTGAACCCAAATTCGCGACATTAGAAGCTGCAAAACCATCTCAACACAGTAGTGGTAGTCTGTCGGCATACCGGACGCTATACTCTAGCATATCACTCCAAAAAGTACCGTATGAATGGGGGTGGATGGATAGAGTGATACGAGGCACTTTTGGATGGTTATTCGAATATTTAGTCAAAGAATATCGTTGATTGTAGTCGACTGTCGTGTCCCGGGACAATTGCAACCATTTGGGAAGTGTGTTACAATGCCATTGTTAATGATAGTGCTTGCCCCTTATTTTTTTCTTTTACAAGGAGAATTATACTTGAAGAGTTGCTCTTGTTTGCTTCCCCAAATATGAATGCTTTATTTGTGTACTGAACAACATAAGAAGTATGGCCAGGGGCCAGAGGATTCGGTTTATGTAAGTAATAGACATTTAAGCATCGCTGCAGAAACATAGGCCGGAAATCGCTCAAAGTATCTCAGAAGGTTACGAGGGTGAAAACAGTGGCACTCTCAATTTGCGGTCAGCGTATACCAGCATACACCATATACTTCCCTACTCTGCTAGCTTACTATATTATCCACATCTTCTGTGGGTTGGGTTTCATTTTCCCGCCGACATATCCCAGCCCCAGGTACTTTGGGATTTCTCCACACAATCGTGAGTGATGGCCTGCTAGTGCCTATAAAACAGACAACGCATTACGAAAACAAACTCCTATCATGCCAGCCCAAGACATATCAGAGTCTCGCTCCAGTCGTTCCACTCTTCCACAACACTAGCCTTGCTCCCGTGCTTGGCCCCAGTGGCTTTTTGCAGCTTCTCTGAGTTCATTCGAGTTACCAACGGCTTACATAAGCCCCGTCGCGAAAATATTTTAGATGATGTTAAGGGAGGTAACGATCTGAGATCATACTATTTTATATTCTATTGTGTTTATGGGGTTTTTCTCCTTTGAGGTTGTTTTGTTTGTTGTATATCGTAAAAGCATAGCATCAGTCTTCAGCGGGAGTCAGTCTTGGTTTCATAGTACCGCCCTATAGTTTTTATAAAGACACCTGAGAAAGACCTACTTGTAACTGATCGGGCTACGCCATGACACAGCCAAATAGACCGATGTTTAGGGCCAGGTTATTGTTAATAATCACTGGATTGTTGCTTGTTTTGGTGGTTTACCACGATACCCATGATTCACAGCTTGATTTGAATGACGCCTTGTTTTTGACCAGGAACTCATTGAGAGAATTCAAACAGCAATACTTCCCCCATAAGGGTAAAGAAATCCATATTGAAAGCAGAACGAACTCAATCAACGAGATCGACTACCCTTTAAATAATATGGTTAATTCTATTTTCCCCATAGATGCCAAAATAGAGTTCAACGCCACCAAAAGCGATGGAGACATTGGTAATCATATTTTATTGGCAAGGTATGCTTCTTTTAGTCCCGTCATTAATGATCCTTTGAAAGCCAATTATAAAATCTTTCCTAACAATGCATGCTCCAAAATAGAAATTGCAGAGGATAAAATGAAAGAATATGAAGGTAATGTCTTGATTGCTTTAAGAGGAGATTGTACGTTTGTTGATAAAGTTGATAATTTATTGGCTTCTAATTTGAACCCAAAAACTATTATAATCGCTAATGACGAGCCTATGAGAGGGTTGATTACAATGTATTCAAGTACATTTAATGAGGATAGAACTTTGCATGTGCCAATAATGTTTATCACACACGAGTCATATATGACTATGGAGAAAACGGAATCACAAAATGCTGAACTTCAAATAACTACTGCAACATTAGGAAGTTGGATCAATATCATTCTTTCAATGACCCTATCACCACCGTTATTGATTTTGTTTTTTTACTGTTTGATTCAAATTATTCAGAATTGTAGGAGATTGCAAAAAAATAAGTTTAGTGAAAAGATCGTTAAGAAATTACCAGTTTACATCTACAACAAGAATCATTTAATTTATTCTAAGAATTTTTTTGATTATTTAAATCTTACTGATCAAACACAGACGGTTGTTGATGATAATGATTTATCTTCATCATCATCGTCATTGGACGTGATACGTCATAAACCAACCCCTTCTTCATCAAATTCAACAATCAATAATTTTATTATCAATGGAGTGAACATCAAAAGTCAAGCACAGAAGTTGAATATTCTATTAATGCATGAAGATTTTTATCCAGCATTTAAATGTTCAATCTGTTTAGATAAATTTAAACCTTTAAAATCAAGAGTATTGATTTTAGATTGTAAACATTTTTTCCACGAAAACTGTTTATCTAATTGGTTGATCAATTTTAAAAGAAGTTGTCCCTTGTGTAACCAAGCAATAGTTAATAATGGGATTGGTTTACTTGCAGGTCAAGTGAGCAACTACGGAACTATGACTGAAGATTTGGAAGCTCAACATGAACATCAACCTCAAATTGTTTTTGATTCTAGTTCAACTGAGTTAAATGAAGAAGATGAAGAAGACTTGGTAGGGGAAATTGAAGATTATGAAGGAACCTATGTTCAACATCCATCTTATGAATCAGATGACCATGAAGAACAGAGACCTTTACGTTCAGTTTTACCAAGCCAGCCCACTTCTCTTCAGCCTCAAACTCCTAGAGCTGCATCCAACGAATCACAAGAGTCGTTCAAGACTCCGCCATCTACATTGCATGAGGCAGACTCGATTGTATCAAACACAGCTTCATTTGTTACATCAAAGAGTCAATTTGAAAACAAGTCTCCAATGAAGTTTTCAAGACCCCTGCAAATCTTGAGTCAATACTCTTCCCATCTGATTCCCACTAGAAAAGAATTGAGTGTTAGCATCGATTCAGATAACTATATCAATGAGAATCAAGCTGGCGATGAAACTGAAAGTAATGATACTACTAACTCAATCACCGATGATTCTGCAAATACTTCCAACGATTCTAGTGATGCTGGTACTTCAAGTGATGCTGCTACAATAGATTTGTCGTCTCATCAATAGCTTACCCTGACTGGTTTATGACATCTTTATATCATTCATATGTATAATTATATTGACCTCTGTCTTTATATTGCTACCCCAAGTCCGAGTTTCTCCTATTACGCTTAGGGCTCTTTGTATTGCCTCAAAAACTCCGAAGCCCTATAATATCGTCTGAAACACCATACAAACCTGATTTCGTTGCAACAATTCCCGGCGTCTGACGGATCAATCCTCCACAAAATCGTAGTAAAAAACGGCGTGCGACGCCCATTTTCTTGTCTTTCAAAGTTTGCGAGACAAAACAACTTTGTATATAAACTGTGTGACATACGTCTTGACATTTCAGTTGGAGTCTTTTGATATTAACATTGTTCTGCCTGTGCTTGGACTGTAGCCACTATTAGACATTACACTAGTAGGAGGAAGCTAGGTACTGTCAAGGAAGCAAAAAATAAGACAGGGAAAAAGAACTGGCAAAGAGACACAGTGAAGCCTAGATGTCTATCAAACAGGAGATGGAGAAGAACCCCGACCAGACGGCCATCAAAACTGAAACAAGGCCAAGACCTCAGAAGAGGAGGAAGAAGAAGGTGGAAATGGCATGCGTGTACTGTCGAAGGTCCCATATGATCTGTGACGACTCAAGGCCTTGCCAAAGGTGTATTAAAAGAGGCATTGGCCATCTATGCTATGATGAGCCTACCAATCCAAGACAGAGGAAGAAAGCCCAATCTTTGGCCACGACTGGCTCGTTGAGTCCGGTAGGAGATCAATTTCAACCACCAATATCACGAGATCAACAACTACAACAAGCATCACCTCCATTACAAACCCTCCAACAGTCACCCGACACCATGAACCAAGCTACCCCACAACAAGTTCAGTCTCAGGACCAGTTAAATCAGCAGCAAAATTATCCTTCCCAGCAACAACTCAACAATCAA
Organism: Yamadazyma kitorensis; assembly: GCA_030572015.1. Taxonomy (NCBI): domain Eukaryota; kingdom Fungi; phylum Ascomycota; class Pichiomycetes; order Serinales; family Debaryomycetaceae; genus Yamadazyma; species Yamadazyma kitorensis. The sequence continues at coordinate 373,777 of JAJLZC010000002.1, read as the reverse complement.
CCTAAACTGATCAAGAACTCGGTGTTATCTCAAACTATGCCATTCAATCCTGAACCTTTCTTTTATTCGGAGCACGCAGGTAGTGAATTCAGTTCTTTGAATGATTTCTTATCAATGATCGACGACCCTGACTTGGTGAATGGGGCATTGAATGATGATACTCCTTCTAATGATCCGATGATGAATTTTGGATTGGGTAACGACAACAATACTGATCCAAATGGAAGTAATCAAAATAGCACCAATAACTTTTCAAATTTATTGGGGTTTTCGCCGAATGCTTCATTTGCACTGTTTGGCCAGTTTCAACAACAACAACTACAGCAACCGCAACAACCGCAGCCACAGCCGCAACAAGTACCGCAGCAACAACAGCAACCAGAGCCCCCATTACCACAACAGTCCATTAAACCCAATGACCAGACTAAAAAACCTCCGCTGTTTATGCAGCCCCCATTGGTAGCCCACCCTTCTCAACAAAATACACAACCACAGAAGACTGATGATGGCCATCAGCCTGTTATATCGGACTCAGCTAGGGATAAGTTTTTCCTTACAGCAGCAGATCCAACCACCGAAATATCACCAGAGGAAAGGTTAAAACAGGTTATTAAAGCTAAGTTAGAGGCTGGATTATTGCAGCCTTATAACTATGCTAAGGGTTATGCCAGACTACAAAAATACATGGATAATTATATGAACGGAACAAGCCGACAAAGGATTTTAAAGCCATTATCAGTATTTAGGCCTGCATTCCGTGCAATTGCAAAGACTTTAAAGGATGTTGATTTGGTGTTGGTGGAAGAAAGCTTTGAAAGAATGCTATTAGACTATGATCGAGTCTTCACGTCGATGGCTATACCTGCATGTCTATGGAGACGTACAGGAGAAATCTATAGAGGTAACAAAGAGTTTGCTTCATTGGTTGGTGTCACTACAGATGATCTAAAGGACGGGAAACTAGCCATCTATGAGTTAATGAGCGAAGAAAGTGCAGTTAACTTTTGGGAAAAGTATGGGGCTATAGCCTTTGACAAAGGACAGAAAGCGGTATTGACAAGCTGTAATTTAAGGACTAAAGATGGTATTAAAAGGAAAAGCTGTTGCTTTAGTTTCACCATTAGAAGAGACAGATATAATATCCCGAGTTGTATAGTAGGAAACTTCATTCCAATTGACCCATAAAACTAACTAATATTTATATTTAATTTATACGGTGAAAAATATATACTTATTTATTCGTCATCCTCATCATCGTCTTCCATTTCTTCTTGCTCCTCTTCAGAATCGTCTTCTACTTGGATATCAGAATCATCATCAACTTGATCCTTCTTGGATCTAGATTCTTCTTCTTGGGCAATGGCTTCCCTTAACAATCTTAATTTTTCTTCTTTGGCTCTTCTTTGAACAACTACATACTGACCCAATGGAGTCTTTTCCCATTTCAAGTCATTGAGGAAAAGTTGGACTTGTTGTTTGTTAGAAGGACCATATTCAACGTTGGCTCTTTTACCAATAATGAACTTGGAGTTTTCGTTCAATTTTTCAACCAATTGGTTCAATTGTTTATTGAAAGTCACGTTCCTCGACTTCTTCATAAATCTTCTTAATGATATTATAGCAGGGGTAGCCAATTCGGGGAATGCAATGTTTTTAGAATACAATACGAAGAATTCATAGGTCAATTCAATAAATTGTTCAGACAACCCGTCTTGAAACACTTTGGTACCAAGGTATTGTTGACTAACTTTAATACTAGTTTCAAAGTCAATGACAGGCAAATTGACTCGTTTAGGTGATTTGGAGAATGCAGTTGAACCCAAAATTTCAGAAATCAATGGGAAAATAGGTATAAATACCCCAGTTGATTGTGATAAACGGATCAAGGACCTAATCAAGTAGAATCTTAATGGGAAAAACTGGGCAGTTGGAATCAACCTAATAGCTCCCAATGTGACTTGAACCAAAGGATAGATCAACTGTCTTAAAGGGCTTTCCTTACTTTTATGGGTTTGTAATTCCTTTTCTGGGTTGCACTGTTGGGCTAAAACTCTTGACCAAAAGTCTAATGAATGACAATATTGCCAGTTGTAGATTGTTTTAAACCCTTCTTTTGCATTGGAGGTTGCACTGATACTATTTCTTAAATGAATAGCCAATTGTCTAACGTATTCGAACCCAACTTGGTAAGATAAAGTCTCATCAACACCGTATAATTCAGCAGCAGAATTCTTGCAGAAGTTCAACAATGGCATAGTGAAATGGTTAGTCTTTCTACAATTTTTCAAAAAGACGGTGTAACTCAATTTCAACACACTTTCTAAGATCGATTTGGGGAACTCTTTTGAAACGTTATTTAAGAACGCAAAAGTGGCGATTTGAATTTCAACTTCGGTGGTTGATGACCAAATGTTGATTACAGATGTTAAGATTTCTTTCAACAATCTTCTGAATGACAAATAGTATGGGAAAACTTCTTGTAACGAAAACAATACTAAAGTGGCGGTTTCAACGTTATTGATATCATTCAACAAGGTGATGAAGGAACCAGCGTGAGACTTCAAAATAGATGAAATCTGCTTGACAAACTGGTTCTTTTGGGGGATTATTCTAACTCCATTCCCACCAGTCTTATACTTGATTAACTTTTGAATTGAGTCTGGCAATTTTTTCAACGCCAACAACATCAACTCATTGAAAGCTTTTGGATCAGTCACAACGTATTTGTATTCATTCGAATCGCTATTGACGTTAATGGCAGCTTTAAAAGCAATGCACACCTGTCTAATGATCTTAGGAGATGGTTTAGCAGCTAACTCTTTTTCCCAGCCTTTAACTAACTTCAAAGTGATTTCCTCTTTTTCAGCTTCGGCTGGTTTTGCTTTCTTCAACGGTTTTTCAACTTCGTTGTCTTCAATCACATCCTCTTCGTCTTCGTCTTCGTCTTCATCGTCGCTGATAGCATCCAACGGATTGGTGCCTTCGAAGTCCAATAAGTCTTTATCATTGTTTTGCAAATACTTATAGAATTCAGGATCTTTATCTTGCAAGTCCTTCATATCTTGTTCCATCGCATCGATATCTTCCTCTTCTGACGATTCACCTTGCTCGTCGTCGTCTTCCTCGTCTTCCTCGCTCACCTGAGCCTTCCTGCCGTTCTTCTTTTCCTTTGGAACCTCAAATCCCCCTTCAAAGAAGTCATCTACTGACATATCTTCGAACACTTCCTTTGATTTTGGCTTTGGTTCATGTTCGGAGTCTTCTTTACTGGGTTTCTTCTTCCTTGAACTGGTCAATTTATTATGTTTTTGGACCTCTCTTCTATGGTCAAGAGTATGTTTCAAGTGCTTCTTTTGAAACTTCTTGGTAGACTTCCCTGTTTTACCCATGTTTTACTATGACTTACTCGTTTAATATGGCTACAGTGTAAATGAAAAATCTAAAAAAATTTATTCGCGATGAGCTCTGAGATTTCTACAAAAGTGTTTATATATTAAAGTGTGTGCCGCGATGGACCCCCAAATGACGGCTAGACTCTATGGACTTAGACAAACCCCAGGCCAAACTTACCCAGGAAAGCATCCTTGAGCCAGTTGAGAAGCTTGTCAAAAACAATGACTCCGGCATTATTGAAGTGAATAGCATGGTCGCTGTCGGGGAAGAAATGAACGTCGTAGTTTTCAGTACCATTGGCATTAAACTTATCCAATAACCATAGCAGATTTTGTAAATGGACATTGTCATCGGCTGTCCCATGCATTATTAAAAATCTCGTTAGTTCGTTGAAAGCTTTGATGTCCGAAATCTTAGCTGTCTTGGAATAGTTGGGGTTGTTTTTGGGAAGATCCATATAACGTTCAGTATAGAACGCATTGTAGAATAGCCAATTGGTTACTGGAGCTACAGCCATTCCGAATTTGAAGGTTTGGCCCTTATCTAGCTCTAGTGTCTTTAAAGTTGTAAACCCACCATATGACCACCCCCATATTGCCACTGCATCTTTATTGATAACATTCTTATTCTTTTGAATGTAATCTGAGGTGATCGTCTTAATGTCTCTTGCTTCCCAATATCCAATATTGTTGGTAGCGTATGATTTGAACTTCCAACCTTTACCATTGGTACCTCTTGGATCTATTATTAATACAATGGCATCCAAAGTTGCAGAAACCACATCTTCGAAACCAATATTGTACGCTTTGGTAACAGTTTGGGAACCAGGTCCTCCATACGCATTTACCAACACTGGATACTTCCTTTTGCCATCTGGATTGAAATTGGGAGGGTATATTTCAATCATATTGAGCTCAACTTTGCCCACCTTGACAATTCTATAATTTCTCGTTGGTAGATTCATGGTCTGAGCCTTGCTTAGCAAGTTTTTAAACCCACTAAACATCGTTACTGATTTCAAATATTCATTCACATTGTCATGAACATGAAGTTCACCAGTATCGATTATCTTCTGCCAAGGGAATTCAGGTCCCTTGTACTCCAATAAAAGGAATTGTCCATGTTGATCACTTTTAAATTCAAATTTCCCCGGTTTATCATCACCTAGTATAAAATGAACTTTCCCTTCAAGATCAATTGCAATTACATGGGCTTCCATTGAACCTTTGATATTAGATAACACATACACCAATTTTTCATTTTCATTATAAACAACAGGGCTATCTTCAATCACATCCCAATCCGAAGACAATGATAGCATTCTCGGGGTGTTAGACAAAGGAGTCTCAAAGTAGCCTAAATGGGTACGATTATTTAAATAGGTCATATCGAGATATCCCTTTCCGACTCTTGTTATAGCTGTTACTTTATCAATCCAACCATTATACTCTACAGTAGCATCTATATGCTCGACTTCTTTATGTTCGTTACTGGCCACAGTGATGACTTGCTTGAATAAATGCTTACTAGTTCTATCAGTAATCTTAATTAAGAAATAGTCTTTATCGATCCAGTCACCGTCATACATTATAAATTCATGAGAAGGAGTTTGGAAATCCAACTTTTTGCTTTTGTTATCATTTAGGTTGTAGTTAAATAATGAAAGTTGTGGTATTTTAGTACCTGGTTTTGGATATTTTAAAGATTTCTTAACTGGGTACTGACTAGTATCATCAACCCTAAGGGACTCGCCATTTACATCATAAGTCAAACCGGCATGGTCAGGAGATTTAATGAAATAATCGATTTCATAATCCATGACCTCAGTATCGTTGATTGAAGCATAAATAACTTGAGCTGAATCTGGTGACCACCAAAACATTTTGTAGGAACTGACGATTTCTTCTTCGTATACCCAATCTGGTTTACCGTTATAAATTTGGTGTGATCCATTATCTGTGATCTTAGTGATATCCATACTCTTCAAATCTTGCACGTACAAATCATGATCGGCCCCAAATAATAACCTTTCACCGTCTGGAGAAAACTCAGCAAAATGTAACTTAGTTAAGCTTGAAGGTTTGAAATTTTCAATTCTATGCTTTGAAGGTTGGACTGGGATGAATTCTTTAGTGACTGGTTTATATAACCAATATAAGGAGAAATCCAGGTGTCTCCATTGTTGTAGGATATCAGTTTTAACTAGATGATAAGTATTTAAGTTTTCTATTGATTTAGCAGGGTTTAAAATGACTTCAGCAATATAGAAGAAGTTGTTTTCATAGCTGAACTGAATATCTTCAATTAGTATATCCTTTCTATCAAGTTTATAGTTGGTTACTATAAATTGGCCCTTTTCATCTCTCGTCATAAAATATCCATTACCAGAACTAGGATATTGGTTCTTATTAAGCCATGTAATATGCTTGAAATGACCGGATAAGTCGCCGTGTCTTAAAGTGTCCATAGTTAGATTCTTACTATGAACGTCATATGGATTTAACGTGATATTTCCACCATTTAGCTTAACAATATCAGTCTGCCACCTAAAATTAGATGTGACGTTTGTAATTTTGACATTAGCATACACAAGCAATAGCAATAGCCAAACCAAAAACCCAGCAGCCAGTATGATATAGCAGAGCCTTTTGTTTGATTTGACGCCCTTATAATGCATTAACACTGTCTGGAAATTCAGATCGTTATTGAAATCATCACTACCATCCTTATCGTCATCATCCTTACCACCATTACTCAATTCCAATTGCTCAAAAATAGTCGATGTTTCGCTGTCGCTGTCTCTCTCTTGAGCAGACTCGCCATAGTTCGATCTACTACTTCCTTCGCCGCTTGGGGTCTCCGACGATATGGACTCGTGCAAGTCAATAGGGTTATCAACCATCTCGTATTCTTCAGCGGGAACACTAGTATATTTCATGGTTTCAATGCCATCAACGAGATTCCCACGGTTTAAATAGTTTTCGAATCTCTATCGATCGATTGGCAAACTCAATTCAATTGGCGCTGCAGTGTATAATTACTTGATTAGGGCTTGAATCAACTGATATGAAACACCCACACAGAAAGTCGCGATGTTTCACACCTCGAAGTTCGTCTTTTAACGCTTTGTACGTATGGGATTTGGAGGATCTGAGGCAGATATCGGATTGAGCAAGCGCTAAGACACGTCAATGCAGCAGGAGACAATTCAATTCTACGGCACGATTTTCGATGGGGCGGTGGTGAAGGATGAGGAGTACTATCGAAGCTTCTATGCCGTAACGATTCACTCCCAAGGGTTGAAATCGGTTATTGTGTCTAACTTGAGAGAGGGCCAGAAGGGTACTAGCGACGATACATTTGGCAATGGGATAGGCGATGGTTTGGGATACGGAGACAAGGGAGCTGGTGATGCTGGTGACAAGGGCAATGGGCAAACGAAGGAGCAGACAAAGGGACAGACGAACGGAGCTACGAATGAACAAGGCAGTGCACAGGAAGAAATAGTCAAGAACTTGATAATTGAAGGTATAAAGATATATGGGGAAGCCATTGAGTACCCTAAGGCGGAACATGTATCAGAAGAGATGGAAGAGGACGACATAACCAACTTTCAGAAACGGAAAGACAGCGTGAGGAGCGTGAATAGTATTGATTTCAAGACCATTGACGAAGAAGTACGCTTGGAGCTAATAGTTAATATTCTTAAGATCATTCGAGTATTGATATTCCTGGTTAATGAGTGCCAATTAAACGTTGAATTTACCGAAATATATGAGTTTTTCAAGTTGAATGAATGGTTCTTGACTAAGATTATACCAAATTTTGACTTAACTGTGATCAATCAAATGTTACTTGTGATTGTTAAGGAAATTATCTATTTGATTTATGATTTCGTTATGATTGTCAAGAACAAATCTTTGAAATCAATGAAAAAGTATGAATTTGTTGAAATATTAAATGATATTTTGATCAAGACTCATCCAAAACTGGTTGTAAATGATATCGAACCACCTACTGTTAAATTATCAATAGAAACTTTGATCAAGATCTTTCTAATCGTTGGATTACTAAATGATAATAACAAGATTTCAATTAAAAAGTACGATCAATTTTATTTGCAATTTGCTCCGATTTTGAAGTATAATTTGAAGTTATCTTATGAATATTCCCCTGATTTATTAAATTATAAAGTTATGAATCAATCTTTCTTCCATTGGATGACTGGGAACGTCCTTAATTTCACCGATGAATACATTAATAACAATTATATTATTAGTATTGATACCAAAAATCAAGAGTTGGAAACATTGTTGACCAATCGTTTTAAAGAATGTAAACAGAAAGGGTTAGAAAATTTTGAATGTAGAGAAATGCTACCAATAAGTTTGTACTTGAATACATTCTTAGAAGATCAAAATTTGCTAGATGATTTTTTGAACAATGAAGCTTTCCAGACTTGGTTATGTTTATTGTCGTATAATTATCAATTCCAATATAAATCCAAAAGTTCAGTTTTAATGACTAGATTATCCTTATTAATGGCTAATAAGCTACTTAAATTTGAAAATATTGATCAAATTACAATTGATGAGTTACAATGGAAATTATGTCATCTGAAGCTACCTATAGTATCCTTGAATATGAATAATAATAAAGATAAGTCAATATTATCATATCTTTTGGATAATTTAAGTATTTTAATTCGGTTTAACTTGAACAAGAAACTAAACGTCAGTAATTTCACAAATGCAATCAAATTAATCCATATTATCATTAGTAAAGAGATTGATGAAGATTATGATTATATTGAGTTGATTAAAATAATAATCACATTATTGAACTTTAACAACAAGTTTATTAAAGGTGGCACTGAGTTGACTAATGAAATTTTAAAGCTATTCAGTAATTTATTAACATTATCGATCAAGAATGAACTTATATATGAAATTTTATTAAATTTTGAAAAATTCTATGTCATTGAAAGTGTTAAAGATTTCCCAAGTTTGGTAAGATTGAAAGACTTTTTGTTAAGTAAATTTGATTTCGGAATCAATGACAATACAATTGAAAGCAACGATACTGTTTTCATGTACTCAAGTGAACCACAAGATGTTGATAATGAAAAAATCAAATTGAATGATTTGGAATTTGATTCACCTGAGTTTGGCATAGTGACATTATTTGAACCAGATTTGAAGTTGTTAGAGATTCCTACAATCGACATAGATGTACAAGATATAATTAAAAATATATAAAACCTTTCTTTCGATTATTGCCTCTCTTGTTTGTTAAACATTAGTCCTTTGGACTTTTTTGGTGGTACTAATCTTTATAGTGGATTGTTCTAAAGAAATCCATACAAGTTGTAAATACCACTAACAAGATACCACCACCTGGGCCCAATCTTAATACTTTTGGTACAAACCCTTTATACAAAGTGACAAAACCTTCTTCTCTAGCTACAGTGATCAAAGAAGGGAAAGTCCATTTATATTTGACAGACCCAGCTTGAATTCTTGATTTGACAACATCGAATGGTGTGTTTAAGATAGTACCAAAAGTACCACCGATCGAACCACAAGTCAAATCGATCAAAGTCTTTTCAGTTGAAGTCTTTGGTTTTGGCATTAAGGTTCTAACTTGAAAGATCAAGCCGAAATATCCAGCATTCCAAAAAATATGTCTCCATAAAGTAGATTCTAACCCTTTATATAAACCTAGAACCCCATTTTCTTTAACAATATGTTTAGTAACATCCAACATCCCATTGAATTTAGAAGTTTTATCTTGTAATCTAATTTTGACCAATTCAAAAGGTACAACCACGAAAGATTCAGTTGCACCAGCAGTAGCACCAGTTAAGACAGCCAAAGGTTGATTCATGGTCTTAACATCAAAAGCATTCTTATAAAACTTCCCCCATTCATCATTTGCAGCAAATTTAGTAGCTCTCTTTGGTGCTTCCATTAAAATAGGAGCACTAATACCCTTATACAATCTTGAAAAACCTTCTTCTGATACAATTTTTTTCAAACTTTGAAGAGTACCTTTGTAAGCATTGGTCGAATCCAACTGTTGTCTGGTTTTAACCACATCTAAAGGATACATGACCAAGATTTCGGAAACACCAGCAATGGCCCCAGATAAAAATTGGTAAATAAATGGCAATGGTCTGGTATCAGAGGACATTTTTGAATATATTGAGACTTAGTCAGTGGGAATATAAATGGAATTGTGAATTGATACTAAAATTAAATGAACTACTTCGAATTGAATGAATTAAGCCAGTATACTACACTTCTATAGTAGGATCAGTTTATCAGTCAGTGAACGAGGGGGTCCGCGGTCTGCTTTTTCTAATGCTAATTTGTACAATTACTAACTTCGAATTTGCCAGTCTTCTACCAACCAACTATACACTCTATATAAGTTTCCTAAACTTTCTATAACCTGTTTTCTATAAAACCCTAGTGTATAAAAATCGTTGGAGGGAAAAGTTTCCCCAGTTCCAATGAAAAACCTCAAATTGGAGATTCACGACATGCTGATATCACAGGCCCGGTTATGTCGTGTGATATATGAAGAGTCAAGAGACGGGGCCAGAGGGAGGCCAGAGGGAGGCCAGAGACTGGAGGCAGACTAGGAGCTAGGGGAAGACTAGAGAGGCCATAGGCCAGAGACCAGATACCAGCGAGACCAGAGACAAAAGAAACGAGACTAGAAGAAAACCGGTACTCCTACGGTACAGAATGAAGCTGTAGTCATAGTGGGTGGACAATAGATAATACAAATCAGGCAACCGAATCCACGGAATACCTGACTCTTCGGAAGTGTCTCATTTGAGGCTTACTTCGTCTCACATTGACCGAACAATTTGTCGTACTGTTGACTCCGACTCCCATAGTAATTACGGAACGTTAACAGGTTGAAAAAATGTGTGTTCACCAAAGGCATCTCCAAGGGTTACCCTGCCTTCTGCATCAACTATAAAAGAAAAATTTTCACATAGCCAAATAAATTGTGCGGCAGCCTTAACTATTACCGTGTTGCTTGTCTTTTTCAGATAATCCTACGAGCCGGCAAGCGTCAAGTTAATGGCGAGATAAACATATGTCCATCTTAATGCTCTGTTTAATCTTTCTTACTCGTATCATCAGCCTTATGGTTGGTAATATATGAGAATGATTAAGGGCTGGCAGGTCATACATTCCCAGGAATCACTACATCACTAGAACAAATTCTAGAGAAAACTACAGAACAGTGAAAAGTATCGTATATCATAACTCTATATTGGGCCCTATATCCATTGTCCTCTTACTATTGCAATAGAAAAATTGATGAAAAACCCTACAATTATAGCCATCTTTTGCCTTTTTTTAAAAATCGTATCATCGACAGTAATGAAAATAATCCCAATGACTCCCAAGAAAACACCTACTAATAGCCCTATCAACAAGTCTTCATTATGATTTTCATCTAACTCAGTAGATGGCGGAACCGTATGAGTGACGGTTTCATCTGCAGTTGTAGTGTTATTATTATTTGAAGTAGCAGCTGGGTTATTTTCTCCTGTGGATGGATTGACCGTCAGTTCAATCCACCTTTCTTCTAGTTGTCTCAAGTAGTTTTGCCTTTGTTCTTCTTCTTCCAAGTCACTAATTTGAGCATTGGTATCTCTATTTATATTATAAATCGATTCGAATTGTAATCTTAAATCATTGATATCTTGTTGACTAAACCCTTGTTGTAATAACCGATCAAATCCAATGATTTGTGGTTGAGTCGATTGCACAACTTCTTGATTATCCAATTGGTTTTCCTTAGATAATTCATCAATGGTCAACGTCTCCCCAATCACACAATGGACATATACCTTGTTTTCATTGAACTTTAAATCATTCTTGAAGTTAAAATGTTCATTGATAACTCGACCGTTATAAATCAATTTTAATCTTTTATTAGAACAATAATTGATGTTGGTTCTTATGTTGTGCTTTAGCGAACTGAAATTAAGTTTGGCATCAAAATCTATGCTGTAGTCTTTCACTTGCTCTCCTTTGTTGGAGTCAATAAACCTAACGATTATGGTATTCATCCCTTGTGTTAGTAAACTAAATCTCAATCTCGCGACCATCATTCTTTTTAGAGCGAGAGGTGGGACTTGGCACGACAGCGGCACGATAGCGGTGCGAGACTCCGGCGGTGGTGCAAGAATTGGCACGAGGATTGGTACGAGAGTTTGCATCATTTGAGCTCTACCAATGAAAGTATACGTTAGCTGAAAGGATCCCAGCGATTGATAGATGTACTGACCCAGCTAAAGACCCAGAATCTTTGGATTCATCTGACAGAGACGAATCAGTCCTGTCAAACGGATTAGACTTTTGTGTAAAATTTTAGTAATTTATTGTTAATCTGAGAGCAAGCAGCCATTTTTCACTATTTAAGTTTGACGTTGGACTGACTTATAAAACAATATCTAGAGAATATTAACAGCATTTGGAACCATGTCGTTAAAGAGAATTGCTATAATTGGAACCTCAGGTAATTTAGGAAATACAGTATTAAAAGGGTTTCAAGATCCCAAATATGCAAGCAAGATTCTATTCCCAATTGTTGGATTAACTACTAAAGATAAAACAAACGATTCAAATGATAAATTTAAATACATTGAAATGTCCCAAACATCTCAAGTGAAACAGCTTTCAGGTAAAATTGATGTTTTAATTTCATTAGCACCTTTAAGCGAAGAAGTAATAGGTAAAGTTGAAAATTTAGTTAAAGTCATTGAACCCAAATTATATATACCAAGTGAGTTTGGATATCAAAGTGAAAAAGTTAGATATCCTTTAGATGTTCCATTTTTGACTTTAAAAAATAAACATGTTGAAGACATTGAACAATACAATGAAAAGAATGGTAAGAAAATACAGATTTTAAGATTATATGGTGGATTCTTCCGTCAACCACCAATTTATTTGACTAATTTTACTAATCATGTTGGAGTTGATCAAAAAACCAAAACTGCTACAATAATTGGAGATGGCAGTGGGAAATTTGCATATCTGACTTTACATGATATTGCCAATACTTTAATTAGTTTATGTTTAACTGAAGATATTTCTAAATTGAAGTCAAGTTATACAATTAGAACCGGTTCTAAGTCGACTGAAGAAGTAGCACAAGAATTTGAAAAGTTAGAAGGCATCAAGTACAAAAGAGTTTATAAAACATTGGAAGATTTCACAAAAGAGGTGGAGACCATAAGAGACGATTTAATTAACCCTAAAAAGGACGTGGAAGTGAAGAATAAACCTGATAATTACGTTATATACTTTTTCTTTGCTATGTACGGCTTAGGTAAAGGACGGGGACTTGATTTCGAGTCTGATGATAACGAATTGGTCAATCCAGGGCAGTCACTATGGAAATGGGGAAGCTGGTTAGGTTGATTGAGCTTTAGCTTTACCGGTTAGTTTCCACTTTCTCATGTTCATACCTCGTATGAATGCAAATGAAGCGGTGTGCCTATGTATGAATGACGTATCAAGCGTATACATGGATGAAGAACTGAGCAGACTACCCTCTGAACTGTTTTGATAGATTTTCATTTCGAGACTTCAAATTCTTGATATTAATCTCATGGTTTTCAGTTGACAGTTGAACTAACCTGGTAAGATAATCAATATATACCAAGTACATCAACAAATCACTCGAGTCATTCTTTATCCTCAACTTCCCTTTCTTCTGTAGCACTTTCTTAAACTTCTGTTGATTCATATGGACCCAAGTCAGCTGTTTGTAAACAGAGCGAAACTTAACCTCGCAGCAGGCCGGTACACCCCCTTTAGAGAGCCATTCTAGCCATAACAAGCCTACCAACGAGCCTACCAACGAGCCACGAACGCAAACCGGTCAGTCAGCGCCAGCCAATGCCAGTGGGACCTGCTTCCAGTCTGCTTCCAGTCTGCAGCAAAGCCCACAAACTTATATCCGTGCTACTGCCGTCTTTGGCTGCTAATCAAATCAGGGGAGCTACCCCTGCTTACGTAACCGGGATATTTGTCAGCTCTATAACTGCAAAAAATGCCATTCGACTACGATATTTGTCAATGTTTGGGATATTTTTCACAGCTGGCAATGAAACTTCACCAAAACAAGTCAGATTGAGAGAGTTGTGCTAATTTTTATTTGCTCGTGTTTGCTGAATCGAGTATAAGTCCTGGGTGGATTTCTAAAGGCTACAAGTAGAATCCCAATCCAACAATGGTAACCATATATCTAACCATAAGCCAATAGGTTAGCCAATATGTCAGTCAATATGTATGGTCAATCATGGGTCAGCAGGTTTTTGTTAATGATTATTACTAATGCTCTTGAGCTACTGACTATTTAAATGGTTGATACGAACCTCCCCATGGTATTTTCATCTTATCGTCTTATCGTCTTAAGATAATACATAGAATACGCAATATTTAAAACGTTAACAGTCATAAAATGAGTTCAATAGTTGTAATTGGTACCTCTGGGTACGTTGCCAAGCCAGTTTTGGCAGCATTATCAAGTAAATTATTTGCCAGCAAGATCAAATATCCGATCAGGGCCATTACATCCAAAGATAAGGTAAGTGAATCCAATCAATTTATCAAATATGTCACGGCAGACTATAAAGATGTCGAGTTTGGTAAACAATTCAAAGGTACTGACGTTATTATATCATTGGCAGGTGGTGATGCTGGGTTTGACAGAACTCTTGAAAACTTCCTCAAGTATGCCAAACCAAGCTTGTATATTGCCAGTGAATATAACCAAGAATCAAGAGTAATTACTAGAGAATTAGGTGGTGGGGAAATCTATAACCATGTTGTTCGTAAAAATGCCCATTCTGAAAATGTTAGACAATTAGGTATTAAAGTTGCAAGAGTTTATACTTCATACTTTAGATTCCCTCCATTTTTGACCAGACTTACTACTCACGTTGGTATTGACCAAGCTAAGAATGAAGTGGTTGTGGTTGGTGGTAAGTTAGAGGATAAGGTAATTGATTTTATCACCTCTGAAGACCTTGGTAATGCCATTGTAGCAGTTGCAACCACTGATATTTCAAAAGTTAAGGACGATTATCGTATTAGAAGTGGCAGAGTTAAATTGCAACAGTTGGTTGATGAGTTGGAGGCTCAAAATGGTAACAAGTTCGACATTGTTCATAGAACTGAAGCAGAACAACTTGAAATCTTTAAAGAGAATATGAGGTCCGATTCTCAAAATGTTTTCACTGCTTTATTCACCTATTATAGTTTAGGAGAAGACAAAGGTGAGCTTTTCTCTGAAGTTGAGAACGAATTGATCAATCCTGGTGAATCAGTATGGAAATGGGGCTCCTGGAAGCTTTAACTGGGGCTCCTGGAAGCTTTAACTGGGGCTCTTGAAGCTCTAACAGGGGCTCTTGAAGCTTTAGCTAATGTATGCTTGATTTTTATTGAATTCTCTGTGTCTGTCATCTCCACTCTCTATAATCGATTTTATTCCCTAGCGGTTCTACCGATATCTCGTATGCATTGCTATTACGTCAATTGCTCTTGTCACCTTGGTCAACATATCGTCAATAGTGCAACACCGTAGAAAGCAGGCATAAGAACCACCCTGACATATATAGTGCCAATGGATTTTGAGCTTCCACGCCCATCGTACACAACCGAATTTTTGGTGAAACCCTCTGTCAGCAAGTCTGGTGCTGTGAATACTGTGAAGAGCTGTAAACTATCCCTTGCCACCGTATTACATATCTCTGCTTAGTAAACTACCCCTTCATTACTACGTCGATCGCCATATCTCGCAACATCTCGCAACATCTCGCTAGAGCTCGTATACGTCGCTATACCTCCCAATCTGTCAGCTTAATAATGCCAGGGAATCTTCAAAGTTTTGCGAAACGTCTCAGATGTCTCACATAATCTTAGTAATTTTGTTTATTCAACAAATGACAGAACCGGCAGAACACTGCGATATTCCGGGGTGGCTTCTGCTGTGGTTACTGCGAATTTGTCAGGGTTGGGATTTTGCAGCAATATTTAAAGGTGGCCTGAATCCTTGATTTTTTAGATTAAATCATACAGTTTACATCCATACAAGCATATAGACTATAAGATACAACCTAGACTTGAACTAGATTGAAACAAAGACAAACAAAACTAAAATAAAATAGATAAAATGACTTCCATTATTGTTATTGGTACTTCTGGTGTTCTTGGTAAACCAGTCATTGACGCATTGACCAGTGATCTTTTCAGTTCCAAGATCCAATATCCAATTAAAGCTATTACTTCCAAAGACAAATCGTCTGAATCCAATGATAAAGTTGAATATTATCAAGGGGATTTGACTGATGTT
This sequence comes from Yamadazyma kitorensis, assembly GCA_030572015.1. Taxonomy (NCBI): domain Eukaryota; kingdom Fungi; phylum Ascomycota; class Pichiomycetes; order Serinales; family Debaryomycetaceae; genus Yamadazyma; species Yamadazyma kitorensis. The sequence goes on along the minus strand of JAJLZC010000002.1, from coordinate 357,991 downwards.
TCATTTGCCAAAAAATTCATAGGCACCAACGTTGTAATCTCATTGACTACTGGTACTGAAGAACTTTTAGCCAAAGTTGAAACTTTTGTTACCACTGTTAGCCCAGATTTGTATATTCCAAGTGAATTCGGTAACGAAAATGAAGCTATCAAGGAAAATATTGCCCCATTCATCGCTGTTAAAAATCAACATGTTGCAAATGTTAGAGCCAAGGGTATTAAATCTGTTAGAGTTTATACTTCATTCTTCAGAATCCCTCCAGTTTTCTTGTATGCTTTCACTGATCATATTGGTATTAACCAAAACGATTCTGTTGTGACTGTTTCGGGTGGTAAATATGAAGATAAGGTAGTTGGGTTCTCAACTGCCAGCGACATTGGTAATGCTACTGCTGCTATTGCTACTACTGATCCTTCAAAAGCCTTGGACAGTTATAAAATTGAAAGTGGTCAACGTAAATTGAAAGATATTGTCAGTGACTTAGAAAAAGAATCCGGTAAGACTTTTAAAATCGTCGAAAGGCCATTAGATGAACAAATTGAATCCCTTAAGGAAGACAATAAGAGTGCAACTCCAAATTTTGCCAACGTCTTATTTTCTTATTATAGTTTAGGTGAAGGTAAAGGGGTCGTTTTTGTCGGTAATGACGATGAACTTGTTAACCCAAATGAATCTTTGTGGAAATGGCAATCTTGGTAGTCGTTTAACAGATCACCTGCAGACTCAAATGTATAGAAGCCAATAAATGTTTTAAATTACTCCCATTTCTTTTCTCTCGTTAGCCTACAATGGCATGCATAATGTACCACGTACTATTATGGAATTGTACAGTCTGCAATTGTTCCATAATGCCCAGAATAAAGAACCCTTTAATTCAATACTACGGGCAAACTCAAATATGCGTTGGCTGCGATGAGCCTCCCTTTACCGTTTGACCACGGTGATGATCTCCTTGATGGCCCTTGGAGAAACCAAACATGTAAACGCCAAACTACTAACTACCACACTTGGTTGTGGTTTCGCCGTGAACTACTTGTGGCTAAACATAAAGTGGGCTTAGTAAAATGAGTAAGCAGGTAGACTACCCACACTAATTAAATCGGTTACTTTGGCTTTGCGAATGATCTGGGCTTATCGTTATACATCATTCAGTGCCTGATAGCCGGCAGTTAGGCACCCTTTACTGTATCGTCGGCCGTATGCTCTTATTATGCCAAATTGATCACAACGACACGGAGATAATTACAAATATAATGAACTCAAAGTCAGAGAAAATCATATATAAACCAAGAAATTTGTCTTGATTTGGGGTATTCGTTGTCAAACATTGTATAAAAACACTAAGACTGCTATATATATAACTTAATCGGACTGAAAATGACTTCTATAGTTGTAATTGGAACTTCGGGGTTCCTTGGTAAGCCACTTTTGGATGCTTTTGCAGCCACTAGCTTGTTTGCAAATAAAATCAAGTTCCCCGTTGTAGCTTTGACATCTAAAGATAAGTCTGATGAATCCACTGAAAGGGTGAAATATGTTCAAGCCGACTTGAATGATGCAAGCACCTACGATCAATTCATAGGTACTGATGTTATCATATCATTGACTAGTAGTGGTATTTTCCCCAAAGTTGAAGAGTTTGTCACTACAATCAAGCCTAAATTCTATATTTCAAGTGAATTTGGTAACGAAAATGACGTTGGGCTCGAGTATTTACATCCATTTGATGCTGCTAAAGTTGAACATGCTGCCAACCTTGAATCCAAGGGTATAAAAGTAGTCAAGATTTTTACCACCTTTTTCAGATTCCCCCCCTTTTTATACATGGTCACTGATCATATTGGGGTCAATCAGAGCGATGGAGTCGTCACTGTGGCAGGAGACAAATATGAAGATAAGGTAGTCAGTTTTACAACTAAGGATGATCTCACTAATACAGTTATGGCTGTAGCCACGACAGATTCATCAGAAGTATTGAGCAGGTATAGAATCAGAAGTGGAGAAGTCAAATTAAAGGACGTAGTCGAAGCCCTTGAAAAGGAATCTGGTAAGACCTACAAGATTGTAGGAAAACCTTTAAGCGAACAAATTGAAGCTTTCAAGCATAGCTTGGAGCTGCCAGAACCGGATTACATTTTGGCTTTGTTCAGTTACTACAGTTCCGGTAGAGGCAAGGGAACTCTGTTCACGCAAGTTGATAATGAAGCAATCAACCCCAACGAGTCCTTATGGAAATGGCAGTCGTGGTAAAACGCTTTCTGATTATTCGTACTACAATGCATATATTCGTTCCCAAACCCTCTCATCCTTGCCACTATGGCTATCCTTGTCACTATGTATGTGCTCGTTGGTGTCTGGACCGGAAGATTGGTGATACACGGAACCGATAAGTTTTTGTTCACACCGCAGTGGGACATTTGTTACTCAGGGACCAATAATCTTTAGAGGATTTGATTGAGTAATCGGAAGTAAACTGAGACGACCATCTTATAGACCAACAAAGCAGCAATGAGTGAGCAAGACAAAGTTAAACAAGCTATGAAACCAGAAGATGACATGGATCAAAGCAGCTTGAGATACGCAGCGTATGCCAATAGATTCAGAACCATATTATTGGCCTCTCATAGATACGTAGCCTATACGTCTGATATTGGAGAGAGTTTCAGACCTGTTGCCCACCCTTATTTGGTCACCGTGGGTTATGGTGTGTCCTGGTTATATATCTTGGGGGATGTTGGGTATGCGTCATGGAAGGTTAAGTTGAAGAGCGAAGGGAGATATACTGAAGATTTGAAACCATGGAATTGGCCATACCCTGAGCTGAACCAAGCTGCTAAGGATGCATTCGATGCTAGCACTAACAGCATGGTGGACAAAGATTGGAGAATCAGTGGTGTCAAAAGAGGGATTTTCCAAAGTCTTGCTTCCATGGGGTTGCCTGCTTTCACCATTCATAATGCAGTTAGATATTCGTCTTTATTGTTTGCAAATTCTCCAAAGCCTGTCAAGACTTATGGCCCTGTTGCCATTGGTTTGGGTATAGTGCCATTGTTGCCTTATGTGTTTGATGAACCTGTTGAAATGGCTATTGATTATATTTTTGAAAAGGGTGAAGAATACTATAAGAAAGGCTGATTGGTCTATTTCTATTCCTCTTTTGTGTGGGAAATGGTGAAATCTACAAAGTAAACAGTTGAATTCTTAAATTATATTATCGTATTTACAATTTCCATCTCTCATCAATAGACTTGCTCCTTCTTTGCAAAAAAACTTGGACAAATTACAAAGCCTGAAGTTTGGGTCATTGGAGACTTATGTTGGCCTTGAATAATTTAAAGTACCACATTTGCCACAAGTTCTGGCCTCCATATCACCATCAAACTTCAAGATAGCTTCTTTAATCTGAGTACCTAAATCATAGCAATAAAATTCCACCTCGTGAATGACCTCTTTGCACTCCTTACAATACCATCTAACTTTATCGTTCACTCCATCTGGTCTATCCTGTTCTACGACCAATCCAATCGTATTTTCAAACCTGGTTGGATTATGGGGAGTGTTTGGAGGTAACAAGAAAGATTCATTTTCTTTGATAAATACATCCTTAAATTCCCCATCATCAACCACTTTCAAGCACATTGTCCCTTTGAACTGATAGAAATACTCTGGCGTTTGATTTATATGATAATCTGTACGTGCATTTGGTCCTCCTACTATCATAATTGAGAATCCACCTTTATGGACCAAATAGTTATTAACCGGTGGTTTTAAAAGGTCTTTGTTATTTTCAATCCATTCTTGAAGATTAATAGGTTCAGAAAGCATTTTTAGTGTCTTGTACTGGCTTCTTCTATATTTTACGATGCTTCAGCTATGCCTTCTCTGCTACTAAAATTCAAAAACCCGAAGATGATGATTATTAATTTCGAGAAAATATGCTTCTTATATCTTTTGCATCGTATCGCTTAATGCGGAAGTCTAATTGCCTGATTTTTTGTTAGTTGGAGACGTTGTAAGAGACTAAGATGAAAGATGAACATATATTTTGAAAACAATACATGAAATAAACGATCCTAAACGATTGGTTAAAGAACTAGGATGCCAAGTAATGTTATGAAATAAAAAGTGTATAATCCAAAAGGAAAACGATCAAAAGTTAAAGAACATAAACTTAATGTTCCAAGATTGAAAGACTACCAGTTACAACCACATTTTCTAAAATAGAACCATTTGGAATATCAATTTTATCACCTTCATTACAAACTATAATCACAGTACCTTTTAATTGAACATTTTTACCCAAATTAACATTACCAGTAATAGTTAAATGATCTAATTCCAAAATCTTAGGCATATGAGAAATTCTGGATTGGAAATTAGATACTTTCTTGAAATGAGACCCTAATTTAATTAATGGATTAGCAAATCCTTCTCTGTTAGGATCTAATCTTAAAGCACCATGTTCTAAATAAAATAAATCTGATTTGACCAATAATAAATCTGAACAAGTTTTAACTGGTAAAAATCTTGATCTTGGAACAACAATACCATGAGCATTATTAAAATATCTAATTGAAGCACCAACGGCGGTTTCTAATTGTAATACATTAATATCACTTGATCCTTTTGAAATGGATTTTTGATTTGGAATAATCTCACTTTGAATACCATTATTATCGACTAATCTTTTAATAGCTTTTAAATTAATCCATAAATTATTAGTATTGAAGTTTTTAAATTTTTTAATTGATTTAAATTCTTCTACATGTTCTTTTGGTACTTGAGCAATTTCTAATAATCTAACTTGGCCATCGTAATTAATTAAAGTACCACCTTTAACATCAGCTCTAGTCTTATCAGTTAATTCCATTATAAATTCAGAATTGGTTTCAATCATATGGTTTAATATTTTTGGATTGACTGTTGCACCCAAATTATCCCCATTTGAAACAAATAAGATTTCTTTACCTTGATTAATCAAATAATCTAATTCCCCACTACTAACTAAACTTTCAAATAAATCACCATGTCCTGGTGGATACCAATTTTCACCAGCATCGTCAAATGATGAAGGTACAGGTAATGAACTATCTTTAAAGATCCTTGGGTATCTTGATTGGTTAAAAGTACGAACTCTAATTCTATGACCTTGATATTTCTTAATGATTTTAGCAGTATCAGCATCGGTATTAAAAGAATTCATTAATAATAATGGAACATCAGTGTCATTGTTACGATTCAAATGTTCAATTTGTCTAACAGTTAAATCCAAAAATGTGTTACCATCTCTAACTTCAATCACAGACTTTGGACCAACACAACCCATTGAAGTACCCAATCCACCATTTAATTTTAAAACTGCTAATTTTGATAAATTGGATGAATCAGAATTTTCTAAAGTATTGTAACTGACAACTTCATCTTTTGAAGGAGACTTGATTTTTTCCCAATCAATTTGAGTTGAACCACTAACCTTATCAGTTAAGTATCTTCTAAATAATGAAAAAAATGAATCCATTTCATTTTCAAATCTCTTTTGTTCTTCTTTATCTTCAACTGAATCAACAAGATTGTTTAATGCATTTCTCATTTGAGATGCTGCAACATTGGTAGCAGTATTATCAAATGCCTGTATTAGTTAGTATATTTAGACTATGAAAAACTAAAACCATTGCTCGAATTAGCCCTTTGGGTCGTTCTCACCTGTCTTTCAGTCATGGCCAGAACAGCCAGGGCCAGGGCCATCAAACGCACCGTGTCAATTGGTGGAGGGTCTGACACCATCCATAGCTATCCATACACCGTATGCGAAGCACAATCCCAAGCTGCAATCCCAGGTCCCGACGTAGACCTAGTACAACCAAAGACCTGGTACTGGAAGCCGGAAAACAAGTAGACGGCGGCTAGTGGTATGATGCATCACCAACTGATTCACCATAGACAGCTAACAATTGACAAAGTGATCCATGAAACCAAAGTGGGGGCGCATATACATACATAAGCAGATTGACTCTTTGTATGTTTTTTAGGAGTAGTATTTGACATGGTATGCTTGTGTCTTCCTTCAATCGAATATATTCAACTTCGTTTGATAGAAAAATTGAACTTTTTCCCTAGCGTTTGCTGTTTGGAATCACTTTTGATTTCCAACAAAACTGAAAATGTGGGGTCGTGGAAGGCCAATTTGCTAACAGATGTTTTGGTTCCATTGTGTCGGGCCAGAATCTCGCGTATTTGTGGAATTCTGGTGCCACGAGTGGGACCCAGTGGACCCAGGCGGTTCCGGCTGGTGTTTGTTCCAGTCCGACACGGCTGGTGCCTGTCACAGCTAGTCCATTTGGCTGGGTGGCCGGGGTGACTCGTTCAAGCGGTGATATGTCATGCGTAGTAATGCTCCCTAATTCCACACCCTGCTATGGTAGATCAATGGTGGAGTTCCTCGAGCCTAATGTGGGAGAGGAGAGTCTTAAAGTTGCTCATGTCTAAATGTGGAGTAAGAGACACAAACAATTTGATGGGTTGCAAAAAAAGGAATTTTCCGAAGGTTGAACATCAACTAAACAGTCGAATGAGAGGCTTACAAGACTGAAATGTATAAACTGAACCAAACATGTATTAAAAATTACAAAAACTTTTAATGAAATAAAAAATGCTAGAAAATGCTAAAAAATGTTGTCGAAATAATAAAAAAACGGATCTAATCAAACTAGCGATGAAACAATGTCTGATTTAAACTAAGGAGTAGCTCTTTAGAATAATAAGGCACCAACAATGGCCAAACCACTTAAACCAACCATTTGTTTTTGAGCACCATTTTCGAATGACGAAACAGCAGGTGGCAAAGTAGATGGTCCAGCAACAGTGGATGATTGGACGGTAGTTGGTGGTTCTTCCGTGGTTGTTGGGGCTGAAGGTGTTGTTGGAACAAGACACTCACCAGTGATAGTGATGGTGGTTGGTTCTTCAACAGTGATGGTGGTTGGGTTACATACATGGTCTGAACAAGTGGTGATGGTAACAGTGGTATGTTCTGGACAGTATGTGGTGTAATCAGTGACGGTGTGGTCAGTGATAGTGGTGTTTGAGTAAGGAGCAGATGGAAGTGGGGTTGAGGTTGGAGCAACAGTAGAACTTGTGGAAGTTGAATTTGAATCGCCATCAGCAACCTTCAATTTGATTGGAACACATCCTTCTGGCGCATCTGCTTCATAGAAAGTGATGGCATAAGATGATTCACTATATCTATAAGGATCATTGATATTCTTACAACCGTAAAAGTTGTCAGCTGAACCATTAACTGATAAATAACCTGAAGAAAGATCAACAGGGGAAGGAGTTTGAGCACCAGCAGTTAAAATGTTACCGGACAAGGAAACTGAATATTGGTATTGACCGGCAGGGAAAGAAAGAACATTATCATTCAAAGTTAACTCTTGACTTTCACCATCTGGGGAAGATGAAGCGAAGAAATAGTTTAATGCTGCACCTTCATGGATTGATGAAACTCCTCTGTTGGATAAATCAGCATTATCTGATTCTGTCCATAAGGTGATAGCGGATGCAATTGATAATAAAGGTAAAAAAGCGAAGGATCTCATTTCTAAAGTATTCTGGGATATAAGTGTTAATAAAATAAGTTATTGAACTATTTGATTGATAAAAAACTATGAACCAGGGGGATCTGCAGTGTCTTAAATAGTTTTCTTATTCTCTTTCCCGGTTAGAATCCAAGGGCCAATCACTTGCATGTAAGCCACCACTTTCAGTATTTACTGGCTCTATTCATCACTCCGCACAGAGACTATAATCAGTTTTACATGTTTATTCTATATTTAGACAATAACATAAATAAAGCCATATTTTTAAATACGTCAACAATACCTTAATTTTAATTACTTGCATAACCCGTGCTTTGGGCAACATGAATAGCTGGGGTTTGTAACCATGCCATCTAAAAATAACAATCACATCACCCTACAGCTGGGACACTAAGGGGTTGCAACCAATTCTCGGTTTATGTTTGACACACATGAAGGAATATTTTTTATTTACGAGAGTATTTGGTAAATAAACGGCTTGCTATAATTAGCAGAATTAAACTCAGAGCCGTTCATAAACGCCGTTTTGTGATGGGTGACTGTAAGGTGGACCAAAAGGTGGTAGAATCAGCTCATACGGGGCCCTATAGGGGGAATACTTCAGAGACGATTTCTGGAACGACCTCAAGGAATAGCTCAAACCTCAAGAATGACACAAACCGTAAGAATGACATAAATCGCAAGAATGACACCAATGGGTCTATGGTCTTGCTGAAAGGTACCATATTAATTAAGTTTGAGTCTATTTACAACTTACTTCCTGTAGAAGGGCAAGAAAGCCTGTAGAAGGCAAGAAAACTGAAGTGGCTATTTCAGGTGTAACTGTCTATTTACGTTTTGATGAGCTTAAGGGTCCGGGCTCTACTTAATGTTGCATTGTTCCAAAAGTGTAACATTACCCTTTATGTTTCTGTTTACTATTCAGCAACTGTAACAACTCTTTGCATCTCTTCCATCCCAGCTGCATTTACGATGACTTCTCCAGCTTTTACAGTGAAATTCGGATTTTTCTTGTCGGTCACGTTAGTAGTCTAATATTAGAATTCTATTTTGGTTTCATTCTGACGTCAATTATATGTCTAATTATTTCTATTTATTTCTATTTAAGGGCCAATATACCAAGGTACCTTATTGCTTATTGTGGACGGAACCCCTTACTTGAGAAGAACTCTATTCGTCTTCAAAATATTCATGGAGGAAAAATCTCTGCTGGTTACTTTCACCAATGGCACTAATTTTATCGACTTCTTCATCGGTCAAATTGAAATCCAAAGTTAAAGATTCTCTAATTCTCTGTTCATTGGAAGAAGTGGTAATTGGTAATACTCCCATTTGAACCGTGTATTTCAACAATATTTGACTGTTGGTCTTACCATATTTGGTACATAACTCGTCGACATACTTATTTAATGTCTCATCCGTGAACTTGAACAACGAGCATAATGGATTGTACCCTTCAACAATAATATCATTGTCTTTACAATACTTCAAAATATCCTTAGATTGATTTTGCAAGTTTGGATGGAACTCAATCTGATTGAATGAAGGCTTACCTATCTTTGCAACCGCTTCAAGATGTTCAACCTTGAAGTTTGATCCTCCGATATATCTAATTTTACCTTGTTTCTGTAATCCTACTAATTCAGTCCAAAGAGTTTCCAAAGTATAATCAAAGGAAGGTTCAATGAATGGGGAATGGATCAAGAACAAATCAACGTAATCAACCCCTAAATCAATCAAATTTTGCTCAAATCCTTCTGTCAATGTTTCTGGAGCTCTTCTACCTTGAACAATGAATGGGGCATACTTATTAGTAATCCATAGATCCTCTCTTTTATAACCTTTTATGGCTTCTCCTACTTCTGGACAAGTAGTATACATTTCGGCAGTATCAATATGGTTATAACCATTTGTCAAACTCAATCCCAATTGATCCACTACTGGTTGATATATCTTATCACTAGTAGCCTTTTTGGCCCACTGCCATTTTGTACCTGTCCCAGTTCCAATAGTCACAGGTTTACCTGATTTGGTCTTTAAATCAAACATTCTTTTAATCAGCTTTGCTAGCTTTATTAATTTTATTAGCCCTATTGATTATAATGCCTTCAAGTGCTTCAGAAGTTATATTGGTTCCCTTCTTTTTCGGTGTTTGTACCTCTTATTATATTCCCTTCTTTAGTTGACCAAATTCTGACTCACCTACTCGTTTTCCAGCTTCGAGATTTTTCAGCCAGAGAATTGATTCCGTTTCCGCTGTTTGCAACCACATGTTTATCTTCACAATCGCTTCCCGTTGTGTTCTTTTTCAATTGGTACATAAGGACGTCGTAGACAGTCTGTTGAAAGGGCTTACATTGTATGTCACACATTGTACCTTTCAAGCTATATCTAATTCTATAAGACTCGAAATACCCGGAAAAACGCATGTGGGAATGGCAGTTGTATTCAAATAACCTGAGAGAGATCTATTATGCATCTCCACTTGTTCTGCACATCTGTAAGGGATTTCCTCGAGTCGACATGTTTTGCTGCAAAAGGTCAATGCTATATAAGACTTGTTGGGGCTTTGTCGAAGTTGCAGCTGAAGCACAATGGAACTAAAGAAGAGAAACCGTGCATACACCGGAATTGTTGAAGATTTCGATTTTCGCTTAGAAGCGGAATAGCCAATTGGTACCGTTATCTATTCCTCTAATGGAGGACGTCCTATCAGAGTTGGTGATTCAGTGTGCTTACATGATTTACCATTCAAGGTTCCAGTGTTCAGATTGCAACTTAGTAGCATCCAGTGGCTCCAGGTTCCAGTGGCTCCAAGTCTCAGTGGGTTCCAGGCTCCAGTGGGATCTAGGCTACAGTTGGATCTAGGCTACAGTTGGATCCAATTCAATCGAATGGCTTGATCCAATCGAATAGAGTTAAACAAGCTGACTGGAAACGATCAGGCAGGTATTTGGTTAATTAAGATTGTTGAATATGCTTCAACAACGGCTTTCAACGGTCTATGGTGGACGAGGCAAAAAAGTTACCTTATAATTCTTAGAGCACAAAGAATGGAGATCTCCATGCTGTCGTATATCTCTTGGAAGTAACAATCGAAAACATAAATCCACTAATCATACGCAAGCAAAGTAATAGAGGGACAAGACTAGAAAATAGCACATTAAAATGGAAAGTCAAGAATAAAAGAGAAAATAAAAAGAAAATACCCACGACACAGGAGCTATAGAACCTGGACAAGCCCTTTATGATCGACTACATAAATTATACTTCGGTAAACGATTATGATTGGAGTGACAAGAAAGTTCTCCAGTTATCATTTTAGAATGATTGACCATGCATCTTAGAGAATAAAAGGGCCACAAGTTTGCAGGTGTTCGGGTGTTTCCTACCTATCAAAATGGCTCTACTAGTTTGCAACTCAAAATAGAAATCTAAATCCAGCGATTAATGGCCAATGGTTTCACCTGTTTCAGACACAGCATCTAAGCAAACAATTTTTGCTGATTGTTGCAAATTTGTCTCTGACGAGATTCCATGCTCGCATTTACGCGAGAGGCTCTGATAGTTCCTGATTATCCTTCCAACTGCTCCCAATTACTCTGGTAGTACGGGGCTTACATGGATGTTATATCTGGAGCAGATTGACCCTTTGACTTGGAACACTATTTTCTCTGATATGCCCGAAGAAAACTACCAGATCATAACTAATTTTCTTAACTAACAAGCCTACATCTGCCTTGATAAGAAAAATTAACAATTCTTCTTAAAAATTTCTTGGTGCAAAGAACAAAAGCAAAAGTACCAACGGAAATTTACGTTAATTCTGACCTTTTAGGTTAGGGTTAATATCGCCTGCTATATACAATCCGCTTAAGGACACAGGCAGATATGTGATAAAGATTAGATTAGAAATTTGGAAGATTTCATGAGATTTCATCAAGTTTCACCGGTAGGTATATAATAAGGTGTAATTGCTGAAATTTTTAATAACTTTTGTTTTCTTTCTTTAGTCATTGGTCTTAAGGCTAGAAGCGATATAAACATCTAATTGGAAAGTATTCAGTTCACTAAGCAAGATGGATAAAGTCACATCGACATTAAAAAGATTTGGTAGAAAATGGACTACCAAAGAGGGTATTTTAGGGGATTATAGTTATTCTTACCTTTTCACCCCAGAAATCCCATTCATCAAACAGACACCAAAAACACAACCATTTTTCGGACTCAATAGTGAAATGCCATTGGTTTTAGGAGCCCTTTTAGGGTTCCAACATGCTTTGGCTATGTTGGCCGGGGTTGTCACTCCACCTTTGATTATTTCAAACACAGCCAATTTGGGACCTGAAGTCCAAAAATATCTTGTCAGTTGTGCTTTAATTATTACTGGGATTTTAAGTGCTATTCAAATCACTAGATTTCATATTTTTAAGACCCCTTATTATGTTGGTACTGGTTTATTATCGGTTGTTGGTACTTCCTTTGCGACCATCACCATTGTAGCTCAAGGCTTCCCATTGATGTATGAAAACGGTATTTGTGAAGTTATTGATGGTGTTAGACAACCATGTCCTGATGGATATGGTAGGATCTTAGGTACTGCCATGGTATGTTGTCTTGTTGAAGTATTATGTTCTTTCACCCCAGCCAAAATCTTGCAAAGGGTTTTCCCAAACATTATTACCGGTTCAGTTGTGTTCTTGATTGGGGCTCATTTGATCCATTCAGGGTTTAATGATTGGTTGGGAGGTGGATCTTGTGTCCACGGAACATGTCCTTCTAACAATGGTACCACTCAAGAATGGGGGTCAGCACAATTTGTAGGGTTAGGGTTCACTGTATTTGTAAGTATTATTCTTCTGGAAAGATTTGGATCACCAATCATGAAGTCTTGTGCCGTTGTAATTGGTTTATTGGTAGGTTGTATTGTTGCTGCAGCCACTGGATATTTTACAAGTACTCAAATTGAAAATGCTAGATCTGTCACTTTCATGTGGATTTATACATTTAAACTTGGATTTTATGCTCCAGTTGTTTTGCCATTCATTATGGTTTATCTTGTTTTAGCCATGGAAGCAATTGGGGATATTACCGCCACTGCTGAATTATCACAATTACCATTAGAAGGAGAAGAACATGAATCACGTATCCAAGGTGGATTATTGGCTGATGGGTTATTTGGAGTATTGGCCGGTTTAATGACAATGACACCATATTCCACATTCTCCCAAAACAATGGGGTTATTTCAGTTACCAAATGTGCGAGTAGAAGAGCAGGTTATTGGTGTTGTTTCTGGTTAATCATTATGGGTATATTTTCAAAGTTTGCAGCCGTTATTGTGCTGATTCCCAAACCTGTTTTAGGAGGGATGACCTCATTTTTATTTGCTAGTGTTGCCATTAGTGGAATCAAGATTATTTCAACCGCAGAATTCGATAGAAGAGATCGTTTTGTTTTGACAGCATCGTTATTACCAGGGATTGCCGCCATTGTCATTGAAGGATGGTTCAGTAATGTTTTCACTTATAGTGGAAACAATGAAGGATTGAAAGGATTAATCCAAGCTATCACCTTAGTTATGAATTCGGGTTATGCAGTAACTGCCGTGGTAGGGTTGATCATCAATTTGATCATACCTCATGTTAAAAAGAGTGAAATCGAAGAGATCGATGAGGTTATAGTCGCAACCGATTCAGGCCACCTGAATGACATAAGCAAGAAGGAAAACAACCATTCGATTGAATCTGTTGGTCAAAATGATTCATCAAATGAGTCTAATTCACCTCCTGCAAACCGTTAGGGCCATTGGCATACGATGTCCCAATCTTTCATTATTTTCAGTTCAGAGATTAGAATATATAATACAATAGTCTGCCCTTGCACAATGGCAACAGGACTGCTTCTCTACCTCTGGCCTTGTACAGCGGCAACAACGTTACAGGATTGATATGTAAGCAGGACTGATACATAAGCAGGACTGGGCATAAGCAGGACACGGCGTTCGGCCAACCACCCTTCCATGCCTTCCACCCAATCACACTCGGTGCAGAATAATCAGAATTTTCGAGGCTTTCGTAATTCCAGTTGTTTTAGGCGATTTGATAGATTTAGATCCATTTGGTCCCCGACTCTGCCTTCTTCTCTGTCCACCTACACCTATACTCTATATATCCACATCTGCCCTTATATGCCCATGTATGCCCACATCTGCCCACATCTGCCCACATCCACCCATATATACCCTTATATACCCTCATATACATACACTACAGAACTCCTTAGTGTGGAGAAAAACTGAAACTCGTAAAACAAGTTACAGTCATTGTTATTTCTCAGCTAGGAAAGCCTTTTGATCTCGTCTCCGTGTGGCGCCTCCCATATATAACTGTCAGATCCCCCTCTGGTGAAATATTTTATCAGTACTCCGTCTGCAAGAATCGTAAGAAAATCCACTTGAAACGTTCTATTGGATCTCCTATAATGGAATAATTTCACCAGAGCCTAAGAAAATTATTACTGCCAAGATAAGGCAAAGTTGTTTTTTTGGTTACAAGATCTTATACAAGTAGGCTATAAGTAGCTCCGAATCTGCATTAGTCGACTGGCGATTGTGTATCCCAGCTAAGATGAGCCATACTAGTCAACATCGTGAGTCGCTCAGCATGCCTCGTACCGTGTCTAGGACGCTGTCATCAGGATCCACTAGTGATGGGCCCGATCTGTCTGGGTTAGGTGGCTTATGTGATCTGTCGGCTTCGTCTGTGTCTTATGTGTCTGATGCACCAGAGGGCTCCGATACTGACTCGATAGAATCACCACCTTATTCGTTGCCAACTGATAAACTACCCCCATACTCAGCCAGCGTGGAATATTTCGGACTTGTGCTATACAAATTAGAGTTTTTGACTCCGTACAAAATCAACCATAAAAGATGCTGGAAACCAATGATAATTGAGTTGAATTCTACTCAGTTGAAATTATACGAGTTGAATATCCCACCTTCATTATCAAACTTAATTACAAGCTTGTATCATATAAATAATAAGGTTAAACAACAAGAAAATGTGGGTATAAAGCATAAATTGTCAGATTATAAACTTGCTAAAAGTTTGAAGTTGTTAAAGGTCCATTATGACCTACTTACATCAAATCAAATGTTATTTGAGCCAATTAAGGACCGAAAACAATTCAAACAGTTGTTAACAAAGTACAATTGTAATTTGAAGAACGTTTACACTTTAAATAAGATTAGATTGGGTATGGCCCCAACTCCTAAGCCTGATAGTGATAATAAAGGTATGGACTATTTGACTAGTGTTAAATATGAAAACACTTTAAGATTAAGAGTCGAATTGAACCAAGTCTTGTTTCAATTTTGGTCTTTCAATGGGATGCTTAATTGGTATAGAAACTTGTTGATCGGGAAGGATTTATCTGGCAATTTTGAAATTATGCCGAACTTTAAGAGCATGACTAGGACTTATTCCAGCTCAAGTATTGAATATGAATCAAACGTAGACTCAAACTCAAGTCCAAATTCAACTATAAGCGTGAGTGCCAATTCAAATTCAAACTTAAACGTGACTATAAACTCAAGCACAGAATCGATTAATGAAGTGATGGTAGATGGATTTAAGTTTTACAGAAAGTATATGAATCCAGATGATATATCAACTATCAAGAAGAATTTCCCCACCATAAATAGTTTCGACAAATGGCATGATTTGATTCTTTCTAACTTCGATGACATCCTTAAGAATATCATCGAAGCAGAAAAGGATAACGATTTTAATGGTGATATTTTCTTGAATTATAATAAACTACATTTCAAGTATAATGTAAATGGTGGGAAATGTAAATATTTTAAAATCCAACTGGAAGGTCTAGTGGCATTGGCCCTATAAGATTATACTAAAAACCAATTTTTACGAAATTAAGACTAACATACGGCAAGAGGAATCCGAGTCGGAGTCTACGACCATTAGATGGATAGAAATAAAATAAAACTTTTATTACAGCTAATATACAACTAAATACAATTATTTTGTTCTCTTTTGTATCATTTCTTATGTTCTTTACGTTCTTATATACAATTCAGTTAATCTGGGAAAGTCATACATCTAGCACGTCTTCGATGATTATCTGGTTATTTTACAATTGTTTTTATGTTACTATTGGAAGGGACTCAAAACATTAAGCATCCATTTCGATTTCATCAAGCATACCAAAATAGTTTTCAGGTTCTCTCTGATAAACATTATCATAGTCATAACCTTTGACAACATAGTTTTCAGCTTCATCACTAGGACTCAATCTAATAGATTGAATCGATTGAGGTGTTTGAGGAAGGAGATAACTGTCATCGTTCATATTGTCATCATTTTGATCCATAGTATTGTTACCGCCATTAAGACTACTGAGACTACTTTTAGCAGTCATCAAAGTATGTTTACCAGCATTTGAATTTGAATTTGAGGGTGTGATTGAACTTGAACTTAAACTATGGGCAGGCAATAAGCTTTTCCCACAAGTGGTGAAATCATAGTCACTAAAGGTCATATCTTCAAATTTAGTAACCAATTCACCATTCAATTCAAATTGTCTAATAGATCCCCATGGAGTAATTTTAATTATACCACCGTCTGGATGATTATAGATAGGCCAGTCATTATTCTGTGCCAGCAATTGTTGAGTCAATTCGTCAATGTTCTTCTTATATATTTCCTCCTCTGTGTCGGTTCTTCTCTTGCTCATCGTTATTCTGTGTGGTTCTGGCTTCTCGTTCTGGCTTCTCGCTGTGCTGCTTTTTTCCACCGCTAGTACTATGAAGAAGCAAAATACAAGATGGTTTAATAAAGACGTTTATAATATCTAGTATAGTATGATACAATAACCTGTTAATACCCGTACAATAAGTCTCGAAATTCTTAAATTCAAAGTAGTAGTGCCCTTATCCTACCCTTATATATCTTGCAAATAAAATTTTGGAAATTTTGGAAATTCGCCTGGTTAAATCTTTTTTTTTCAATGGCTTCTTTGTCGCAATTGGCAATATTGTGGGTGCACCGGTGAGCAGCTTTTCGCTGCAAAAATGGCTGGGAAAACGGCTTACCCGAGTAGTGTGAGCACAAAGTCGAGTGGGAGCCTTAATTGCGACACCGACATAGCGCCTGCCAGCGCAGATTGACGCGTCAAGCTTAGGTAATGATGAGTAGCGGATTAGGTAACCGAACCCGCTACCTTTCCGCTCATGATTATGTAATCCATGGCCTTGTTCATTACCTAACTACTTACCTAAGCAAAGATTTTTTGTTCTGATTAGGTCAGGTCTTATGTAAGCAAAAACTTCTTTTTCTGATTAGGTCAGGCCTTATGTAAGCGGTCTGCTACGCGGGGCACGACCTTTTGAGCCAATCAACAAATTTCAAATTACCAACTGAGAAGGTTGAGAAAATACAGAGAAACATTGTGTAGAAGAGAATCAAAAGAGAATCAATCAAAGATGTTAAGATTCACCAGTAGATCGACGGCCAAGTCACTTAGACATACATACAGATCGTTGTCTTCGTCACACAGTTTGCACAACACCATTTCAAACGACCCAAAGCCGTTTATTAATGCTTTAGGTAAAGAGTATGAAAAATATTCTAAAGAAGGTGGTGTATTTGGTAAAACCACCTTTAGTGAAGTCATGGATGAAATTGATATGACTTGGGGTAAAGATGATGATCCAAAAAACATAGCTAAGCAAAATAGTAAAATCAGACACTTTACAATCAATTTCGGTCCTCAACATCCTGCTGCTCATGGTGTTTTAAGATTAATTTTAGAATTACATGGTGAAGAAATCGTTAGATCTGATCCTCATGTTGGTTTATTACATAGAGGGACTGAAAAGTTAATTGAATCAAAGACTTATATGCAAGCATTACCATACTTTGATAGATTAGATTATGTATCAATGATGACAAATGAATTGGTATTTGCTTTGGCAGTTGAAAAATTATTAAATGTTGAAGTACCTTTAAGAGGTAAATATATTAGAACTTTATTTGGGGAAATTACAAGAATTTTGAATCATTGTATGTCAGTCTTATCTCATATTATGGATGTCGGTGGTTTAACTCCTTTCCTTTGGGGGTTTGAAGAAAGAGAAAAATTAATGGAATTTTACGAAAGAGTAAGTGGTGCTAGATTACATACTGCTTATTTTAGACCTGGTGGGGTTAGTCAAGATTTACCTGTTGGTTTATTAGATGACATTTATATGTGGGCTACCCAATTTGGTGATAGAGTTGATGAAGTTGAAGAATTAGTCACCGATAATCGTATTTGGATGGCAAGAACTAAAGATGTTGGTATAGTCACTGCTGAAGATGCTTTAAACTATGCTTTATCTGGTGTAATGTTAAGAGGTTCAGGTATTCCTTTTGATATTAGAAAATCTCAACCTTATGATGCTTATGAATTGGTTGACTTCGATGTAGCGGTTGGTTATAATGGTGATTGTTATGATCGTTATTTAATTAGAATGGTTGAATTCAGACAAAGTTTAAGAATCATTGAACAATGTATTAATGACATGCCTGAAGGTCCAGTTAAAGTAGAAGACTATAAAATTAACCCACCTCCAAGATCATTAATGAAAGAAGATATGGAAGCCTTGATTCACCATTTCTTGTTATTCACTAAAGGTTATGCAGTTCCTCAAGGTGAAACATATACCGCTATTGAAGCTCCAAAAGGGGAAATGGCTGTTTATGTCGTTAGTGATGGAAGTGAAAGACCTTATAGATGTAAAATTAGAGCTCCTGGGTTTGCCCATTTAGGTGCTTTTGATCATATTTCAAGAGGTAATTTATTGGCGGATGCTGTTGCCATTATTGGTACTATGGATTTGGTGTTTGGTGAAGTTGATAGATAATCTCCCAACCTAACCCAAATCATTCTCATGCACTTCCCCCATACAGCTGAAGACCATAACAACTTTCAAAACAATTAGATTGTTTGATCTTCACATATATCCATCAAAGTGTAGTCCAAAAGAACAATCTATTCTAAAAAGAAAATGGGGTTCACTTAGTTGCCCTATTTATAATCAAGTTATCTTGATCTCGCATACAAATAATATACATTGTAGAATAATCTGTAATTATATCTATATTCTATTGAATAGTAAAATTCATATCATCAATAAATAAAAATGGATAAAAATCCCTTATGCAAAGTTGTTTAATTATATTGGTGTTTGGCTAACTTCCAAATATAATTTTATAAAACATAATTAAACTGCCAGCTGCCCCACCAACCAAAGCAACTGTTTTAAATCCCGAATCATCATCATCTCGATATTGTTCTTCGTATCCATAATTTTGAGTTGGCCTTTGGTAAATGAAGGGGTTTGCTTGGCCCATATTAACAGTCTCTCTATTCATATCTTGTTTGTCCTTTTTGTTAACTTGCCTCATTAGATGTTTTGTGATTAATTCTTCACTAATATCATTAATATCATTGTTCTTCGTTAATTGCTGTAAAATTGCTTGTTTTTCTTCGTTGGTGAGTTGCCTATTGATGATTCTTTGCTCAAATTTCAAATGCTTAGATAAATGCTCTTGATAGTTAAAATGGGGAACATCAAATCGGTCACCGTAATTCATGTGTTTGCCTGAAAAAGTACTTCCGGGATCATCATCACTATTATTCTGATTATCATTGAAATTCCGTACTTTATGCCTTGTTTTGTTTAATCTGGATGCACTATAATATTTGGACTCCCCATAATATTGATTCTCCCATTCTCTTCTACTATTATTATGAGAATATTGGAAGGTTTCACCTCCTGAAGATCCATGATTGTACCCTCGACCATATTGACCCAGCAAACCCTTTAAAGACATATCATACTCTTGCTTTTTTCTCTTATCTTTTAGAGTCTCATACGCATTAACTATACGAATGAATTTATCATTATTTTCTTGCTTTTTTGATTCTTCCAAGTGATTATTTAAGTCTGGATGATATTTCTTGCTTAGTTTTTTAAATTGCAGCTTGATATCAGTTATATTTGAAGATTTGGGCAATTCCAAAATATCATAGAAGGTGGCAGCAGCAGATGAATGATTTAATCGTATGAACTTCATCTTTCTCGCTGTTTCCTTCTAGCTTCTCTCTCCTTTACCCGCCTTCTGTCTTACCTTGCGTTGTCAGTTCAGTATCATAGAGCGCACTTTTTTAAGGTCTTATGACTCGCGATTCGGATATCGATAACGATCAATCAAATTGCTTCATTCGATTCATTAAGGCTGGGGAGGTGCTGAAAAGTTGGCTGTCCAGACTGGTCAATGGTAGTGGTAGTGGCCAGCGCTGGAGTTGGTGGACCGGTCAGACCAATGGTGAGCATCAGCATAGCATGCTAGAGCAATGGTCACAACAGAGCGGACAGACTAGCATACTAGGGCAGGTCAGACGTGAGTAGGTAAAGCACTACTTGCCAGGTCATGTTTCTACAGGCATTGCCAGAACTCATGCGCTTAGCGTAGATTTGAGGACCCATGGACTGGAGATTTCTAGAAACTTCCTAAAATCCATGGAACCAAACTTTGCACCCGCTTTCCGGCGGGACTTTCTAGAAGCTGGCCCCAACCTCCCATTTTGGCACCAACTTCTCCCTTTGGGACTCAGCCGACCGGCACAGGTACGACGACTGGTGCGGGTGGCGCCGCCTCCTAGTCACGCCCCTTGGTGCGGAAATTGTTCGCAGTAGTGCTGAGACCAACATCATGGAGTGGCACGCAGTTATAAACGAAAAGTTTTCCCAACTACCAACAGTTAGATCAAAATCCATACAAACATGCCTAGACAAAGAAGAACTACACCACAAAGAAGCCAAAGTAGATCAGCACATACTGCTGCATACCCAAGCCAATCTGCCCCACACCAAGCGCCATCAGCTGCCAGACCTCAAACCCAACAAGGACAACAAAGAAGTCCTGGGTTGTTTGGACAAATGGCATCAACTGCCGCTGGGGTAGCTGTTGGTTCAACTATTGGTCATACCTTGGGTGCTGGTATCACTTCCATGTTTGGAGGTTCATCAGCCCCAGCACCAATGCCAGAACAAGACTTGGTTAACCAACAGTCATCTAATATGCAACAACAAGCTCAACATTGTGACGCCGACGCTAGAAACTTCACTAGATGTTTAGAAGATAACGGTGGTAATATGCAAATTTGTGATTACTATTTACAACAATTAAAAGCTTGTCAAGAAGCTAGTCGTCATTATTAAGTCTCGTCATTGGAACCATTGCACCGTTGAACCGTCATTGGAACTTTTGACTTAAATATTAGAGACAGATTTAGACGTTTGGTTGTTTGAATCATTCAATCTATTTATTTTATTTATTGAAAACTTGTATATAAATATATGTTGACTTCAAATTGTCTGCACACTTTCTCTTTCTATTAGATTTCCATCTTCCTTTCTGTTTGTATTTTCAGCCATTCTACTAGCTGAGGAAAACAGGGATACTCAAGGGGATGGTAATTATATCTTTTACTTGGTATCTTTCTTGCTACTATAATAATAATAACTTCCGGCACCTAATCCAAAAATACCCAAAGTAATCACAAATTGGTTACTACTACCGCTACTAGTTTTCATTTCTTGACCTTGATGATGCAAATTATCATGATCCAAATCATCAACAACTTTTGACGGTTTGACTTCAGTTTGTTTATGATCAACAACATTTTCACTCAAGTTATTGACATCCGCTTGATTTAAATTTGGATTGGTCGAACTCTGTAAATATTGATCTCTATTAGCAGGCTTATTGGCTTTGGGGGTACCATGATTCTTGCCTCTACTTGGAATCTTGATTGGATCACTGCCCCTATCTTGTAACAATTCAGGTTCAGCACCAACAGATTCACCACCATGGAATACAGATGCAGAATTGGCTTCGACTTTAATTGATGACGTACCTTCTTGGTTCAACATTTCCTGTTCCACAGACTTCTTCCTTTCTTGAGCTATATCTTGATTAATTGCATCACGACTGATTGGAGGTACCTTAGGCTCGGTTACTTTTGGAATAAAATCATACTTGAATTCCCATTCATTAATCGAGGTTTGCGACGGTAATCTGAATGAATCAATGGTTGAAGTGTCATTCTTGGCTAATCTTCTAGCATTAGTTTGCAATGATCTAGTTAAAGTTCTGGCTAATCTAATTGAGCTCATGTTTCCTTTTGAAGTTATAGATTTGAATATGTTAATATAAAACACTAAGTAATTTTCAACTTTGTTCAATTATGTACCTTATCAATCCCTGTGCAATTTAAAGTATGGGGGTCATTCGGTGGTACTTGCACGCACGGCTGGTGCTGACGGCAGCCCTATTGTTGGGTCAGTTCAGCCCAGTGTTTGGTCCTACGCGGAAGGAGGTGAGGGGAGGGTCGCAACAGCGAAAACCAAATTTGCTCTCGGTGTGCAGCCAATCATGGAAGAGTTTTTCGGTGGTGCTTGGGCCCAGTTTTAGGTCCACCTCGGTAAACCAGCCAGCCTGGCTAGGGTCTAGACCGCAAAACGCTAGAACGCCAGAACCAGAAGCCTTGGAGCCGGAGAATTAGTTATTTCTATTATTTATTGTTCTATATACACAATAATACAATTAATCATCTAATAAGTCTTCCAAGTATTGACTTGGAGGTCTTTTCACTTTAGACTTGGAAGAATTAAAAGAATTCGATTCAACCATCGGTATGTTGAATTCTGGAGAACTGATATTTGAGCCTATTGAATCTGAACCCGACCCCGAACTAGAATTGAATTCGATGCTTGAATTAAAATCTAAGATGGATATACTTGATCCATTATTACCGAGTAAATTTTGAAATTGATTTTGATTCTGCCCAATTGTATTGAAATCATCTGTTGGACTGAAAAACATAGACCCTCTTTTATCTTTTTTCAATGGTTGATTTAATGTCATTTGACTCAAATTTGAATTTATACTTTTCTTCTCCCAAATTGAAGAGTTTGATGACGTTGCTGATTCAAACATTAATGGTTGATTATAAAAATACTTTTCACTCTGGGTTTTGGCTTTATATAGTGATATTAACCAGGTTATTAAGAAATATAACAACACCGATACTAAAATTAATAAAAGTATTCCACCCACTATTATAAATACCAAATTATTAGGTAATTCGGTTCGTTGGATATATGGATTGCTGTCCGTATTTCCATCAACTTCGATATCATAAGTATATGATGGCTCTAAGGTTGGTAATGAAGGTAAATCCAAATTCCTAGCTTGGTTGGGTATTATCTGAGCATTGGAGTTGATGAGATGGAAAAGGATTGTTATTAGGAACATGATCTTCTTTTAAGCTTAGTAAAAGAAAGAGCCTCTGTTAAGAGTATTCAGTATTTGAAGGAATAGTGATGAATGTGAAGGAGACTTTTTGAACCAACAGAAGAAACGAAAACAAAATAAATATCAGGATATAATATAATATTTATAGTTTATTCTTCCATCCAATTTAGTCTTAAATTTCAAACATTCTAGCAAGGACTTATACAAATAATAAGAATAATTAATACGAGTTATCAAAACAAACAAACCTTTGCATTAACACAAATCTGTTAATTGACATAGAAACCTTAATAACAAAGATTCAATAATAAAATCCTTCGATTGACATTGCTAACAAGACTCATCCCTTATTGTCCCTTTTGAAACTCATGTAGAAGTGAAACTCCTAACAATGACACCTTATGTGGCTTTATATGACTCGAAAGGGCTTTCTAGGACTTTGGAATGCCTTCTGTTTACCTTTCTACCTTGCCCTTCGTTCCAGTCTCCCTTAACTATCCCATTATCAAACCCCATTAGGCTTCATAATTATCGTGAATCGCGGTTTGAATCTTTTTGCAGTCAGCGCGAAATGCACCTTCTGCTTATGTCAGCAGAGCGCTGTGTGCAGAAGCTTCTGCCAGTGTTGCGGCTTATGTCAGCGAGCCGCTGAAGGCCTCGATTTTGGTGTCGGCCTCGGTGCACCACTACTTTGGTTTTCTGGCTCGCGCACTACAGTTGAAAATTTTTTGTGGAATTGCGACAACAGGAACACTACGACTGGAAGGGACTGTAGGAGCAGTGAGAGATCGTAATAAGATGAATAGGTATAATAGCGAGTATTTGGGAGAGGAGGAGTTACAGATAAAAGGTGAACAGGGAGAAAGGGGCGACAAGCAAGGGGGCGAGGGGGACAAGGATCAGGTTGATAACGACGATGTTGACAGTAATGAAGGAAGTAACGAGGAAATCGAATTACATCAACCATTGAATCATCAAAACATCGTTGATGAAGAAGAATTGTTGGCAGCACAAGCGGCAGCTGAAGCCGCAGCGGCCGAGCAGCAGCAGCAGCCCGGAAATGCATTCAATAACGTGGGACAAGGATTAGTCTCCCCTCATAGAGATGAAATGATTCAATATTGGCAAGAAACTATTGATTCTATTGAAAATGATGAACACGATTTTAAAAACCACCAATTACCTTTAGCAAGAATTAAGAAAGTTATGAAGACCGATGAAGATGTTAAAATGATTAGTGCAGAAGCCCCAATCTTATTTGCTAAAGGCTGTGATATATTCATAACCGAATTAACCATGAGGGCTTGGATTCATGCGGAAGAGAATAAAAGAAGAACTTTACAAAAATCTGATATTGCAGCTGCATTAACAAAATCTGATATGTTTGATTTCTTGATTGATATTGTCCCAAGAGATGAAGAAAAACCTAAAAAGAGTAAACCAAAAAGTAATGATTTTAATTATCAAAATTTTCAAACTTATGATAATTTTCAATAGATGAAAGAGCCAAGGGGGACATTTATTTTTGTACATTAGTGTATTATTCTTAGAATAAAAGGGTATAAAAGTTTGGATAGATAAGTTTTTAATAATGTATAATGTTTAACGTATTTAATCTCTGTTACATCTTGTTCATTGCACCCACCTTCGTCTCCACTGTCGTTTATACGGTGGGGGGGGCCAGCTGAACCGCTGCCGCACCACCGGTCCCGGCGGTGGCACCACGCGCGCTCGCCTGCCCCTCTGCCTGGGGATCCCCAGCGGGCCCACGGCTCCTGATTTGTCGTTTTCGATCGGAATTGATCAAACAATTTATTAAGCAATTTGTGAAAATAGCAAACCATTCCAAATAACCCCATAAAAAGACATTTAAGAAATCTTAAAGGTTAGGGATATTGTGAAAATTTTAAAACCAAATAATAACTAAATATAAATATCAATTGA
Organism: Yamadazyma kitorensis; assembly: GCA_030572015.1. NCBI lineage: Eukaryota > Fungi > Ascomycota > Pichiomycetes > Serinales > Debaryomycetaceae > Yamadazyma > Yamadazyma kitorensis. Next base: position 333,062 of record JAJLZC010000002.1, on the reverse strand, counting down.
AATCATCCTTAAATTTTTTATTAAATAGATGATAAGACATAATTCAATAATTTCACTGAAATTGTCTAATCATTTGAATTTTTCAAAATTATCATATAGTAGATCGATTAATAAAGTTATATTTCCCAGGATAAATCCACTAAATTACCAATCCAAGATGAATTTAATGACAATTTCTCAATCATTGGATGAAAGCTATCAAAAACACAAAATCATTCCTGATGTAGTTGATAAGTTTGAAACCCAAGGTTTATTGACCATTGAATATAACGATAAAGATAAAGTTGCATTGGGTAACACTTTGAAAGTTAACAACACTCAACATACTCCAACTATCCAATTCACTATCAATTCTCCAAATAATAAAGACGATGAGTTTGAAATTTCTAAAAGTGATAAATTCACCTTGATTTTGACCGATCCTGATGCTCCTTCAAACAAAGACCATAAATGGTCTGAATATTGCCATTGGCTTATAACTGATTTATCATTGAATGAAACCAACTCAGAAAATCCTGAAAGTTTAAGTACTGTATTGGATTATACCAAAGGTACCGAATTGCTCCCTTATGTAGGACCAGGTCCCCCAGAAAAGACTGGTAAACATCGTTATGTTTTCCTTTTATATAAGCAGGATCCTAATATTTCTTCTCCAACACCTCCTTCTGATAGACCAAATTGGGGTACTGGGGTTGCTGGTTCTGGTGTAAGAGATTGGATTAAGAAAAATGGCGGACTGGCTAAGTTATTGTCAATCAATTTCTTCTATGCCCAAAATGAAGTACAAGAGTAAGAATGTCTATAACCACTGTATATTGCATATTCTTTATATACACCTGCTACTGATCTGTTTTCTTTATTGTCGTCTCTACTTTCAGTTGATATTAGGTACTACCGTAACCGGAACGTACCGGCCTAGTCAATTGGTTTTCTAACTTTCCCATAGTCTTTTGGACTTATAACTAACCCTTTTCCCTTGATGGCCCCTCTGTAAACAACCTCGATTATGTCGATTAGTTCTTGCTTCTCCGTCACCAAAAAATTCAACTTATTATTGTTCCCGGTCCCAAAATCACATAGCATATGCTTATTCCGGTAGAAAAACATCAACGTACAAGGATCATACAATTCATACATCTTGTTGAAATCGGGTACTTCGTCTATATCACATAAATATATCGTAGCAAAGTTTTTGACCTTTTCTGCTATACCAAACAACATCTCATCGATTATCATACATTCTCTCTCGTAATCTCTTCCGAATCGTACCACAACCAATCTATCGTCCTCCGATAATATGGCCTGGTCGACGTGCCAGCCTGAGTGTAAATGGGGCAAGAAGACGGATCCCATACTGTTTCTGGTGCTTCTAATGAAAACAGTTTCGAATCAGAAGAATTTTGAGATGTGCTCAGGTTTCGAGTTTTTTGCATCCACAAACTCAAGGTTACAAAGCTGTGTCTTACTTTACAGCGCAGAGGAAACATAAACGTAGGCGATTGGGCAGCGTGGTAGTAGAGAAGAACTACAGAGAGCTTCAGAGAATATTAGCAGAAGAATGAAGAGTTATTGGTGGAACAGAGAAGATTCTGTTGAAATCTTATCGAGTGCATCAGCGCCTATTGGTGAAAGCAGTCCCAAAGCAGTTTTCGATGATTTAGAGTCACGTTCTATCAATGAAGACTTAGAAGATTCGATTCTTCGGATTAAGCCTGTGGCTCGGGGTGTTTCGCCCGACACAAGTGAAGATGAACCCCCCGTTGAGGTTGACCAAATTGTTGACGAGAGAGGGAGATCCTTAACTGTGAGTGAAGCGAGAAGGACAGACGGTAATGCCACAAATAGAAGGCCAAACAGGTCCAGATCGGTAACACCATTCAGGATCAGAGATAACATAAGCAATCTATTGGGGTGGGACAAAGGTGAGTTTTGCAGCACGAGTGATGCTGAACTAACGTACTTTAAGCCGTTGGCTAGTCATAGTTTCGACTTAAAAGATACTAAAGTTCAATACACCAAGCCAGTGTCAAGATTAGCCATATTGGATAACGAACAGTACAATTGCTTGCGGTTTGAATTGAATTTGATCAAGAACAAAATCAATGATTTCCCATTATATTACCAATGGGCCGTTTGGTTGAAGAAAGATGGTAAAACTGAAGTCAATTCAGTGATTGAAAATTTAATAGATTTGAAATTGATTGTTAAGCACTTGAAAAACTCAAATAACGATAAGATTATGGTGTTCAAATTGGGAACAGTGCCCAAAAGAAAGCATCCGTCGAATATCAATAGTATTACCATTGATATTAAGATCAACCACGACATAAATTTCGAAGCTTTCAAGCATCTTTTGAACATAGCTTTAGGCAACGAGTTGTATAAACCTGATTTAGTGTTATCGATCATTGGAGTAGCTTTGAAGATCAAGGAAAAGTATTCGTTGATTTCAATTTGGATCCACTCTCCAATTGAGAGGTACAACGAGTCACACATCTTCAATCCTATCTTGGTCTTGAATCTAATGGAATCCATCAAAGAGTCCTTACCATTGCCTTTCCAGTCAATTATCAATTCTGCCGTCCTTGTTGAGAATAGTAGCTTATCGACCACTTGTATTTATAAGTGAGTTTCCGACTCCTATGCCTTATTCACAAACCTTGCAAGCTTCACAGTCTCATGGCCGAATGTCTACGCAAGTATCTACTTTGACTGACGACTTCTTCAAGGCTCCACCTCTCATATGTAATTTGGCTGCTAATGAGAAATGTGAAAATTTTTTTTAACGGTGTAGATTAGATTAGGACAAGGATGGAAGAGATTGAATTAGGGATCACTGCTGACATGCACGTACACCTTCGTGAAGGGAAAATGATGGAGTTAATAGCACCAACAGTTAGGGACGGTGGTATTTCAGTGGCATATATCATGCCTAATTTAGTACCACCCATCACCAGTTTGGATAAGGTAATTGAATATAAACAACAGTTACAACAATTATCACCAAAGACCACATTTTTGATGTCGTTTTATTTGAGTAAAGACTTGACACCAGAATTGATTCAAGAGGCTGCTCAATTGGGAGCGATTCAAGGGGTTAAATGCTATCCTGCTGGTGTTACCACCAATTCAGCTCATGGTGTTGATCCAAATGATTTTAAGCAATTCTATCCGATTTTTAAAGCATTAGAAGAGAATAATTTGGTTTTAAACATTCATGGTGAAAAACCATGTAAACCAAATGATGATGATATTCATATTTTGAATGCTGAACCTGAATTTTTACCAATTTTAGAAAAATTACATTCAGACTTCCCAAATTTGAAAATCATTTTAGAACATTGTACTACTAAGGAGTCAGTTGAGTTAATTGAAAAGTTAAATTCCAATTATAAACCAGGGGATAAAATTACTATTGCTGGAACAATTACTGCTCACCATTTATCTTTAACTATTGACAATTGGGCAGGTAATCCAATTAATTATTGTAAACCAGTGGCTAAGCTCCCTCAAGATAGAAATCATTTAGTCAGAGCTGTAACTTCTGGTAAGCCTTATTTCTTCTTCGGTTCTGACTCTGCTCCACATCCAATTGAAGGTAAAGCTAGACATACGGGTGTTTGTGCTGGAATCTATACTCAAAAATATGTATTGAGTTATTTGGCTGATATTTTCGAAACCCAACATAAATTGGCAAGTTTGAAGAACTTTGTAAGTGAATTTGGTATGAATTTTTATGATTTTGATACTAAATTATTGAAAAACACTGACAAGGCTTGGTTAGTTAAACGGAAATTCAATGTCCCTGAAGTCATTGGTAATAAAGATATTACAGTTGTCCCCTTTAAAGCTGGTGATGAATTAAATTGGCAGGTTGAATGGAGATGATCTTGAGAGATATGAAACTAAAAAAACTGTTTATTTAATGTACATAAGAGACTTACTTTTGTTCTTCAGATTGGTCTTTTTCTGATTCTTCTTCGTCTTGTTGTTGTTCCTCGACATTTGGATGTTGTTCTTCTTCGATATCAATACTGATTTCCACATCTCCAGTAGAAATATCTTCATCCTTGTTAGGAATTAAAATCTCTAACTCGTTGTTTGATAATTTAGCCTTTATTTCATCAAATTTGATTACTTTGTTGAAAGTGAAGATTTTTTCAAATCTTAATTCATTGTTCAAGTAATCTTGGATTAATGATTTAGTATCTTCAAGAATCTCTTCATCAATTTCTTCTTCTTCTACTTCTTCTTCTTTACCTGATACTGATTCAGGTTCTTCAGCTTCTTGAATTTTTGGTTCCTCCTTTCCTTCAGCATCTTCAATTTCAACATCACTGGCCTCGCTTGATGATTCACTTGAGCTAGAACTAGAACTAGAACTAGAACTTGAACTAGAGCTTGATGCGGAGCTTGAGCTTGATTCAGAACCTGATTCGCTATCGGAAGATTGGGATTCTGCGTCTTCAGCTCCTGATTCGGATGATTCTGACGATTCTGACGATTCTGATGACTCCGATGATTCGCTCAATTCAACTTCTTCTTCATCATCAAGAACAACTTTACCATTCAAGATCAATTTATTTTCGGTTTTGTTGAACTTTATTTTCAATTCATTGTTGATTAAAGCAGGGATTCTTAATACTAATTTATGCAAGTTATCATTAATTTGAACTAATTCACAATCCTTACTGTTTTCTAAGTCCTTAGATAAATCAATTACACCATGATCATAATCTAAATCCATTTCAGAATCATAGTTGTCTGAATCATTAGCTAACAATAATTCTTCATCGTCTTCTTCATCAACAAGGTAATAGTCTCTTAATTCTTCATCAGTTGAGTCGTCTTCTTCTTCACCATTAGGTAAATCAAATCTGTGCTTATAAATGGTGATACCTTCATCATCGGAAGATTCAGAAGAGTAGTCAGAATCAATTTGCATATCATATTCATCGTGACTTGATTCAAAATCATCAGCTCCGTTAATAGCAATAAATTCTTGAGAATCACTTGAAATATCAAGTTCGTCTTCGCTTTGTAATTCTTCTTGGAAAGTTTGTCTTACATTTTCCAATTGTAATTGATCGTTTAATTCATTTTCATCTGATGAATAGATAATATCCAAATCAGTGACGGAGCTATCTTCATCTGAGCTTGCGTCTGAATCTTCGTCATAACATTCGCAATCTGAATCACATTCTTCTTCATCGTAACATTCACAGTCTGAATCACATTCTTCTTCATCATTACATTCACAGTCCGAGTCACATTCATCTGAACTTGATGATTCTGAGTCTGAAGATTCTGAGCTAGATTCTGAGCCAGATTCAAGTTCGATTTGTCTCAAGGCTTCAGCTTGTAATTGGTCATTCATGTCTACAACATCCAAAATATCAGTTGGTTCAAACCTATCGGCTTCAAATTCAGATTCTTCACTTGAAGATCCAATGTCATCGCTATCGTAATATCTTAAAATTTCATCATTCAAGTCAGATACTTTACCTCTAGAGTCTAAGTATTCAATAGCGTGATTTTCTAATTCATCATTCAAATCTACGATGTCACCATTGGAGTCAAGATCAAATTCGTAGACTTCGCCTTCGCTGTCGCTGTCACTGTCACTGGAGCTGTCGCTTTCGCTTGAGCTTGATGAGCTTGAGCTTTCACTGGAGCTGTCGCTCATGTCACTGCTGTCACTACCACTGTCACTAGTACTGTCACTTTCGCTGGAGCTGTCGCTTTCACTGGAGCTTCCACTTTCACTGGTTGGCTCTTCGATATAAGCTACTGAGGTAGGTTGTCTTTGGTAGTAGCTTCTATATCTTCTACCATCACTACGTCTAGACCCTCTTTGTCTTCTGTCACCGTGGCTTCTGTCACCGTGTCCCCTGTCACTGTATCTTCTACTATTCAAGTTCTTTCTGCTAAATCTTCTACTTCCAGCCATTCTTGCTAATAATATATATAGAATATAATAAAGTAAAACTCTTCTCTTCTCTCGTGAGACAAAAAAATTGTGAAAAAAAGGTTATATGCCGTCTGGAACCTTCGCCATAGTTAACAGACTCATCGGTACACACACGAACGTTGGGGACTATAAAAGCAATGAGAAATCCGCCTAAAAATTCCCAGAATTTTTCCTTCTCTTCTTTTTTTCTTTAAATCTCTTTGCCTTCTGGCTTAGATCAAGTGTAGTATCTGTTCTTTTCAGTGTAACAACTGAAATTGTCTATCTTTATAGATGACATTTTAAATTACGTTACAAATATAATAGTTTTTTGGAAAAACAAAAAAATTTATTTTTTATGGTGGTATTTCTACTGACGTTAAGCATGCTTAACATCAATTGAGTATCATCAGTTTGAAGTGTCGTTGCCATTGCACTTTGGAAGATTTCTGATCTTTCATATAGGCTTCTGACGCATTTCAATTCCAACTGGTTACTTATTTCCATTTGGAATAATTAATCATTGGGAGAATTAATAATTACTATTAATTTTTAGGCTGTTAAAGTGATGCATTTTAATGGTTTAAAAGTCAATAGCTATTCTTGTTCTTTTTTTTGTCCCATTCCTTTTTTGTCCCATTTGCACATGGTCCCATTGGCTCTCCATGGTGTGTTTTGGTACTGGTCCCATCCTTGTTCCATCCTCGCTTTGCTCTTGTCTCTACGTTGCTCTTGCTTACCTTTCACCGTATTCCAAAATCGGATAAAATCTGTTTTTCGTTTAATTGAGAACTCTAAGGAGAATCAAAATTTTTCGTAGTGAATCTGTGTATTGAAGTGAATCTGTGCATTAGGTGATCCTTTAGTGATTCTATTTCTTATCCAAGCATATTCTATTCTGGAGCGGCATAGACCTAGAAGGTAAGATCGATTTTGGCGCTGGATAATAGCTTTTGTTTTGGGCCGTTGGTGATATCGGACAGTCATTTAATTTCTAATCTGAGATCTGAGGTCTGAGAGGCTCAATATATTTTATATCAGATATTCATACAAGGATGGCTCATAGAGCTAGCAAATATCTACTGGGGTATACGGTAGACTCGGACGTTGCCAATAACGAGCTATTCCCGAACTTGTTCGAAAAGGATAAGCAAGATGACCGAAGTATTAATATGGATTCAACTTCCAATTTAAGCGCCGGTAATAATTCTAATGATTCTGATTTAGGTGATGATAACATATTCAAAAGAAAATCGTTGCTTCGAGATACCACCTACAACGACTCGATCCAAGATGATGATAATGCCATACAAACAATAGACGACTTTGAAACTGATTTGGACGGTGAAGACGATGAAGATATTACAAATCAACCAAGAAAAAACCATTTCAAATCAAATTTCGATACTGATTCAGAAAATGATGATACTGATAGAGTCCATGATCAATATACTATTAGATCATCAATAATTGATAAGTTTAATGAATCGTCTATAAATAATATGGATTCAAGCAATCGATTTAAGTTCTTATCCACTTATACGAACCTTTTCAAACAAAGAAAACAACAACAAAATCAACAAAACCAGCAAAATTTAAACATCCAAGATCCTGATGGGATACCTTTACAAACATTAAACTCAAACTCGTCGATTTTCAACTTATCTAAACTAGACGATTTTAACAAATTTGTTAAGATGAGTGAAATTAACGATTTGATTTATAAAAAGTATGAAAATAATAAACCTGACCATGATAATTTATTGAATGTGATTAAACCAAAAGAGTTTGAACAAAACTTTTATAATGACCCTAATATTGCTAATGAACAAGCTTCAAAATTCACCGGTTCTAAGTTTAATAATAACAGTGCTTATATCAATAATATCAATGACAATTCAAATAATGGAAATAAAAAATGGTATAATACTTGGAATAAAGGTGGAAGCAGTAAAGATAATAATAATGGTAAAAACGACAATATAGTGAAAAGCAATGATCTTTACCTTGGTAATGAATCGCCAACTTCTTCAAACTCTTCCGATGGGACTGGTACCAATCGATATTTACAAAGAAGTTTAAAAGTAAGACATTTACAAATGATTAGTTTTGGTGGTACTTTAGGAGTTGGTTTGTTTTTAAATAGTGGTAAGGCTATTACTATAGCGGGTGGTTTTGGAACTTTATTAGCGTTTATAATATGTGGAATCATTGTTTTGGCTACAATTATTTCATTTTGTGAAATGGTCACATTTGTTTCCATTGTCGATGGGGTTTCTGGACTATCATCTAGATTTGTTGATGATGCGTTTGGTTTTGCAACTGGTTGGTTATATTTTTTCAGTTTTGCCTTTGGATTGGCTGGTGAAATTGTTGCCAGTGTAATTATGTTAACCTATTATCCTAATTTAAAGATTTTAGAGGAGAAAGGTTCAGTGGCAGGCTTTGTAACGTTTTTCTTATTTGCAGTAACTTTGAGTAATTCAATTAATGTTCAAGTATTCGGAGAAATCGAATACATCTCAAGTTTTGTTAAATTAATCTTTATATTAATTATGATCATTTGTATGATTGTTTTAAATAGAGGTGGTTTTGGTGGTGAAGTAATTGGATTTAAATTTTGGAATTATAATAGTTCAGACTTCGAACATAATTTAATATTTGGTTTATTTAGACCTACTTTTAATTTACAAGATACCGGTACCAATAGCCCACTGGAAGGTATTGGTGGCGATTTAGGTCGATTTTTATCATTATTGGTGGCCATTATGGTGGTTTCATTTGCTTATAGTGGTACTGAAATTGTATGTATTGCAGCATGTGAAGCCAAAGATCCAAGAATAGCTTTACCATCAGCAACTAAAAGAGTGTTTTGGAGAATTATCATCTTTTATTGTTTATCAGCATTTGTCGTATCATTAAATTTATATGCTGGGGATCCAAGATTATTAAGATATTTTAGTGGATCCACTGGGGTTTCAATTGATGATTTTGCTACAAATTACGCTATTCAATATGTTGGTGGTGCTCATTGTAAAAGTAAGTCAGCGGTTTTTGCAGGATATTCAAGTGGATCGCAAAGTCCTTGGATTGTTGCATTTCAAAGTGCTAATTTATGTGAATTAAGCTCAGTTGTAAATGGATTTTTAGTATTTTTTGCAGTGAGTTGTGGTAATGCTCAATTATATGTTAGCTCAAGAACTATGTATTCATTATCTTTACAAGGTAAAGCACCTAAGATTTTCAGTATTTGTAATAGATATGGTATACCATATTATTCAGTTGGATTTGCAGCATCATTTGGATTATTAGCATTTATTTGTGTGAGTGAAGAAGCAACAGTTGTTTTTCAAAATTTGTCAAATATCATTGCAAGTTCAGGAATTATAGTCTGGTTTGCAATGTGTTTGTCATATATTAGATTTTATTATGGGTTAAAGAAAAGACCTGATATTATTAGTAGAAATGATCCTTCATACCCTTATAAGTCATTTTTCCAGCCGTATACTGCTTTTGTTGGATTAATTGGATCGGGATTTATTATTTTGGGTATGGGGTATACGATTTTTTTGAATGGTTATTGGGATACTTTAACATTCTTCACAAGTTATGGTACATTACTTTTATTTGGACTTTGTTATATTGTTTATAAGTTTGTTTACGGTACTAGAATCCCGAGTCTTGAAACCTTAGATTTCGATAGTGGTAGAAGAGAAATGGATCGATATATTTGGGATGGTAATAAAGACTATAACCACCGTAATTTGAAAGAATTGATGCATAAATGGTTATCATTCTTAGCATGAGGTTAGTGAATTCATGTATGGCAAAAAGGCTTCATCAGGCATATTTCAGCAGTTTTAAAAAGCTTATAAGCCCTTTCAAAACTTTATAACACCTATAGACACCATGGTGTCATTAATACAGATTTGCTAAACTTTAAAAAGTGAAATTATTCTTCAGTGTATATTATTTTATAGTTATTTTCAATTCTTAGACATTATAGAGACACATGATATTTCATATATTTCATATATTTCTGGTATCTTCACTTGTCAAGTAACGGCAAGCGTAGACACTGAAGATCCACCCCTAGCGTTAGCAGACAATGGCATGAATATGTAGACCTAAACCTTAATGTGCAAGGGTACTAAGTCTAGTGCATGGGCTCTAATAATTTCTCCCCTCTATTCATGTCTAGTCATCAACCGCTAACACTTCTAGTCATCACCACTGTTCTACGCTACGTAGAAGACTGCCAACAATGGAATTAAGGGAATTGCTATGGAATTAACTTCCAATCTGTCGAAATCAATAATTCAATATCATTTCCTAAAACGGTTTAATTACTGATTTGAGGCGACACTCTGAAAATTTCGTCAAAATTTTCTGAATTCTAACTAGAAACTTAAGGTTCCATAGGTTCTTGAACGGTTTTTCGTTGTTAAACACTCAATTGTCAGCTGTCGATATTCATAGCTATCAATTGTCGAACAGAACAACGCAAGACGCTTTGAAGCAGTTTGAAAAGCCCAAAAAACACTGAAGCCTCGTCCAACCGTGACGCATCAGAGTCCTAGCCGCCAACTCAAACGTTTAGACGCCAGAAACTGAAACACCAAAAGAATTATGTCCTGGAATGCCACTGAAAAGTTTCTTCATGGGAAGATTGTCAAGCCGTTTTTACCGTTTGACAAGCATCCGAACTTGATCAATGATAACTTGCAGAACTTGTACCCGGGAGACGAAGTATACATTTTCGAGACCAAGAATGACAGATGGGCCAGAGGTTATGTGATTACTAGACCATTTCCAAATGATTTCACCATCACCTCAGTCAATTTAGATGAATTGCCAACTAAAAAGATCAAGGTGGCTATATTCCCCTTGAAATTTGTTCATATTATCCAAGAGTTGGCAATCAAGTTTCTTGAGATTGATAAAGAATTCAATAATATTGTTGATATGGACATGATCCCAACTATCCAAGATAGCGAAAGAGCCCATAAGTTTGCAATTGACGGGAAAACCATCGAAGATGTTGATATTGATGATGATTCTAAGCTCAAATTGATCTCAAAAAGATCAATTCCTCAATTACCAGCAAACAACAACTACAAGTTAGATCAAAATGATTTAATTGATGAAATCAAATATGCTTTGAACTTATTGACTTCCCATATCTTTGCCCTTTACTCAATTGGTGAATTCAGGTTGTTTGGGAAGTTATCTACAATTTATTTCAACTTGGATGACTCAAGAATCAAATTGAGTCATAATTTGTTGACTGCTGATGAGATTCAATTGACTAAAGAAACGGTGGTTTTTTCTTTGAATAAGATCCCAAAGAAGTTGGCTTCGAAATCTGCTAGATTGAATGAAAATTCCTACGATTTAGACAATAAAGATACTGATATTTCTGGTTATAAAACCATTTTGGCAAGAAATGGTAAGACTGGTGATTTATTGGACCTTAATAACTCTTTACCTTCAATTATTGCTTTGAATCAAGTTTTTTGTGCTTTACAACCCAATTTCCCAATTAATTATCATTATAATGATCTGGAATTTAGTTTTGATCCCAAACCAAACTCAAAATTCTATCATGAACCTCCTTCTCATGTATTAGTTGATTTTAAATCGGTCAGTGGGTCTTCTGCTTATCAGCCTCCTGGATTTGCCGGGATGATTGCTTATTTATACATCCGTAATAATCGTAAAAGATTAACTGAAGCTTTTGCCGTTCATACTGACTCCGTAGACGATTTGGTTCATGTTGAAAAGATCAGTGCTGCTTTATTTAGAAATATTCCTTCCAGTGAAATCGAAAATACCAGAGTTTATTTGGTTGCCGTCTTAACTGAAGAAATCGATTTGAATTTAAAAGATAGTAGTAACACTCCACAAGTTAGAAGAGTTAAAAAGGGAGTTGCTGCTGGTGTTACTGATATTACTAGAATCTTTAGTAAGAATCAAGGCTCTTTAACTTCGGGTGAATCCCACCAATTTTCAATTAAATTATTTGGTTCTTATGTAAATCAAAAGAAAAACTTAAAAGACAACGATAATATTGTTAATGGTGGCTGGGGTGAAACTGTTGATAGAATTATCGCTGGTTCATCTCATGGTATTGCAATTAATCCAAGGGCTGAAAAATTGACTGTTGCAGTCAAAGAGTTTAAACATCAATTCAATAATGATGTTGGTACTACGAATGTTAATGGTGAAACTGTTTTTAATGGGAATGGTACCACCAATATTGTTAATACTACCACTCCAATTGCAAGAGTTAAACCAATATTCTTTGACCCTTTGGCTGAAAATTACGAACGTATTTATTTAAAAATGGGTAAAGTTTCATTGTTGAATTCAATTACAAAAGATGATTTGTTAACATTTGAAGTTAGTACCCCAAATAATGATATGATTACATTTGCCAAAGCTTCCAATCAACAAGAAAAAAGATCATGGCAATTTGTGTCAGTTTTCCCTGATGAAGTCATTGGAGAAATCATTAAGATCAATGGTGTATCATTAAAAAACCCTTCCAAAAAGTTGCCTAAAGAAGATCATGTAATTCTTTCTTTATATGTTAATGGTAATTTGGCGGGTGAAGGAAGATTATTATACAAGTCTGGCAACAGATTAGTTGAATACAATAAAAAGAAAAGTCATACCATTGAAATCGCTTCAACTACCCATAAATTACCAATGGCTCAAGTTGAAATCACTACTGAGTATATTGGTAAGGTTTATAATTCTGATGCTTCAATCGATTCAATCTTCCAATTTGAAAGATTTTTCAAATCTGGTTCTAAAGGTATTGATGAATTATCCAATAATTTAGTATCATTTACTAAATTAGATATTGTTCAATTGGTTAAGTACTTCCCGGAGTTATTAAACTTCTTATACAATATTATTGAAGCCTCCCTTGGTCAACCAATGAGTCCAAGTATTGAAATTTTACAAGAAAATACCTTTAAAGCTATTATTCATTTATTAGATACTTTATTTGGTAAACAAGAACAATATGCTTATATGTTGGATTTGTTTATGACTAAAAATTCAAATAGGCCAGAAGTTGGGGTCTTCCTTTTAAACAGGATTTCTGAAATCTTCACTAGGGCCGAATCTAATTGGAATGCAGTATCAAGATCCTTGTGTAGAGTTATTTCGGTTATTATTAAATTATCCATCATTTCAATGGATAGTGTCCAAGATGTTGAAGATTATTTGCAAGCTTTGCATTCCTTATTTAAATCGGTATCCTTCTTCCTTTCAATTCAATCTCCAAGTTTAATCAATGACCAAATCTTGATTTTAGAAGTTATTGACTATATTTTGACCTTCAATGTTAGATTAGAAACTAACAAGATTTTGAAATTTGTTATTAATTTTATTGATTCAATCGGTATTAGAGGATTGGGTGCTAATGAAGATACTATTATAAATAAAAAGCCAATCGTTGTACCAAAAGACCATAAGATCATTATTAGTAAATTGTTATTAATTCATCGTTTATTTGGTACTCCATTGGCTAACCAACCAAGTACTTTACCTACTTTGATTTCAAAATCGGTTGGTTGGGTTATGGATGTCTTCTTAGGTCCAACTGACATTGAAGCTTCAAGATTGGCTTGTAGTATATTAAATGAAGTCTGTATAAAGATCTGGAATAATTATATTATTGGAAATTTGGAAGATGAATGTGGATTAGCTTATTCATTGACCAAATTACTACCAGCTATTTCAAGAACTTTAATCAAATATAACAAGTATACTAGGGGTAACGATTATTTCAAACCTAAAAGAACTTTTACCAGTTTGTTTCCAAATGAATATCCATTTAAAGAAGCATCAGTTGACCCCATTGTTAACGATGAAACCATTGTTGAAATCTTAGTTGAAATTAGTACCGTCTTTTGTTTTATTGCTAAGATTGGTAAAAGGGTTTCAGGTAATGAAGGATTTGCTGAAATTTTATCAACTGAAATTGAAGATGACTTCTTTGACCCAAAGAAATATTTGGCTAATGATTTCCAAAGTGAAGATTTAATTACTTTAATTTCAGGAGCTAAGTTGATCAGACAAGGGAAGTTTTTCCCTGAAGATAAATGGATTACTTTGTATGCCACATTAGCTGAGGGATGTTTAACATCTTTAGAATTGGTTAGACCTTTATTAATAACTCAACATATTCCAAAAATTGAACAATCTGAATTATTTGATAGAGTCATTTGGGGTAACTATTTGAAGACTTTATTGAAATTGGCTACGATTTCACCAGTTGCAATTGAACATTTGTCAGATGTACCAAGAAAATCATGTACTAAGATCACTGAAACTATGAGAGATAGAATTGCATTCTTAGTTAATGAAGCCTGGGATGCATTGGCATGGGATGCCGTTGAAGAAGATGTCATTAGATTCAATTTAAATAAGTTTGGTGGTTACCAAGTCGAATTTATTAGTAATGATTATGCTATATTGCAAGATTTAATGTTATTTGCCTTGCAAAAAAACAATGATTGCCAATCGGTAGCAGTTAAGATTTTATGGTCGATTATGGTATCTGAATACATTTTAAGTGATTCAATTATTGACGTAGAAAGGGAATGTCTTGTTGGTTTGCATGACATTTACTATAGAAATTCTTACAAGCCAAGTATTTTGGAACAAAACAGGTTTATTGAAAGGTTGAAGGTAACTATTAGATTGGATCGAGAAGATGAAGCATTTGGATTGATTTATAACTTCATTGAAACTTTACAAGGGTTCTTACTTGTATTGAATGATTTGAATAGCGTACCAGTTGGACCAGAATTCGATGATGACAGAACGTTCCATAAGTTAAACATCAATGCGTACCTTAAGAACGCCAATAAGCCAGAATTGTTCCATTCTTTCATTAATCAAATGTATGAAGAACATTTAAGTAAAAATGATTATATTCAAGCGGCATTGAGTTTAGAATTGTTGGCTTCAACTTATAGTTGGGATCACCATGCATTAGTTTCATCGAGTTTCAGACCTAAGTTCCCTGAACAGACTTCATTTGAAAGAAAAGAGGCTTTGTTCAAAATGATTGCCTCTAATTATATTAAAGGTAACAGTTTGGAAAGAGCAACTGATACATTTAATGAATTATTAGACTCATATAGTGAGCATACTTATGATTTGAAAAGTTTTGCATATGTTCATAATAAATTGGCTAAATTATATTTAGATTTAGAATCATCAGATAAATTAACCCCATCATTTTTCAGAGTTTCATTCATTGGAGCTGGTTTCCCAAGTAATATTAGAGGAAAAGAACAAATCTATGAAGGGTTGCCGTTTGAGCATATTACTTCAATTCATGAAAGATTATTAAGATTATATCCTGGTGCAAGAATCATTTCAGATGATGTTGAAGCTAAAAAATTACAAGAAAAGATTCAAACTGGTAGATATTTACATGTTAGTACTGTGGAACCAATTAATGAAATTTCTGATAAATTATTCAATACTTCAATTGGGGTAAGACAATATGCAAGGAATAAAGATTTAAGGTTCTTCACCACTATGAAGAAGATACCTGGTTCAACATCGGTATTTGATTTATGGACAGAAGAAACCACTTATGAAACGTATCTTTCATTCCCAACCTTGATGAATAGAAGTGATATAAAATCAACAAAGACAATCAAATTATCACCGCTAGATAATGCAATTAGAACGATTATTTATAAAAATAACGATTTGGTTCAATTAGAAAGTATGATCAACTTAGCATTTAAAGAAAAAGCAGATTATACCAGCTTGTTCAATGACTTATCTAGGCAATTGGCTGGTACTGTTGATTCACCGGTCAATGGAGGAGTAGGACAATATCGGACGTTTTTCACTGATTCCAAGTATGATGGTAAGACTGAATATACTGATAATATTAGATTATTGAAGAATGCTTTCAATGATTTAACGATGATTTTAAGTAGATGTTTACATTTGCATGGTAAATTGGTTGCATCGACCATGAAAACTAGTCATAATGCGTTAGTATCATTATACAAAAAGAACTTCAAGGAAGATATAGAAGCATTGAAGATCTCCACCGATTATGAAAATACTGCTTATAACCATAATGTTAGTCATTATCAACAGCAACAACAACATAATCCAGGGAAAGATCAAAGGTCGATTTCGGCCAGTTCTGGATTTTCAAATGGTAATCTGACGACGAATGGATCCTTAGGACTTGGATCTACCAGTGGTGTTGGTTCTAGGTTGACCAAGACCAATTCAAGAACTTCAAGAACATCATCGGCATCAAGTAACTCGGGTCTTTCTGGTCTTTCGTCGGACAAGAACTCTACCACTAACAATTCGACTGTTAGTAGTGGTTCAAATCAGTATAAGCGTACTGCTTTGAACTGGAGAAGTATGGTCAACAAAGGTTGAGGACTATATGCTAATGAACGGGTTTCTTTTCTCCCTATCTCTTTGGTCTGTCTCTTGCCAATGGTCCTGTCAATGGCCCTGTCAAAGGTCAAGGTCTAAGGTCAAACATTAGTATGGCTTATGTAATCAGGTGTTGCGCACTTCGTTCGCCAGTCAGAAACCTTGAAAAAAATTTCAAGTATTGAAGTAAGAAGATAAAAGTAAGAGAAGATGTTTAGATTTGTAAGTCGTTCAGGTGTTGTTAGCGCCTCCATGAAGTCCGCCATGAAACCATCCATGAAATCCACAATGAAACCTATGATGGGTTCAACCATAATCAATCCAGTTCGTTTCTACGCTGCCGCACCAATCACTAAAGAAGAAGTTACCAAACGTGCTTTTGAAGCTTTGAAAACAGTTGCTGCTTTACAAGAGTCCAAATTATCTATTGAAGCTTCTTTCCAAAAGGATTTGGGTTTGGATTCATTGGACACTGTTGAAGCATTGGTTGCTTTAGAAGAAGAATTTGATTTAGAAATCCCAGATAAAATCTCTGATGAAATCAAAACTGTTGGTGAAGCTATTGATTATATTTATGAAGAAGAACAAAATCTTTAAACCACAAGCATAGTGACGGCATGCCGAGAGATATTCTTGTAAATATATGAATATAAATTTGGAAACTCAAGCACTCTTTCTCTTAACGTCTTATCAATTGGTAAGCAGTTTATCAAAATAAGCAGTCGACGATTGGACTATGATTGCACCGTTCATCTGCTTTGTGTGTTTCAGATGCATCTGAAGCACCCAAGAGTCTAAGCGGACTCTTACGTCAACTATCTCCATTCGAAGCCGTCACCCTGAAACATTTGAAGGTGGCACCCTTAACCATAGAAAATGCGAGTGATGACAGAATTCTTTATTAGTAACGACAATGACTGTTGAAGACTATAAAGAACACGCCAGTATTGAACAAGAAGAAGATCAAGTTCTTTCACATACAGAAGATGAAGAAGAAGACGATGAGATAATCACCGATCCAAATCATGAGGATCACCCCGATAATGAACCGTTACCGGTTGAATATCGAGGGACCATAATCCCTGATCCAGATGTTCAAAAAATTGAAGCTGATAGTGAACTAACAGCAGGATATGACCTTGATATTGATTATCTTGAATTGATTCACTTAAAGATATCGAATATGAAAGATTTGAAGTTGGGGAGATTTCAAAACTTGGAATCGTTATGTCTTAGACAGAATTTAATTACATCAATAGTCGATGTTCAAGATTTAACAGAGAAATTAGAAGAAATAGATTTTTATGATAACAGAATTAATCACATATCAAGTAATATTGGGAAATTAAAGAATTTGAAGAATTTAGATTTGTCATTTAACAAGATCAAGAACATAAAGAATCTTGAAAAATTGACTGAATTAGAAAATGTTTATTTTGTTCAAAATAAGATTAAAGATATTAAAAATCTTGAAAACAACGTTAAAATCACCAATTTAGAATTAGGAGGTAATAAAATTGAAGTAATTAGTGAAATGATGAATAAATTAGTCAAAATTGAAAAATTATGGCTAGGTAAAAATCGTATTGAAAAATTACAAAACTTGAATAATTTAACTAATTTGAAAATTTTATCGATACAAGCAAATAAAATTGAAAAATTGGAAGGATTAGAGAATTTAGTCAATTTAGAAGAATTGTACATATCAAACAATAAGATTAAAACCATTGAAAATCTTGATAAGAATGTTAATTTACAAGTTTTGGATGTTTCATCAAATGGATTAGAAGGTTTATCAGGGTTATCCCATTTGAGTAAGTTGACCGATTTTTGGTGCTCATATAATAAGGTATCTGATTTCAATCAAATTAACGAACAATTGGGGAACTTACCTGAGTTGGATACGGTATATTTTGAAGGGAATCCAATTCAATTGGTCAATCCAACTGCTTATAGGAGAAAGTTGAAGTTGAATTTGGGTCCTTCGTTGGCCAAGATCGACGCAACTTATATACGTAATTAGAGCCAACTTGTGCCACACCTTGGGCCATGGCCAAGACTACGGGACTAAAGCAGGGACTAAAAAGGGACAACAACAATAGGAGTCGACCTTTGTCACGTGCACGACCCATGTTTGACGATTCTTTGGGTCCTCTGGCGCCTCCAGCCACTCCAAAATGCTCCCAGTTCTTCCCTGGCTTGTCCTGGTGGCCTCCCGTCTCTATTAGCTAGGTAAATGTATCAATCGTACGCCATTGCTGCCGACGTCTCCTCTGTTGCTCATCTCTGCTGATGAATGATTCGAAAATGCGATCACAGGAACTCGGGGAGATTGGAATTATTAGGCTCACTAATTCGACTTCCAACACCAACGATAGACGATATACACGATATACAACAATATCAGCAGCCATTGTAGATAAGGAAAGTATACAAACAAGATGAGTACAGTAAAAGATATTAATGGACAGTCAATTTTTTCCAAGAGTGAATGGGAAAGACCAAACGCCAGAAAAGCCATGAGTCCAAATAACTTTAGCTCAGATGATTTATTGCCTAAAGCTCAAGTTTATAAGGATTTAATCAATGAACCAATGGTTTTCAAGGAAAACTTGTACAACGAATTTGACGACGTCAAGTTGAAAGAAGAAACTGACAAGTATATTATTCATTTCAAAGATAATGATATCAACAAGAAAGAATTGAAGGTTGATTTCAACAAAGAAGAAAATGAATTGAATTTAAAGGTCAATGAAAGGTCGATCAACAAAGAAGGTGAAGAGGTTTATGTTTGTAACTACGAAAGTAACGTCAAGTTTGATAAAGCTGTTAAATTCGATGAAATCATTCCTGATATAACCGATGGTAACGTCACTATTTGTATTCCAAAAGTCCACAAAGATTCTGAAAACTTGTTGAATATGAGCTTAAAAAACACTTCAATCGATAACTTTAGAAGATAGGTTGAATATTTGCTTGATTGGAAGCCTTTTTTCATTCATTTGCCTCCATTTGCCTCTATTTGGTTCATTTTCCTTCATTTGCCTCCATTTTCCTTCATTCATTCTACTTGAATGAATTGGCTTCTTTTTCCTATTTCTTAGATTAGATTTTATTTGGATTATACAAAATTTCGCCATCTTTGATTTCTCTTCTTGTCTATGTATTTGGGTTTGTGTTTGGAAATTCATTTTTGTGGAGTTCTGTTTGCAACTCAAATGGAAGAATCTTTGTTAACAAGAACTCTTTCGTTTGTAAGGACTAAAAGCTTAAGACGAAAGAGGAATAAAGAAATAGAAACAGAAAAAGAGTCTGATTTACTCTATTATGATATAAATAAAATTCGTTTACCGAATTTTGATATTGATGATATTATTGAAAATACAAAGACTAACGAACAAAAAAACCAAGACTTGATGAATCAGCTAGATCAAATGATCTTAGCAAACAGAAAGCTTACCTTAGGTAAGTTGTTTGAAACAGAACCTATTTATGAAATTTTTTCTAACACTTCAAAGCCGTCAGTCTTGACATCATCTCAAACTCGAAATAACACTAATATGAAGAATCATTCAAAGATATTTGATAACAAGGAGAATATGGTTAGTAAAATCAAGTTACCAATAATTGATTTACATGAAACCCCAAGATATCCCCTTCAAGACAGTTTAATTGATAATATTCCTTATAAACCCATTTGTAAATTAGATAATAAAATTTTGGAAGAAATCAATCTAAATTAGTATCTTCAGGTTTATAATTATCCAATACTATTCTATAAATAAATGAAGGAGCAAACCCACCGATATTAGTTATATAAATATCAATATGTTCAGGAGGTATATAATCGGTTAAAGGATTAGTAACCAAATCAATATTATCTAATAATTTAAAATCAGCATAATTTAAAACTTGACCTGAATTCCCAACTTCTATTAAATCATCTCTATTAAAAGGATATAAAGGTGATAATTTATATAAACCTGCCACTGCAAATACTGGAGTTTTATATTCTTTTGCACATTCTACCACACTTGAAACCCCAGAATTAGCTAAGCAGCCTCCATTAGCAAAAACTGAACTTGAACCAAGAATAACTTTACCAACTCTTGACATTACCGCAAAAGTAGTGGTATCAGGGATTAATATGGTTTCAATTTTATTATCAGCCAAAGTCTTAACAAATTTATGAGCTTGTTTAATATCATTTGGATAATTTTCAGTTACTAAAACAGTGAATTTTCTTTTAGATCTTGCTTTAATCAAAAATTGTAATACCGTTTCAGAATTTGGAGATGGGGTCAATAAAATTTCATTATCATGGATTAAATCAACCGACATATTTTCTAAACCTTCGTTAACATTGGTAATTTCATCGATTAAATCTCTTATTCCTTGTATGATAATACTTCTCATATCACTACTTTGTTTTTTCAGCTGATTTATCGATTTCTTATTATTAGATTCATTATTAATTGATAATAAACTAAAGATTGAGCTCATCATAGTATTATTTACATCATTATTGTCTAATCCTTCATCTATTTCATCTCTTATTATCGCCAAAACCCTTCTAACGATATTGCCACTAATAACCTCCCTTGGCTGAGCAATGTTTAAGATCACCCCCACTCTTCGAATCGTATTTATCAAATCATAAGGATTGTTCCATCTTGCAGCTGAGATCACTCTCATCAATAAATGAGCTATTTCCAAGGCTATTTGTTTGTCTCCACTTAGTTGGTGTCGTTTGAGCTGGTCCACTATAGGATCCACCAACGCCTGGATCTCATGCGTCAACTCTTTGCTCATTCTAACTGTCTTGCTATCTCACTGGCTCTCCTCAGACCCACAACCGCTAACCGCTACCGTCTGACTCTTTGATGGTCAAAATTTTCAGCGCGAAGAATGTTACAAAGCTCAACCGTTAGTGATGCTGGAGTTCAATAGTGAGTTAGATAAGTCGCTAGATATATTGTATGATTACTCCAAGACGTTTCAATTGACGATAGAGTTGGTTCAGAAGTTGTCACAACAATTGAATTTAGATACATTCATAGACACCGACGCATATTCCCATATTCTCGACCAACCGCTTAGAGATGAAGAAGGGAACATAATCAAGTTCCAGAGACTTTCCATAGCGGGATCATTGATCTTGATTGATATAGATTTCATTGATACTACTATTTATCGGGTTTCATTTTCCCTGGCTAATCAATTGGATACGGTTTCGAAGAATCTAATCGAAAATGATCAAGATGAGAAACTATCGATTGATAAATTTGATGATATAAATACTATAAGTATTGATTTTAGTAAACCCAATTTGAATTCTTTGTTGAATAGCGATAAAGTTAATAATATCGAACAAATCTTATTATTGAATTTGAAACAGTCTACTTTGAATCAGTTCCCTAAGAATTTGAAATATCTAGCTAACTTAGACCGTTTATCTACTAATCAAACTGATTTATTCAACTATAGTGATCATATTGGTCAGTTATTGACTTGCATTTATAAATTAGAAAAAGTTGATGATATTGACGGGATTCAAGCCCTTGAAGGCTTTGAAAATATCGATAACAACAATAATTGGTTGATTAATGAAGGTTTTACTAATTCCATTGGGAAGATCTTGATTAATAACTCAGACCAAATTGGAATTTTCATTGAATATTGGCAAGATTTTAGGTATATCAATCATGAGTACAATAAACAAGGTGGGTCCTCTCTATTAGTTGGTAAACATTATAATGTATTATTGGATCTTAATACAAATCATATTGCTTCATCGATTGATTATATAGGAGAAACCAGAGATCATATATGGGAATTACAAGATGGTAAGAACTATCAATTTTCATTCCAAGATGATTCGTATCTTGTACCAAGTAGAGGTGGTGGTATTGGAAATTCGGGATTTAATTCAAATGACGATTCAAGTAAGTTTTCCCCAATTTGGAATTTATCATTAACATTAAATCATTCAATTTATTTGCCGGTGAATTTATTAGAATTTATTGGGATAAACTATTTTCAAGAAGATTTTGATTCTAAGAATTATGATTTTTATAATTCATTGAATAATGAAAAGGAACTATCAATGATTAATAATTTAGGAATTAAAACGTTTATAAAGAGTGAAATTCATTCGAAATTTATATCAATTAATTCAATTTCCATTAAAAAGTTAGTTGACGTAAAGTCTTTCTTGACAATATTTAGAAATCAACTAGTTTTAACTAATTTATTGAATCAATTAGTCCAAAATAGTAAACCAATCGAAGAAAACAATCTAATAGTTAATGAACAAGCTAAAAATAAGTTAAAAGAAACCCTCAAATTGAATAATAAAGACGATGATCAAATCTTAAGCTTAAATGCATTGAACGAACTTCAATTGAATGATATTTCATTGGAGGAATTCATGAAAGATACAAGTCCTGTTGAGAACCTTGAAATGATTGAAGACGATTTAATCTTAAAAATCAATGATATCTCATTTAACTTGAAAAACCATGATATTGCATTAAATTTGTATGGGAAGTTTAACAAAAAGGACATTAGTATCAATTTTGTTATATCAAACGGTGAAATCAAGAGTAGTGATGACATGCAAGTAGATTCTAATATTAGATTTATAAGGTGCTTGAATCTAACTGAAGACATCTTGAAGAGTTTGTCGTTTGCCTTTTCTTAGGGCAAGTGTCACCCTGCTTGCTGTAGTTCCTGCTCCTTCCTGCTCCTTCTGCCTGTCTGTGAATAGGGGTCTATGGCTAGCTGCAAAAATTACCGGATGCGGTCGTGCATAGCTAAAATCGTTCTCGAAAATTTTATTTTCTTTTGAGTGATGGGACTACCAAAATTTCGTTCAAACATTCCTATTTGTGGTTTTTATATGTCAAGTTAAGGTCAGCCCGTATCCGTTAGAGTTATAGATCGAGTTGGGTGCTGTAGTTGAGAAGGAAAATAGGCGGCGGCAGAGTTATGGTGATATCAAAATGAGCACCTCGACATTATTGCCTCCTACATCTTTAAGAGATATAATCTCGTTAATATTGATTTTCAATTCACTACCTTCGTACGTAAATGGGATCTTTTTATTGCTATATATATTGTCAGGGTCGACGAAATTATTAAGTGGGAAGATTTTTTTGAAGTACATAACCTTCAAAAACAAACAATTTGATGATGACTACTCCTTGAATTCGAACTTAAATTATAACAAGATAATCAATTCATTTCTTCAATTGATCATTATAAATTCGATTATTTTGATCATAATCAACAGTTTGTTCAACGAAAATATCTTGAGTAACATTGAACTATTGGCCAAAACAATCTTGGCCTCTGAATTGATCAGCTCGTCCAACAATGTCACGTCAATTATTTCTAATAATAGCCATGGAACTGCTGGTGGTAATGGTGCCAGTGGTACCAGTGGTACAAATGTTAGCCTTAATGGATATAAAGGTAAAGACTTGAATTTCAATAATAATTTCATCAAAATCATATTCTGTTATTTACTAATTCTATCAATTAACTCAATTGGCTTGAATTTGAATTTCAAGATCTTGTTTGATTATTTAAAATTGAATGATTTTAAATCAATATTTTCTTATAAAGTATTGGTCAGATCCAACTTGAAAAACGATTTAAACTACAATTTAATCCGGTTCTTTTACTTTGAACTATGTATTAATGTCATCACTTTGAAATTTAATTCGATCTTTTCGATAATTGGCTTAAAAAATGTTTCCGATAATTTAGAACAACTAAATCAATTAAATCCAATTCCGATTGATTTTAAAAAGAATTTAAAATATGAAATTGATGAATTGCCAGTCATTTCTCTTAAAAATTATCACAATCACAGTCTTAATCATAATATTAATCATCAACAAATCCAAACCCAATCGCTGTTGCTTCAGGGTCAACAGCAACAACAACAACAACAACAATCCACATCCACTAATAATAAAATAATCAACATTTCATTACCTAAATCAATATCAAACTCAAAATGTAACTTTAGTCATACAAATATATCAAGTAAAAATTTTGAAAATTTTGTTTTAAAATTATTCACCAATAATAATACAAATAATAAAAAACTAATTAATCCAATCAAAATTAATAAAAATTCAAATTCAACTATCATTATTGATAAAAATTTATCAATTTTACAACCCTTTTGGTCGTTATTAGCTGTAATTAAGATTATTATCAAGAATTCAAACTTATTTCAAGGTGAATTTACAACAGTCAAAAATAACCATGAAAAGTACCTTTTAGACTTTAAAACTCCAAGTAATAAATTAGCGTTAACTATTAATTACATTGATGATACTAAGATTTTAATTAAATCTTTAAGTCCTCCGCCTAGTAATATCAAACTAAGATTGAATGGTTTGGATTGGCAATATTTTAAACAAATCAACAATTATATATTGATCTATTCATTATCACCGAATTTCCAATATGAAATCGAAATCTTGAAAGAAAATAATGACGTATTAAATAATCTATTAATTAATACAGTTTCAGAAAAGTTAATCTTAAGAGAATCCCCAAAAGTTTCGTCTATTGAAACCATTAGATTAAGTTTAATATCTTCAAAAGAAAATTTAGTTCAAAAATCAAAAATTTTAAAGGATTACAAACGTGAATTAAACAAGAAATTAAGTGAACACAAAAAGTCTAATGATATTTTACAAGAGAAATTACACAAGAATAATTCAAATATTGAACTATTAGCTAAAAAAGCCAAAGGCCTACAACAATCAATTCATCAATACGAAATTGAAATTGGAAATTTAAATAATGAAATCAATAAATTTTCAAAAAATTCAAAAGGTTTTGAAGGTGATGTTGAAGAAATTAACAAAGAAATTGACAATTTACAAAGGTTTATTCAATCTTATAATGAATCGATTTTAAAAATGAATTCAAGTTTGAAATCAATTGAAAGTTTAAAGGATTCAAATTTAAATAAATTCGATAAATTATTGAACAAAATTAAAGATATTGAAGCTGAAATTGATAATTTTAATACAAACTTAAATAACTTGAAACTGAATTTAATTGGTAAGATTGATAAAAAGACGAAAAGTATCATATATCAATTTGAAAGTCTTGACTCAAACATTAATGAATTAAGTAATGAAATGAAAATATTAATGAGTAGAGTACAATAAATATATATATTGTAATGATTTAACATTATCTCTATTTAACTTGGTTCTTTGTATGCTTGTTCCTCTTATGTTCTTATTATTGGACTCCTAATCATTGCGGCTCGTTCAAAGACTTACCCACTTGACAAAACCTTCTATTAAAGTATATTAAACCTCCAGTTTTGATAGTAGTATTTACAATAATATCCACCACCTTAACTACCCAAATCTCATGATTTTCAATTTCAATTACCCCATGTTTCTTACAAACAAATATTCGCTCGCTATCATTTAAGATGGGTATGCTTACAGCATCATCAATTTCATGGAATTTCCAGTCTTTTTCATCTATCATATCAAACGGAGTGGTCATTTCATGAAATATTTCTCCATCTTCTTTTTCTCCCTTTGATATTATCTTATTGTTCTTTTTGATCCCTTTAGCAAATATCCTACCAATCTTGCTTGCCTTAGGGGTTGGTGGCATTAAATGAATTGCCACATACCCGTCATTGTCATGTAATGAGCTTGAAGTATAACTTGGTAAATGTAAATTGAATTGCAATAATGGATTAGGGTATACCGATAGCGAGCACACTGAACTTAGCGTCATTCCATGTAAGGATTTGTTATCTTTGGTGGCAGTTTTCGTACCTGCTGTCAATATCATGGCTTGGCTTGCCACTCTTGACATCGACTTCCGAAACAAATCATTGACCGTACTATATTTTCTTACTAAATTCATTAAAATACCTTCATATATATTTGAGTATTGCTTCTGGTCAATTTCTCAGCGTGAGAAGCGAATCAGTTCAGACCAGCAGCTCGCCCCATTTCCCCGACGCGGGCCCACCACCGTCTGGGCCGCACCGGTTCTAGGTCGTGGCCGATGAAGTTTGTCTCAGATCGCATCGCAAGCATGCGCTTAAAAAAAACTTTTGAAAACCTTCGAGTGCCCTTAAAGTAGTCCTTTTGGCAATTTCCAACATGGTTCGAGCCAATAAGGGTTCAAATAAAAAGAACTGAGGTTCAAAAATAAATGCGCCAGCCCGGAGTCGAACCGGGGGCCCCTGTATGGCAAACAGAGATTTTACCGCTAAACCACTGGCGCTTGATGGGGAAGAATTTGGGTGGGTTGGACTAAGTGTTTCTTCTCTGTAGGTCTGATTTAGGAACCCTGGGCGTGCAATTGTTATTTAGTGCTCTTGTATTCTCTAGTTGGTAGTTTACTTTGCTAAAAGCACTTCAGCCTTAGGTGACCATGTTTTAAAGTCTGCTATTAGTGGACAACCCAATATTTGGCTGCTAAAAACTTCGTGCCAGTACACCCATATTTAATCAAAGAATTGGAACAAAGCTTTGCAAAGTGGAAAAAAGAATGCTCCGCGACGGGGAATTGAACCCCGGTCTACCATGCGACAAACGGTAATTCTAGCCACTAAACTATCACGGATTTTTAGTTGATTTGCAAGTTTATCGTATGTGAGGTTTCTGGATCCCTAATCCAGGACACCCATAACTAAACTCCATTCACATCGCTACACCTATAATTAACCACTAATGACACACCAGATGACGTTGAATCGGGAACTTCCCCCTGTTAATCCACATCATAGCTTGCTCATGATAAACTTAAAGCTTTAAATAATATATCAGTATTTTTTTTGTGATTTTTGGGCCCCTCCAGCACTTTTTAGTGTCACTTGAACTGCTGCTGTTGGTCTCATACTTTGAGGATTCCTCTGTAGCTTTTGTTAATAAAAAGCTAAAGATGGTATTCGGCTACTATGGTTAGACTATGGGGCAATGAAGTGGATAATGATGGTATTTGCTTACTTTTAGTCGCTGATAATTCTGTTTTGATGGAATTTGCCATTGAAAAAGAGATTTGTAAATTTTGCAACTTTCACTCCTATAATGAAAAGTAGAGTTCATATATACTGTTGAGTTTGAAAACTTGGTCTCTTTGCTTTTTTGAGTTAATTCCAATTTTAGTGCAAGCGGTACCCCTTGTGCCTGACTGGCGGGTGGGACATACCGCAATAAGTCTTGGTGCTAGCGGGAAGGGCCCCTTTCTCCCATCGTACCGTTCTCTTTGCAATGGATGGAATGAATGCAAAAAACCCAATCGCGCTTACACAAGAAAAAAGTAAACACAAATTCAATCAGTCAAGATGAATCTGATGGATCAGATGAAACTGAGGGATCTCAATGACCTTGACCAGCGGTTCATGTCCTACATAGCTTCCAGGTCGAGGGAAGTGCTAGCGCCGTCAAATCGGAATTCAGTGGCCCAAGATACGAAGGAAATCAAGAAATTGGCCAATGAGTTTGTAAGCACTGTCAAGCCAGATACAGCGGTTGCATTGAATGGATTCAAATGCTTATATTACACCATATTAATGAATGAAATGCCCATAATAATAAAGAAACATCAAGGATTTATCATCCAGTTGTTATCTCTAAAGAGATATCTGGATGCATTAGACCACTTGAAGCTAATTCATCTGGTAATAGTTAAACATGATGTCCAGTTTGAAGATCTTGTCATCGGTATACCTATGTTTGAAACCAATTTATCCAACTTGATAATAAGTTATCATTTCTTAACTTTACAGTGTTTGCTCCAATCACTTTCAAACATAGATAGACTAAAATCAAATGAACACGAATTCTTCAATTTAAAATTATTAAATCATTTGCCTAAGTACTTTTTATCATCAAGTAATTTTATAAAATGGTTAAAGTTGAATGATTCACTGAAACAT
This sequence comes from Yamadazyma kitorensis, assembly GCA_030572015.1. NCBI lineage: Eukaryota > Fungi > Ascomycota > Pichiomycetes > Serinales > Debaryomycetaceae > Yamadazyma > Yamadazyma kitorensis. The sequence continues at coordinate 304,722 of JAJLZC010000002.1, read as the reverse complement.
TTGAATAATGTCATTAAAATTCTAAATGGGTTTGTCAAAATTTGTCAAGTCTTAGAGAATAGGATAAACATAATGACTAAATATAATTTCATGTTAAAACTTGCAGAGTATTTATATTTAAGAGATGGAATAATCCCTAATGAAATTGATGGCGATCAAGAGTTTATAGTTGACTTGAAACTGGTGATACCCGATTTTCAAGTCTTAGAACCTCAAACTGAACCGAAGATACAAGAATCAAATGAGTTCCTAACTACGGATCGAATACTCAAATGTCTTGAAAATAAACAATTGGTACCTTTAACAAATTGTCCTGATGATTTGTATAACAACACTAAATTCACTAACTTAATTATTTCATATCCACTAAATCATGCATTTATCAATATTATATTGTCTTATATCACAAGAAACTTTAAAAAGTTTAAGACATTAACTAAATCATATTTCCAATTTTTTGATTCAATTACTGTACATATTAAGAACACTAACGAAGTTGATCATATAGCTTCATTGTTTTTCATTTTTTCAAAATTTAAACAATTCAAAAGAATTAGAAATTTGTCTAATTTGCTATTCAACTATGGCTACCAATTTAAATGTCAACAAAGTTTAAAATTGTCTATCGAGTATGAGTTTTTCATACTGAATCATTTACCTGATACTTTACAGCTAGAATCTAAGTTGTCAAAGGTTAGTTCTGTATTAACAACTAATGATATCTGTGAATTAACGTTGAAGTTTCTCAATATAGAAAGTGAATATGAAAACTTAGGTCCAACTTTAATAAAATGCATTCCACAACAAAGTTTTTTCAACGAAATAATGAATTACCCAGAATTGTCTAAATTAACATTGTTTAAAAATGTTTGTAAAACTGACAATGAACTTATTATCAATCTGTTAATTGAGAAGCTTGAATTTAATCATCAACATAGATTAATATGTTTTTATCATTATTATACATGTAATCTAACTAATTACCTTGACTTTGAAATCAAGGAAGATTCTTCTGATCCAATGACTTACTTATTGAAGAGTGGGATAATAATAAATAAGGTAATTAATATTGAATGGAATCAAATTAATATTCAATCTTCGATCAATATGTTTGAAGAATATCTATCTTTCAATCCAGAAATTAACCAGTATGAAATTGAAATAATTACAACTTTGATCAATTATTTGAAATATAATAAATTATTTGCATATTTGAAAAATTTGATTCATTTATATAAGGATAGAACTGATGATAATTTCAATATTCTTTTGGATTATGCTAGAACCTGTTTAGAATTTCACGATTACGATGAGGCTAGCGGTGCTCTTGATAATGCAGCAGCCGTTTTAAAGACAGCGTTTAAAACAAAAAAAGTTACTTCAAGAGACTTATTAAACTGGAAATTAATCCAATTGAATCTTCTAATTAATACAAATGAAATACAAACAGCAAACGAAAAATTCAACGCTGTGTTAACTTTTACCAAATCAAAACCTGAATTCAACTTAAGTGATAACAGTCCAATAGTAGATAAATTGTGTAATTTAAATTCAATCACAAGGTTTCATTTGATTACGTCACATTTAAATTTGATGAATCTGAATGTTATTCAAGCTTATAATAATGCTAAGATTGGATTGAAATTAATATTATCAATTATAAAAAAGATTCCAAGCAATATTTCAAGATTGGATTATAATAGCTTGAGATGGGAATCTTCAACTTTAATGTTTGAAATATACCATCAAACTATAGAAATTTTCAAGCGTTTAGGTATTTCAAGAGATTTAGAATATTATTTACAAGAATTTAAAAAGTTTAACGATTCAAATATTGTACCTTTAGTTAATGGTCTAAACTATTTTTATTTATCTGATTCGTTCTTGTTGACTAATCAAATTGATAATTCATTGAGTGAATTAAGCAAGGGCAAACAAGTTGTCTTGATGGGTATAGATAAAAATCTTGAATTTATCCAATTAAATAGTTCTTTCTTACAATCTGCAGTTATTGACAGGAAGAGGTCGAATGATATTGAATTGGAGCAGTATGAATATGAATTTTCACAATTTGTCTTACCTTATAAACAAATCATTAGTCAATCGTTTTACTTTTCAAGTTTGTTCATTGATATTGATTGCAATGGGGTTGATTTGTTGCTGAAAATTGCTTCAATAAAGTATAGAATTAAAAAATCTATTAGAACATCATTGCCCCCAACATATGATTCAAATTCAGTCATTGTTCATCCAAACTTTTTAGAAAATGGGACTGATACACCAGAATATATCTATGAACTTGTCGAACTAAGAGATGAAATTTACCAATTATTGCAATCTGAAAGCTTATTAGTTCATGAATTTAAAGATCTTACATTAACATTACACACCGTTGAGTTAACCATATCTTCGTTCATGTCTACAAATTTAGACCCACTATATCACATAAATGATTTTGCTAAGACTTTAATGTTTAAAAATGAAATGTTAGTTAATTTTGACAACTCGCAAGGCATTCTTCCATCAAATAAGGAAGTCCCAACTCCTAAGACAGACTCGATTGAATTCTTCAAAGACATTAAAACTTACTTACCTTTGAGCTGGACAATAGTAACCCTTGACATACATCAAGACACCCTTTTCATTACAAAATTGAACCAAAGCACTGATTATCAACCAATTTTCATGAAACTACCGTTAACAAGAACATCTGAACTAACCCTTAAACTGGCTATAGACAAATTAACTAAAATAATAGAAAAAAGCGATGAATCGATTAAACCTAAAGTTACATCGACCATTATAACCAAAGAGGACCGTAAGAACTGGTGGAAGTTAAGATTTTCACTTGATTTACAGATTCAAGAATTGTTAACCAAAATTGAAAATGAATGGTTGGGTGGGTTTAAAGGAATCTTTGATAGTCTGGAAAATGATTTATCTATTAAATTTCATAATCTATTGAATGAAATATTGCCAAATTCAAATTTACATTTCAGGAAAAGTACAATTAATTTGTTTTCAGCATTAAATGAAGATGCCAAATTAGAAAATGATTCATTAGATGACATAATTTATTTTGTGATAGATTCTTTATCATACCAAGGTCATCCAATTGCATATGACGAAATCAATGTTGAAAAATTTCATGAAGGATTGTTAGAATTATTTGAACATAAAGGCGAAGAAGGTATTGATGATAATCATTTTATATTAATTCCATCAGCAAATTGTTCAGAGATCCCATGGGAGTCACTTGAATGTTTGTCAACGAAATCCATAACTAGAATGCCATCCATTCATTTATTACTTGACAATTTAAAAAATCATTCATCATTTCAAATCAACAAACCATTCAATTTATTGTACTTGATTAACCCTGGCGGTGACTTAGCAAGAACAGAATTGAACTTCAGCCAATTATTTTCGGACCAAGAGGGCTGGCAAGGAATAATTGGCGAGGGACCAGATGATAATGATGAGTTTTTGTTAACATTGTTGAAAAACAACTTGTTCATTTATATCGGACATGGAGGGTGTGAACAATATATTAGAACAAATTCTTTATTCAAACTCACAAATCCTAGTGGTAGTAGCGATAAAAAGCGGCTTCCGCCAAGTTTATTGATTGGGTGTTCTTCAGGTTCAATTCAAACCAATGGGATATTTGAATCCAACAGTAATATTTATAATTGGATCAACTGTGGATCACCAATGGTAGTGGCAAACTTGTGGGATGTAACAGATAAAGATATTGACAAATTCAGTTTATCGATGTTTAGGTCGTGGAAACTATTTGACAAAGATGACCTCATTGACGATGATTACTGCTCAGTTGATATAAGCAAAAGTGTAAGGGACAGTAGAAAATCATGTAACTTGAAATTTCTTAATGGAAGTGCTCCAGTTATTTATGGCTTACCATTGTGTTTATAGACCTTCACACTTCTACATTTTTATCCTAATAGTAGTTAAGTATATATAGAAGAATGTTGATTGAATATTAGTTTTTAATCATACATTAGCATATGTAAATATACAAGCACATATATAAATGAATGCATACGTATCTATGGACTTGATTCATCATCATTAACAACAACATTATCATCAGTGTTAGTATTATTATTATTCATATTGTCATTTAAACCCTCATTCAAGTTATTACCGATCACTACATTCCTTGGAATTACAGTTGTAAACTCTTCATTCTCATTGTCATTGTCGTTTTCGTTTTCAGTATTACCATCACCATTATTACCATTATCAGCAGAACCAAATGATGCACCATTGTTATTATTGGAATTGTTACCAGTATTGTTATTAGAACTAGGAATACACCAATTTCTGTGGTAATGCCATGCTTTCATTTGACAATCTCTTGAACAATATTTGGTTCGTTTACACCTTCTACATTTCAGAAATTCTCTAGGATATGTTTCCCATTTACCACAATCAAGATTACCACATTGTCTGACTCCACCACGATATTCATTTCTTCTACATGAATTTCTCATAATGACTCCAGACCAATAATACATATCAGTACCAGATAATGAAGTGAATTTTTCAACCATTGGAAATAAATTGACTCTTTTATATTCCACTAAGGAATCATCATAATCTGGATCATTTCTTTCAGCCTTTTGCAACATGCTACCATCAATAAAAGTAGAAGATAAATCTTGATTATCAATATCAAAATTTTCATAATTATCATAATCCCATTTTTGTTTTAAATATTGTTTTTGCTCTAGTCTTTTTTTGGTAATTGATAATCTCAACTTCTTAGAGTCAATGTCAATGCATTTATTAATTTTTTCATTTAAGTTGAATAATGCTAATTCTCTTTCAATGTCATTTTCAATTGATTCACAATCTATGATTGACTCATATAATTGGGATAATCTATTTGAGTTAAAATTAGGATAGACACCGAAATTATCAAGGTCTGAACCTGAATCTGATACTGAACCACTTTCAGGATCTGATTCTTCGTCTATGTCATCTATATCATCAACCACATTTTCAACATTAGCATCATTAACTCTTAAAGTATCTTCTTCAACCGTTGTACCATCATTATCATCACATAAATCCAATTTATCTTGGTCAAGTATAAAATTATCATCTTGTAATGAATTGATCCCATTTAACATTTGAGGGGAATTAGAAGTAGAAGCACTAAAACCTAGTTTTGTATTATCATCAATGTCATTTGAATCATCATTTTTGGAATTTTGCGTACGACGACGATGCTGGTGGCGTTGAATATTATTATGGTTATTACCAGTGTTGTTGGTATTAGTATTACTAGAAGTAGGATTATTATTTGACCTTAAATCCATTAATTTTGATTTTCTTGATTTCGGTTTTATCGTTAGTCTTTGCTTTATAGCTAAATTTTTCTTTAACTTTGATTTCAATTGCTTTTCAATAAATAGTTTTAATTGTTTATCACGAACACTCATATCAATGACTAAATGAGAATTTTGTAAAATATCTTTTAAATAAGGATATTTTGAAATATAAGCTAATAATTGTAAAGACCAAACTATATCATCATCTCTTGGTATAACAACTCCAGTTTCTGTGAAACTTCTTGGGGCAACTTTTGAATTTGCTAAATTGGATAAATGAGTGAGTTTATCATCTTGAAGATATAAATCAGATAAAAATTGTAAATTATTATCCATATCATAGTCATTTTCATTCAAAAATCTAGTATCTAACAAATCACCATCTTTTTCTTCTTTTAATTTTTTCATAATAATTAATATTAAGTATCTTCTTCTGATATCATTATTAATGGATTCATTATCATCGTCGACTCTAATCAATTTGAATAATTGTTCAATAGACAAATTTTCATAATCTTCATTGGTCAAGCTATTTGTAGGAGCTCCATTGAAGAATGACATTGATTTTGAATTTGAAGACAAAGAAGAAGCAGCCATTGCAGCAGCTGATGTATCAATTGGAAAATTATTTTGAAAAGATTCGAACTGAGTTAGGAAATTCAAGTTATTATGCAAATCAATTGGATTCATTTGTTCTTGGTTTTGGCCATCTTGTAAATCTTGAGACTGTGCAATGAAATCATTTTGAGGATCTTGAGTCGGTGGTTGCTGTTGTTGACCTTGTAGTTGTGATTGGTGCTGTTGATGATTTTGATGTTGATGCTGATGCTGATGCTGATGTTCTGCAAGGGAATGGCCCTGATAATTAAGCTGATTGAACGATGATTGGTCAGGAAACCTTCTATTAGCATGGAAAAAAGCTCTATCATGTAAAGTAATATAATTGTCTAGTATAGTAGCTATAATTGGTAAAATACCAGCTTTTACCACCCTTTGTCTGATTATTTCAGTACCTCTAGTACCTATCAATACGATACATTGGAAAGATAAAGTCCATTTCCAAGCTGTCAAGATTTTCTTTTCACTATTAAAGATATTATCATTCAAATTAAAGGTCAGATTATGACATTCATGAAGTATTTCAATTAATCTTTCTATACCTCCATCTACAGATAACGTTTCCCTCACTTTAGCAGAAGACGACACGAGGTAAGTCAAATGGTTCAATGAATTTACTAAAGGTTTATCACTTGTGACATCTAATGCTCTTCTATCATAAAGACTTGTTGTTATAGTCACGGCAGCTCGATTATTTCCAACCGACTTATAATTTGAGTCACGCATGTATGGGTCGAAGCTTTTCTATGAGATGATAAGCAAGGATATGATATGACTGTTGATGTCAACAAAAACTGTACAAGCAAAGGCGTAAAGTATATGATATCACTTGATGAGCTCCTTGTTTTTGACTCTTTGCACCTATGTTCTCTCAACAAATTAATAAGGAAAACAGGTCTTTATTGCTTCAAACAAGTCAAGAAAAAAGGCCTCTGTAACGATACTCACCACTGATCAAGTTAAATCCTAACCGCCCTACTAAACGTCTGCCAAAATAACAATCCAAGTCGATCAAAGCTTTTCTAACTTCTAATCTGATTAAGTTAGTAATCTGTTTTTTTTCTCTTTTTCCCTCACTGAATAATTTTGAGATTTTCATTTTGCCTTACAAATTCGTGGCATCGGGACACGACCCTAGAGTGTGGAGGGTTAAGCATTTGAAAGCCTTTACAGGTGAATTTTGAATGCAAAACGGTTGTAGGGCTAAGGCAGGGAATGAGAAGGAAATGATATTATTCTATGAAGATTGCAAAAGTTATACACAGTTAGAGCGGTAGGGAATCGAATTACAAAAAAGATTCAACCTCAGCTACAAATTTCATCGATTGTTCCATAAACATCAAAGTCAAGATTGAATGAGGACCAATTCTAAATAATTGGGCCCAAAAACCTTTATAAAAGGCAGTGATTCCTTCGGTTTTCAAAGTTTTGACAAAACAATCGATTGGACCTTTATAAAGATTCCCCCTTTGGTTATATACTCTTGTTAATATGACGTCCCATGGGTTCATTACTATAGCAACTGCAAACCCTGCAGCCGATGAAGATAAGAAATGAGTTAAAATCGAATCTGCTTTGGCTATCCCATTTGATACGACCGCATTCTTAGTATAATAATAAGCAGGTAATTGACACGATGAACCAGCACCCGTTCTTAACATTGCTGCATCCACACCTCTAAATAAACCTTTAATACCTTCTGCTTTATAAACTTTTTTCAATCCATCCCATGGATTTTTATAATAAGTTTGTTGTCCTACAGCTTGGACTTTAGTTGCGGGAGGGCTGGTACTCGCCGTTGGTGATGTATCACTTATAACACTCGCAGCAGCACTATATGATTGCATTCTAGTTTTAATTAAAAATAATGGATTCGATACTATGGCTCCACTGACCCCAGACATTAAACCTGCACCAACATTTATTCCTAAACTTTGAGGTATCTTACCTTCAGCAAATGCTTCAGGATTAAATAATTCGGTCAAATAGTACCTACTTGGCTCATAAAAACCAAATCTACAACCATTTAACCCCATTTGATAAAAATATCCTGAGATCAACCCTTTTTGTAAGCCTTTAATTCCTTCGTTTTTATAGATGACTCCAAACGCTTGAAACGGATTCTTATACAACTTTTTAGCGTGTTTATCATTCTTAGTTAATTCTCCTTGCAATTGCATTCTAGTTTTAATTAATTCAATAGGATTAGTGAATGTAACTGCTCCACATGCAGCCATTGCTCCGGCTATAAATCCTCCCAAGGTGGACACACTGGGTGTTTCTTTATTCGACATGCTTACTATCTATACTCTATAATATTTTATTCCCCTACGTCTCTATGTTGATCTATAACTCTATTCTACGTCTATAATGTCTTGTGCAAAGGTGGAAAAATTCGACTCACATCGATTCAAATTTCACCGTTTACGGCGAAATCACAACTGCGTTTTAGATTTCGCTTAGCTAAGGCACTATAGGATTTTGACAGGTTTATTGTTGATGAATTGCTGCTGCACGGACGTGGTCTGCGGGACAAAACGGTATGTTGTGGGTGTAGAACTTGCTTTAGTCGCTAAGGAAGAAGTGAGCAGCTCTAATGGGGGAGACTTAGCTGTAATGGGGGAGAAGCGATGATTGAGGTTGATTTGGGCAGCTACCATGGTAGAGATAAAGCCAGCTGCAGTGCATTCAATAACATCTCAATGGTCATTTCAGTGTCATTTCAGTGTCAACAGTGGTATCCACTCTCCTTTCACCGCTTTGCCGTATTGGGCAACAGCTCTTTCAAGGGCCCTGGCCGTCCGTATTTGATTGCAAAATGACTGGAGCTGATTACATAAGCGAGGCCCATCATCGATTCGAGTCGCATCTTCAGACAGTGAAGGAATTAGCCTTTACTAATAACTAAAGAAAACTTCAATAGAGATGCTTAGATCATGCCATAAGGTCAAGGGCCAGACGATCAGCACCGTGTTGAAGAGGCTGTACGCCAGCAGCTATGACCAGGCACAAGTGTTGAATAAATATCCAATAGGATTGAATTTTCATGGGTTTAAGATTGAAAATGTTCAACCAGTGCCGGAGTTTTCATTAGTTGCCGTAATGTTAAAACATGATAAAACTGGTAGTCATCATTTACATTTGGATGCTCCCAACGATAAAAACAATGTTTTCCTGGTGGCTTTCAAGACCAATCCTCCTGACGCCACCGGTGTGCCTCATATCTTAGAACATACCACCTTATGCGGGTCTTACAAATACCCAGTTCGGGACCCATTCTTTAAGATGTTGAATAGATCTTTGAGTAACTTCATGAACGCTATGACTGGAAATGATTACACGTATTTCCCATTTTCGACTACCAACGCCAAAGATTTTCAAAATTTGTTGGATGTTTACTTGTCTTCAGTCTTCGAACCTTTATTGACTTATGAAGATTTCACTCAAGAAGGTTGGAGATTGGAAAATGAAGTTGTTGATGATATTAAGAGCCCGTTGACTTTTAAAGGAGTGGTTTATAATGAAATGAAAGGTCAATATTCGAATTCCAGCTATTACTACTATATAAAGTTCCAAGAAGCTATTTATGCTAGCTTGAAGAATTCAGGTGGTGATCCAAAAAAGATTACTGATTTGCAATATGAAGACCTAATTGATTTCCATTCTAATTGTTACCATCCATCGAATGCTAAGACTTTCACTTACGGTTCATTGCCATTGATAAATCATTTGGAGAAATTGAACGCCACTTATGGTCATTTCGGTGCTAGGAAAGTTAAAAATATCATCAAGCAGCCAACTTTTCAGAACATGGACGGTCCTAACGAAGCAATTGTTAATGGTCCTGTTGATGTAATGGGGGGTAAGCCCATTGAAGAACAGTTCCATTCTTCAATCACCTGGTATTTAGGTAACCCATTAGATGAAACGAAACAGTATGAGGTGTTCAAATGGAAAGTTCTTAATTCTTTGTTGTGTGATGGCCACAGCTCACCATTTTATCAAGAATTAATAGAGAAAGCATATGGTGATGATTTCACCGTCAATTCAGGCCTCGATTCCACTACTGCATTGTTTTCCTTCACGATTGGTTTAAACAATTTAACTCAAGAAAAGGCTATCAATTTGGAATCCAAAGTCAAATCAATTTTAAATGAAATAATTTTACCTGAATTTCAGAATGACTCTAATGTCTTTAGAGAAAGAGTAGAAGCCATATTACACCAACTAGAATTGAGTTTTAAAAAACACAAGCCTGATTTTGGCTTGGGGCTATTGAGCTCAGTTGTTTCAACCTGGGTTAATGATTTAAATCCTTTGGATTCTTTACAAGTTGAAAGAATCTTGCAAACTTTCAAGGAAGATTATTCCACTAATGGATTGAAAATGTTTGAAAGTATGTTGACCTCAAGCTTATTGAATGATCAAACCCCAATTTTTAAATTCACTATGCAACCAGACGAAAACTTTACTAAAGCGTTGGATGAAGATGAAAAGCAGAGATTATCAGCTAAAATCAAGGGCCTTACCGATGAAGACAAACAAGTCATATTTGAAAGGTCTAATAACCTTTTGGCTAAACAACAACAAGAAGAAGATGTTTCAGTATTGCCAACCTTAACTTTGGATGATATTCCAAGAAGGGGTGACTTTTATGATTTAAACTTTAGTGAAATCAACTCTAAAAAGTTGCAAAAGAGAGTTGTTGATACTAATGGTCTAATTTATACTACTGCTACGAAAGATTTGTCTTATTTACCATCCAAATATTACTCATACATGCCCTTGTTCATTTCATGTTTGACCAACTTAGCAGGAACAACTGAAACTTCAATTATTGACTTGGAGACCAAGATTCAAAAATTAACAGGGGGTGTTTCATTTTCATTGAGTAATAAAACAGATCCTTATAATGTTTCCAACACAAACTTGAAGTTTGTTGCAACTGGTATGGCATTATCTCAAAATTCCAAAGAAATTTATAGCTTGTGGGACGAGATTTTAACGAAGACAAAATTTGATTCTGATTCAGAAGTCGTTGATAAACTATACACCTTGATTAAAAATTTGGGTCAAAATCAAATGAATAGTATTGCTGAAAGAGGCCATTCGTATGCAAGCTCCTACTCGAATTCTCAAATCACATCATCTAAGAATATTAGAAACTTAACTGGTGGTATTGGGCAAGTTGAATTTATCATGCAGCTTAATAAGAGCTTGGAGTCGAAGGGTAAGCAATTTTTAGTAGATGAAATCTTACCTTTGTTGAATGAGATCAGAGAGTTGGTAGTGAATGGTTTTACTGAAGGGTTGGAACCAGGCTTTGAATATAATCTAATTGGAGACTCGTCAACTATCATTGAAAACGAAAAGTTGATTGAACAGTTTGATAATTCAATCGTTTCAAAGGGTGTTAAGCCATTTGAAAACCAATTAAGTTCATTTATTCAAGACTTTAACGTTAAGAATGAAGGGGTGAAATCTAAGACTTTGTTCAATTTGCCGTTCCAAATTGGATACTCTTCCTTGGGTAAAGTAGGTGCTGAATTCACCAGCAAAGACGGTGCAGCATTACAAGTGTTATCTCAATTATTGTCCTTTAAACATTTACATTCTGTTATTAGGGAAGCCAATGGAGCTTATGGGGGTGGATTGACCTGTGATGGATTGGGAGGGACCTTAAATTTCTATTCGTATAGAGATCCAAACCCAGTTAAGTCCATCGAATCATTTAAAGGATCTTATCAGGTTGCATTAGATAAGTTATCTAGCAATTGGGATCACAAAGATCTCCAAGAAGCCAAGTTATCGATCTTTCAAAGCGTTGATGCACCATCTCATGTTGCTCTGCAAGGAGTTTCAACATTCATTGAAGGCATAACCGACGAAATGAGGCAAGAAAGAAGAGAAAGGTTTTTGGATATTGGCAACGAAGACTTGAAAAACGTAACTGAAAAATACTTAATCAATGGAGACACAGAAGCCATCACCGTTATTGGTGATAACGAGAAGCTTTCAGTCGGCGGTGAGTGGGATATCAAATCTTATAATGTGTAGAGCATAGACTAGACAAATACTTGTAAATACATTTAACTATGAAGAGTTCGACACTTGTAAATATATTTAACTATGTAAAGGGAGTTCTCGTTCATTATATACATGGGGTTAGGATTTGTAGGACTTAAAAGGCCTCTCTTCCATTTTTCGTTCTTAGTCTTTACACACGATGTCTTCTATAAAAATCCTTTTGCACTATTTCTGGCACTCTTCTCTTTTTGTCTTCTGTGAATAAACAGTGTCTCTTAGCTACTGGATCATACAAGATTAAGTTGAGTTTCCTAGTGTGCCTTGGAATATTAAACCACTTCTCGTACCCTGTTTTGGCTGCCGACACGAGCTTGATCATGGTGTGTGTGGTCTTGGCTTTGGCCATCCTTTCTTACCTCTTTTCTTTCGATAAGTCTTGCTAAATAGGTCTGGCAATCAATCCCAAAACTTTTCACTTTCACTCTTTTCTTTCTCAGAGCTTTTAGTACAGAAAAAAAATGAGGAAACCCTAGATTGCCCATTTAGGCAGTCTAGCTGTCATCGGCGCCCCATAGCGGATGCACACCAGGACACCCGCATAAACTCTAAAAATAAACCTCCAACGCGCATTTCTATGGACGACGCCAGATCATAGAGTGTTATTTTTCAGGTTGACATTAGAGCTTCTGGAGGAACATACACAGCCAGTAGACGAGAAGACTAGATACATAAGGGGACCACAGTATGAGATTTGCCGGATTATTTATCGTATCCACTTTGCTTTCCTTCATAAGTGCATTGAATTTGGATGTTTTGTCCAAATCTAACCCTGAGCCAGTTTGTGTAAGAGATTTTGCAGGGGAAGAACAATTGGTTGTGATTAATATCAAGACCAATGGTAGAATAGGTGATGGACAAAAATTAAATGTGGTTGTTGTTGATTCTTTAGGTAATGAGCTCCGTAAGAAAAATGATATAGGTTCAGATGTTAGAATCACATTCACTAGTTTCCATAGTGCTGCATTTGACGTTTGTTTCACTAATTACTTGGAATCAAAGACAAGATACTCTCATTTATCAAGAGAAATTGAATTGGATATAGAAAGTGGTGCTGCTGCTAGAGATTGGAATGCTGTCCAAGCCGCTGAAAAATTAAAGCCAAATGAAGTTGAATTACGTAGAATTGAAGAAATGACTGCTGAAATCACAACCGAATTGCAATATTTAAAAAGAAGAGAAGAAAGAATGAGAGATACTAACGAATCAACCAATTCAAGAGTTAAATATTTCTCTTTCTTGGTCGTGGCTTCATTAGTAGGTTTGGGTGCATGGCAAATCCAATACTTGAGACATTATTTCAAGGTCAAACATATCATCTAAGTCTTTGTATATTCCAACTTTACCTAGGCAAGGGAACAAAAAACTAAAAAATTGTCTCTACTGACCAAGGCAGCCAAAAAATATAAAAATCATTATCTTATATTAATTCTATTATTTAGGCAATCGGAAATAGCCACCATTAATCTCTGGTAGTCTTTTCCTTATTTCAGCTATATCTGTTTGACATAAATCTTTCTTACTTGAGTGTCCTGAACTGAGACCAATTTTAAATCTTCTTCTTGCTTGTTTGGACTGTTCTTCGATCATATCTAAATATGAAACAGGGTCAAAATCCCCAGAATAAGGTTTTGAAACAGTCTTATACCAATTTAGTACTAGTTCAATTATGCCAAACATACAAATATCCACCGTCTGAAGATCTTTGATCACTTGTGGTATTTTACTAGATTGGTGTGGTACTTTGAATCCAGCGTAAAGGTCTTGCTTTTGAAGGTAATTGACTATCCTTCTGACCACTGAAACGGAAGTTCCCTCATTTTGCTGACATCTCTGAGCAATCATTACCAATATAGTGTGAATTTCTTCGTATACTCTGCCATGTGTCAGTAGATCCAATAGTTGACTAAATAATATCAAATTGAATTGCAAACAACTAGAACTATATTGTTCATCATTTGCTTTTTTTAAGCAAACATCTAGGAAAGGCTTTAAGTAGCTGAAGTCTAATGTACTTAACTTTAATGCAAGTTGTGTTATTAAATTATAAGAATTCATTGGTAGATCACTTGCTTCAAACTCGTACTCACTATCAGTAAGTTTATACAAGTGATGAACTATGGAGGTCTCAGAATGAAATAATGAATACTTATAAATTAAAAACATCATGTCATATCTGACGCCATAAGAATCGATAATGTTAGAATTAATACCTGTCCCTGCTTTATCTCTATTTGGAGTTAGGTTTGCTTCTCTTTCATAGCAATGCCTTGCGTGAGTTGCAAACAGCTCCAAGCCAGAGAATACACTTTCCACTATTCTATCGTATCTATCATTATCCTTTACAGCCCTTTGATGTATTAGCAAAGTTAATAAGTTACTGCTGTTATTCAACATATCATGAAGCTCTCGATCATGTTCTTTAGTATAAATTGTTTCCAATACATTATCCGGGTCACAACTAAAAAAAGAAGCTAACTCAAATTTAGTAAACTGATCAAAATCAAGACTCAAGAAATCAAATATCCATGATAAAAACCCGCTGTAATTCTTATATAGTACATCATAATAATCAGTATAATCTTTAAGCTTTTTAGGATTATCTAACGAATGTTTGGCACAAAAAAAAGTCCATTCAATTAAACTCCAAATTGAATATCCCTTATTCAAACTAGGATTTAGCTTAGTGATTAAAAGATCATCATCAAATATTTTGGTCTCTGTGGTTTCTATTGGTTCAATTGAGGCAGATCCTTTGACCCTTTCACTGAATCTTGATAATTCATCAAGGGTTTCTTGCAATGTGGTTTCATTTTCTTTGATTTTCTTGAAAGGAGGTTGTTCTTGTTCTCTTAAAGGTTTCTGGGTTGGTCGGGATATCAAAAGCTTGGGTGATTTTGGCCCGATCATACTATCTTCCTCTTCCGAATCACTAATGGCTTGAGGTGAAGATGGTTGGCGGCGGTGTGTCGGAAGGAAAGTCAGTTGAAAGTAGTTATGCTTTTTAAATCTAGATGGAACTTCAGACAAGAATGCTACCAAAAGATCTTTGACCCCAGAATACACCAATGAATTTGAAATATCCCCCAGTTTCGCCTTAGATCGTATGCTCTCATTATAAACTCTTAATATGCCCAAAGCCCGATCTCTTAATGATGTTATAGACATATAATCATCCTGCAACTCTCTCTCAACGCCCAATTTTATAATGTCACTTTGCAGCCCACTGTCAGCCCAATTGATCGCAGGTATCCTGCTAGCCAAAGTCAATAGAACGTTGATTGTGTTTTCTGATGGAGCATAATCATTATTAGCCGCCAACGATGTGGTGACGTGATGTAGAAATATATCCAACTGTCGTACGTCACTTAAATTGGAACCACCATAAATTTCAAGGTTACAGATATCCGGAACCGTGGCCCTTAGTATCTCATCCTCTATAGCCAGATTGAGTTTACTATTAATAGTGACCATATTGTCATAATCAATCCATGCGAATCAAATTTTCTATGCGTTTATTAACTATGTACATCAACTGAGTTCAGTCGAACTCTCCCAAAGTTCCTAATATACAAGCGAAGTCCTTAATACTGACATACATACCGTCAGAATTCTTCAGGAAATCAAAATTATGTAGATTCCCGTTTTCGTCGGTGGAACAACAACTAAGCATGTCAATTAGCAAGACATCGCTTAGTGACAGCTTATTATCACTTGAATCATCTAGATTCAAAGAAGTCTTGATCCGTTTCAATTCAGGTAAGGTCAATTTGTACTGTAGTGGGTCAGATGTGAACGACGGATCAATGAATAAACTCCAGCTTTGCTTGATTAGCTCAAAGTTATCTCTGTATTTTAGCAATCGATTGGTATACTTCATCAACTTGTCAACATCAATTATATCGATTATGTCACTTTCGGTGTTGATTTGGTTTGTTATGGTCATGGAAACGACAAATTGTAGGGTTATTTCTCTTTTGGGTCCTCTAGAACTGTACAAATTGCCTTGTGATTCGTAAAAATAGTCAATGACTTCAATCACGTCCTTGGTAAACACCTTGGGGATTTTTAGTTTGTTAAAAAATCTCTTCAATGATTTGAGATAGAAGTCTTCATTATCTTCAGTTAGTTCTGCGTATCCTTCTAGAATCTGATCTTCATTCTCGGGTGTTATCACGTCAAAGTATGAAGTGATTCCATTCTTCTTCTTTGCCATAGTTAGTGATCTCACGCATTTTCAGCTACTCACAAGTTTATTAAAGAAGCTATCAACACTTTTCAAGTAGCAATGGAATTTCCTTCAATTAGAACGGAATTGGTAGAAGTCACAGACAAACTAAAGGATCCAAAATGCAGAGTCTTTTTCAAGAAGGAAAATCAGCAGCCTTCTGGAAGTTTCAAGCTAAGAGGGATCGGACATTTGGTTGGGAAATCAATTGAAAAGGCGAAACTGTTGAATGCATCTGAAGTTCATGTTTTTACATCGTCTGGTGGTAATGCTGGGATGGCCGCTGCATACAGTAGTAGATTCTATGGCGCCAAATGTACTGTCGTGTTACCAAAGACTGCAAAGGCGTCGGTTGCAGATGAATTAAGACAATACGTAGCCGATGTCCATATTCATGGGGAACATTGGGGTGAGGCCGATTCGTATTTGAAGCAAGAAATTATAGCCAAGTTGGATCCATCAATTTATGCTGTTTATTGTCATCCGTTTGATGATCCTTTGGTCTGGACTGGCCATAGCAAATTTGTGTTTGAAATTGAAGAACAATTGCCAGAGAATGATTTACCAAAGCTTAAAGGAATAGTGGCTAGTTGTGGAGGCGGTGGCTTGTTCAATGGTATAGTCGAGGGACTTAAGAATTCTAAAAGCTTACAAAATGTCCCAGTTCTTACTGTGGAAGCGTCTGGAGCTCCCACTTTTGAAGAATCGATCAAGCAAAATAAAGTAGTTCATTTACAAACGGTCAAGACATGTGCAACATCTTTGGCCTCCCCTTATATTTCAGCCAAGTCATTAGAGAATTATCATTCACACCCTGTCACGAACTGTGTCATCGATGACTTGGATAGTGTCAGAGGCACCCTCAGTTATTACGATACCTTCAATGAGGTTGTTGAACCGGCTTGTGGTGCTTCCATCTCAATTTTAAAAGAGAATGCCAAATACTTGGATAGTCTTGGAAAATTAGACCATGATGATATTATAGTAATTATTGTTTGTGGTGGAAGGGTCACTAGAGAATCAGATTTGGACCAATACAGAGCATTAGTCAATGACCCTTAAATAACAGTTAACAGTTAGATAGTTAGACAGTTTAGGCAGTTGTAGACTTGTTAATAGTTGTAGATGTCTCCTAATAGCTCTGAATGGCCCCATATTGATCGAGAAGGCCTTCTTAGGCCCCATATTTGTTGGCCTGGCCGCTCTGTGGTTCTATCATATGAATTTTTGGGCCCGCATTCTCATTGAGTGACAGGTTTCAAACGTTTAAGAAGGGGAATTAATCGACGGCGGCTATATTCTATTTGTGGAAGTTTTGAATAGGGCCAACGTATATAAAGGTATAGGCTAGCCATTGTGTCACACAGACGATTGCACACCCCGGAACGCAGAATTATAACATAACGACCATGAGTAGTTGGCTTCCATCTTGGAATAATAAGGGCCATGCCCCACTGCCAGCCACAAGTGCACCCGTATCGACCAATAAGACGTCAAGTTCATCACCTCCAAACCCAACAGATCGAAGTAAGTCACCAGATGGCACAACCATAAGAACATTGTCGTCGACGTTGGCTCCTTCCAACTGGTTGACCTGGAGGAGAGCCGCTGACCAACTGGATTTAGACTCTAATGAGAATGCGGTATCTGGGGAACAGGATGAAGATGACAACGAAGAGGATGATGGTGCTGAAGATATTCCAGATGACGAAGTAGATGACCATGTAGCAAGAGATCGGAAAAAAAGCTCGTCATCTACCTGGACTTTCTGGAATAGTAACAAAGATTCAACTCAATCTACTGAGGATTTATCGGATAACAGCAACAGTAACAAAAATAACAACAACAACGATAAGGATAAAGACAAAGAAGCCAAAAAAGATAAAGAAACTGGAATCAAAGACAAGGAAACCAAAGACCAAGACAAACCCATAAGTCATACTAATCGTATCTTAAACTCGACCCCAACATTCCCAACAAGGCAAGAATTACAGGATGAGAACTCAGAGCAAGATGACGCTGTATTATATAAACCTCATGATAATGCCAAACAATTCAATAAAATAAATACACATAAGAATGAAAACTTGAAAGAAAATGTGATTGTACCTGATTGGAATCAATGTTTACCTAATCAGAATTCAATAATAGGTAATAACAATATTGCTTCGAGTATATTTGGAAACAATTCAACTTCCAATCAAGCTAGTAATAATAACAATAATAAAATGGACATAACTAACTGGAGACAATTTTTGAACCAATTATCCACTAAATTGGGATTCAGTTCTCAAACGTTAACCAGTGTGATGAACGATAATAACGTAGAGGGGGAAAATATGGAAGAAACTGCTGAAAATTCATCCGCTTCAAAAGATAAAGTGGAGAAGGAATTTAATTTACTTTATGAAAGAACATATAAACTTTTTGGACGTTCATTAGCTAAATTACCAAATAATAAAAGGGCATGCTTACCAAGCTACAATAAATTCTATACCAAATCCAAGAGTTTTGAAGAAAATTATACTTATGATAATACCGAAGTGGAAGAAGAAGATGAGGAAAATGATCCAAATAATATTTCTATCACAAACGATCCAATGGGTAATCTTTTAATTAACCATAGGCCATCAAGTAGATCAAGGAATGGTCCTCTAGTCAACCAAGCTGATATAGTTAACAAAAGAAGTGGGCCTTTGAATAAAATCAAAAAGATCCTTGTCATTGGTGTGCATGGGTTTTTCCCAACTAAAATGATTAGACCGCTTATTGGAGCTCCAAAAGGAACTTCATTAAAGTTTGCCAATGAAGCTGAAAAGGCAATTATTCGTTACTGTATCGAGAATAATTTAATAAGAGAAGATGATTCCAATGATATCAGTGTTCAAAAAATTGCTTTGGAAAAGGAAGGTAAGATTTTTGATAGAGTTGAATTCTTTACTGAAATTTTAGAAAAATGGCAAGAAGAATTGAATGCCGCTGATCTTATATTCATTGCCTCTCATTCTCAAGGTTGTGTTGTGTCTATTATTTTACTTGCTAAGTTAATTAAAATGGGAGTATTAAAAGATCCGATAAGTAAAAGAATCGGTATTTTGGGTATGGCTGGGATAAATAATGGTCCATTTTATGGGGTTGATAAATCTTTTTTTATGAAGGCTTATTCTGCTATTGAACATGATTCTTTAATGGAGTTATTCGAATTAACCAAGTTCACCAGTGAACAATCTTTGGTCTATAAAGAATCCATTCAAATTATTATTAATTCCAATGTCAAGATATGTTTTATTGGGTCTATCAACGATCAATTAGTTCCTTTATATTCTGCTTTAGCATCTCATATCTATCATCCAAATATTTATCGAGCATGTTATATTGACCATTCATCACAGACCCCTGTTTTTATTCAAAAGCTAGTATCTTTATGCTGTCAATTACAGAATATGGGATATTTTGACAATAACGTATTAAAAGAATTAAGCACTGCGTTGGCAGGTCCATTAACAGGTGGAGGTCATTCCAAAATTTACAATGATGGGAAAGTATATGACTTGGGTGTTAGATTTGTGTTAGATACTGATGATATAGTTATACCACCAACACCAAACTCGACTTTTACCAAAAATGAAGAATTGTCCCCTACACACGAAGTGAATTATAAACCAAAGGATGGGCTTGTTACGACTGGAATTGGGGCCTATGGATCTATTCCAAATAATGACGATGCAACTGCTGCAGAGATTATTAAATTACCAGCCACCAATCAAGTATACATCAAAGAGTTCAACATCAGTAAGATTGGTACCAATCCATTTATACTACCATGGTGTTTAAGAGGGTTGTTGTTCAACATTGAAAAGAATTGGCCCAATAACAACAAGCTTTTGAGCGTTGAAAAGGCTAGTGACTTGGGTAAAACTGGGTATGATGAGATTAATGATTTATACGAAACATTCGATACTTGGAAGCCAGAAAGCAAGGTTTTGAAGGAGTTGAAGTTCAGGTTGAACGGGCTAAGAGCAAGTAAGTTATAGCACTAGGAATCACTGGAGCCATAACAAACCACCGGATAAGCCTCCACTGAGGGGTTCCCTTACATAGATTTGTAGAATAGATATACGATTCTCGAAAATCTCCAAAACCCTTTTTCTCGAGGCGAACAAAACATCAAAACTTATCTTTTTCACAATCTTTTTGTTTGTGGTTGGTTCTTTAGTTGGGGTTTCAAGACATTTTATAGCAAAGAGGACAAGTAGCGGTGATTGATGTCGATGTTTAGCGTCTCCAAAAGTAATAATCCAGGGATTGGTTCAGATATGCCTACTAAACCACGGCCGGAATTCAAGCTTGGTCAATTAGACGCGCTGGCGAAGGACCAAGCTAGAGACTACCAACATGAAGCTGCATACATGACGCCAGACTCGAAAGATAGTTCGAGTGAACATGATTATATTCATGAGAGGGATTGGACCGAAGAAGAATTGAAACAATTGAAGTATTGCGTGTTTTACGATTTGACGTTGGGAACTATCAACAAGCGCTTGCAAGGAATCAGCTTGGATCAAATCATACATAAGGCGAGTTTGATTCAAACCAAGATCGCATGGACTCGAGCTGAGGTTGTATACATCGGCAATCTGTTACAACAGGGGCTAAGCGTGGACTATAAGCAGTTGCCTATCAGGCACCATCGTGATGTCGAATTTAAGACTAGCGAAGTCCATAATTACTTAATCCAAATCAATAAACCAGAGTCTTGGTCGGTGAACGAGATTTCCAAGCTAGTTTATCAATTGACTTTTGATTTGACATCTAGTGGGCTTTTTGAAGAATTGCCAGATAAATCAATCGACGAAATCGTTGCTCTTATAAAGCAAATCGTCCCGGAATACTGGACTCCAATGGAATTGAATTATTTAAATACTTGCAAGACACTGAACGAAACTATAGAAAGTATCCAAGATGAATTGCCATTGAGAAGTCTATCTGAAATCAAATCAATGCTTGGCTCAGTCCCGGGGGATAATGTTGCTCTTGATGAGACTTTGGTTGATTATTTATGTTCAGTTGGATTCACTCTTGAAAAGGCAAGATTAATGTTTCCTGGTGTTCCTACAAGAGAACTCGTTGGTAAAAAGAATAAAAGCTTCAGATACTCTCAGGATGAGTTGGACATTATCAAAAATTGTAAAGAAGAAGGTAAATCGAGCCAATTTATTCAGTCATTGATCCCTTCCAGAACTCAAGCTTCAATCGAAAGCCAACTCACTAAGCTTTCAAATACTTATAGAAGAGAGAAATTCAAAAATGATGTTGATAGACTTGTTTACGAGTCACAGTGGTATGCGTCTGATGATTTTGGTCCGGAGTCACAAAGATCAAGTGGCCGTAGGACAAGAAAAAGGAATATATCAACTGTTGAAGATTTAGGTGATCTTAGTCAAAACGAGAAGAAAGAATTAAGTATTGAAGATTATAGGAAAAAGTTGAAACGTGAAGAACAGATACGTGAACAGAAGAAATTAAGAGATGAAGCAAGAAAGAAACAGTTGGAAAGAAGAAGAATTGAAATAATGAACAAACCCAAAACAACAAGAGTTCCAAAAGTTGTCAATAATAGTGTTTGGAAGTCTTTGAAAGCAGAAGCTGAATATTTTCAAAGTGTCACTGGTGACCGTCAATTAGTTAAAGATAACGAAAAGAGGAAACGTCAAAGACCTGCATTCTATGTGCCACCAACACAAGAAAGAAAAATCTTAAAGAAGATAATGAATGATAAATCCAAGAAGAAAAAGGAAGCAAAAAAGGAGAAGGCAGCTAAAAAGAAAGTAAGAAAAGTAAGAGTGAAAAAGGAAAAGAATACCATTGAAGTGGAAGAAGAAGATGATGAAGAGGTTGGAGAAAGTGAAGAAGCTGAAGAGGAAGAAGAAGAAGTCCAAGTCAGTCCTTATGATCCATATGATATTACAGTGGATAATGAATTTTTCATGAATGAAAGACAACTTTTTGTCGACGATCTTGTTAATGAATCTCCAACAGTTCCTACAATTAGTTTCAACGCGAGTAACGATCTAGATCCCTTGTTTGACGAGAGTATAGAAGCATCCGACACCACTGCATCAAGAATTATGATCGATTACCAAAAGCATTATAAAAATTTACCATCTTCTTTCCCTCCAATGTGTATTACAGATTTAAGTGAACAAGAAGTTATCAATCCAAATAATAAGGTTAGAGTTAGGACTTTATTATATCCGATGCATCAAGAACTATTCATTTTAGGAATGCCAAAAAGCGAAGAATTGAATCCAATCTATGAAATCCAAAAGTTTTTCCAAATTCATTATTGTTTATACTTTTCACATTCTTCTAAATTGAAGAAAATTATATACAACGATTACTGTGAAGGATTGGAAGATGCTATTTTAAATGATAATTTTAAAAAGTTTATGAGTATTATTGATAATTGGAATACTTTGATGATAATTTTATCTCCATCAGAATTTAATCCTGAAATTTTGGATATTGATATAAACCCAGAAATAAGAACTTATATTGACAGTTTTGAGAGTCCGTCTGTTGACAGTTTAAAGTTAAAGGAATTTCTACATGAGATTGTAAGTCCAATTCCTAAGTCCCTTAGTCAAGCATCTTCACCCGTACCTGTTGATGGTATTACAAAACGAAGTACTCCTCCTGTCCAAGTTAAACACCAAGCTTCATACCAACTGCCCCAAATTCAGCAACGGACGCCTAGCCAAACCCTGGAAAATAGTCAAAGCCAACCTGTGACTACTCCTATGGAGCATTCTGGTACTATGAATATTAGAAACTTATTACTCAATACACCCGAACCAAGTGAACAAGAAACTCCAGAAATTAAACAATTGAGTGAGTACGCCACTTTGGAAACCGAATTGATAGGCAAATATTCAAGACCAGCGGTTTACAAAGCTAGGTTTTGCCAACATTTGAAGCAAAAGACTACTGTTTCAAGATATTGTATGCAGCAGTTATTAATAAGGGTTTATGCAAGAGTAGTTTCGACTAGATCAAGCAAATTAAGAAGATATAAAGCTTTCACCGCTGAAGTTTACGGAGAACTTTTACCTTCGTTTGTTAGTGAAGTGTTGACCAAAGTCAATTTCCAACCAAATCAACATTTCTATGATTTGGGTTCAGGAGTAGGAAACACTTCGTTTCAGGCCGCCTTAGAGTTTGGGGCTGGATTCAGTGGAGGTTGTGAATTAATGGATCATGCTTCAAAATTGACCGAAATTCAACAAACTGTTTTGGCCAAGCACTTGAAAGTGTTTGGAATCAAGCCATTAAATATGGAGTTTGGTTTGTCCCAAAGTTTTGTAAATAATGCCAAAGTTAGACAAGCTGTCTTAAAGTGCAATGTCTTGATCGTCAATAACTATTTGTTTGATATGAAATTGAATTTTGAAGTTGGAAGATTATTGCATGGACTTAAGCCAGGTACTAAGATCATCAGTCTAAGAAATTTCATTACCCCAAGATATAAATCGACTGGCGACAACACCATATTTGACTATTTGAGTGTAGAGAAGCATGAGATGAGTGATTTCTTGTCAGTTAGTTGGACAGCTAATAAGGTCCCTTATTATATATCTACGGTTGAAGATAGTATTCAACCTCAATATCTTCTGTAGGTTTAAAACTTTCGTACATTATGAATGTAACTACGTCACTTTAAACATTGTAAAAAGGAAAAACATTGTGTAATAAATGTACTATTATGTCTATAAAATATATACGATACTATACTTTTCTGTGTTTCTTACTCTCCACATCATTGTCATTACTAATTCTTTTGCCATTATTGCTGTAGTTACTGATGTTACTCGGTTCCACTGATCCAGGTCGGGTACTACTATTTGAATTAAGACCAGCTAATTTCAATTTTTTTTTATTGGTAGTTTCAACTTCTCTTGACAAAGCCAACAACAAAGTATTGACCCGTCTTCCTAATTCTTGACTAGTTCTACCTAACATAAACCAATCGAATTTGAAAAGGTCGCTATTGTGAATTTCTTCTCTAATCTTCTCATACAAATTTTCAGAAAAGATACCATGCTTGTAGACACAATAAAGGATAAAACGATCTTCCAGTTTCGAATAGACCCTCTTTGAGTTGTTAGGAGGATATAAGATGGTCAATTCAGCCAATGGGTCTTTCAACTTATCCATTTTGGAAATTAAGATATTCTGTTGGTTGGTTAATTTGGCTGATTTCTTTTCACTTGCTTCGATTTGAGTAATATACTTTTCATAACCTTCAATTTTCTTGTATTGTTCCCAGAAAGCTTTCAGGTATTTTTCAACTTCTTCCACACTTTTGGTTACAACAGTTTTAGCAATAGCCGAATAAGCATCTCTGCCATTTTTAGCAGATCCGTGGATGAAATTGGTGAAGTCTCGCCTTGTCCAACTATGAAACGATTGACTTAATAAATCATCCTTTAGTTTAACCTCTTCTTCTGTCAAGGGTATAGCTGTCTTAATTTTCTTTTGTTCGATGCTTCTCCTTTCTTCTCTTGAGAGATCCAGTTTGAATTCATCAGCCAAAAACTCTTCATCACTATCACCAAAATCATCTAACGAGTACTTAAACCCAACTTCTTTCTTATATTGTAACTGTTCTCTCTCCAATAACTCTTTTAATCCTTCAGGGAAAAACTGATGATCTTGTATATTATAAGTTTTGGGAGCCTTCAATTTAATAACTTTGTTATTATTATTTGAATTTAGGGTTTGTTTCAACACGTCTTTATAATAATTATCAACAGAATAAGTCTGTTCCTTTCTTTCTCTTTTACTTGGATTAATCCAACTTAAACCAAGCCCATTGCTATCACGTTTAGCGAAGTTTTGACCATTCCATTCATAATTAGATGCTTCAAATGTAAAATTCTGGATATCATCCAAACCTAATTTATTGAATTTAGAATTCAAGTTGGCTGTTTTTTCAGCTCCTTTCTTCAAAATTTCTTCAATATCTGCATCCAACATATTATCGGCTGCCGATTTTTGTTCAAATACCTTTTTAGCACCATGTTGAATCATTCCAATTAAATCATCTTTATTGTTACCAACAGAATTATTGCTCATCTGTCTACCTTGTTGAATAACCAATTGATCTAACCTTAATTTTTGAGCTGCTCTTTCCAAGACTTTTTCTTCAATGGCATTTTGAGTTACAAACCTATAAACTTTAACTTGTTTCTTTTGCCCGATTCTATGAGCTCTATCCATAGCTTGTAAATCAGCTTGAGGGTTCCAATCAGAATCAAATAATATCACAATGTCAGCAGTGGTCAAATTAATACCTAACCCACCAGCTCTAGTAGTTAATAAGAATAAAAATTTATCTGAATCAGGTGCATTGAAATCATCAATTGCATCAATTCTATCTTCATGAGAAGTAGATCCATCTATTCTACAATATTCGAAATCTCGTAAATAACAATAATCTTCCATAATATCTAAAACTCTTGACATTTGACTAAAAATTAATACTCTTGAACCTTCCTTTTGGAATTTCTTTAATAATTTATCTAAAATAATCATTTTACCTGCATTGAATACTAAATGTTCATCATTAGTATAAGGAGGTCCAGGTTCAGCACCGTCGAAAAGATAAGGATGGTTGCAACATTTTCTTAACTGCATAACAATATTTAATAGTCTGGTTTTACCTTCACGTTTACCTACAGCTCCATTGACTGCGTCGATATCTTTTTCCAATAATCTCTTATACCACTGGATTTGCATTTGGGTCATATCAATATAAATATTGGTCTCAATTTTAGGTAATAAAGACTTTTCAACATCAGCTTTAACTCTTCTCAATATAAAAGGTGATAATACTTGATGCAATTGTTTAACGATTTCATCTTGTTTTGCTTGTTTTACTTCTTCACTTTCATCGTCATCATCATCATTTTTATTACTACTTTCAAACCACTCATCAAACAATTCTGAGTCTCCGAACACATCTGGAAGTAAGAAATTCAACAAGGCCCATAATTCATGTAAATTATTTTGTAAAGGAGTCCCAGTGATCAACAAACGATTTCTTGAGTAGAATAAACGAATGATTTGTGACAAAGAACTATCTTCATTTTTAATACGATGGGCTTCATCGACTATAACATATTCCCATCTAAATTTCTTCAAATGGGATTTTTCCCGTATAACCATTTCAAAAGAAGTAATTAAAACATCAAATTGAGCAGTTAGCAACTGTTCATGAATAACACGAGTTCTGTCTTCTTTATTTCCTTGCAAGACAACTACATTGACATCTGGAGTCCATTTAGCAAACTCTCTTCTCCAATTATCTAGAGTTGATTTTGGCACTATAACTATAAACGGGCCATCCACTTCCTTAATATATCTTAAATACCCTAAAAAGGAAATGGTCTGAAGGGTTTTACCCAAACCCATCTCATCAGCCAATATCCCACTTAATCTATTTTCGTATAACGAGATTAACCAGTTTAATCCCTGGACTTGGTATTCTCTTAGTTTTCCATCATGAATATATGTTGGAGATTCGGTTATAACAGTCGTTTGAGAATTATCATCACCAATATGCTCTTCTTCTTCTAATAATTCTGCATCTTCTTCCTTTTCGGTCTTTCTTCTTCTTCCACCAGATCTTTTACCATTTTTCTTACCGTTCTTTTTGCCCTTTTTGTCGTTATCAATATACGAATGGCCCTTATCGGCTTCCTTAATCAATTTTTTGAATTCCTTATTTTTAGAAGCGTTCAAATCGATGAATCTCCTAAATAAATGTGATAAACCTAACAAATAAGCAAACCTTTTGGTGGAATCATCCACATCGTTTTTTTTGGCTGTCTGGGGATCTGTCGACAACAAAAACCGCTTCTTACGGTCTTTGGCACTCTCTGTTTGGAACTTTAAGTTTTCTGTCATTATCGGTTCTTTGCGGTTGGCGATCCTTTGCGTCGACTTTCTATCTGGGGTCCACCTGTTGATTCAGATCTGCTGCAGCAATGTCCCGATCTCTGTCTGTCCCGGTCTCTGTCTGTCCCGGTCCGTGTGTGTCCCGGTCTCTGTCTCTGTGTCGATGTATCCTTTACTTCTCCAACACTAGCCGCCAGCTTCTGGTTCTAAAAAAAATATCTAGTCGCCCTTTTCTCAAAATTTTTTGTGTTTTTCCTCTAAAATTTCCATTTGGGTTATAACACCAGGTGGGCGGGTAACCCTGGATTTTCGACTGCGAAAAAAAAGAAAATTTCGTATTATAAGCGATAACGAGACGAGTAGGTCGCACCCTAAGTGAAATGGAAATTGATGGCAACGACGAGAAAGGGGGGGGTAGAGAAACAGCATTTGTGGGAGATATGGA
This sequence comes from Yamadazyma kitorensis, assembly GCA_030572015.1. Lineage (NCBI taxonomy): Eukaryota > Fungi > Ascomycota > Pichiomycetes > Serinales > Debaryomycetaceae > Yamadazyma > Yamadazyma kitorensis. The sequence goes on along the minus strand of JAJLZC010000002.1, from coordinate 277,028 downwards.
GTGTTATATACGGCTATGATTGTAGAATAAGGGGGTATTTAGGTACATAGGTATTTAGGGCGAGAAGGGGGGAAATTGCCGGACCAAGGCGGCTTTTGTGGCTGGGGGGTTTGACCCAAACAAGCACTAGACGTGACAGGTCTGCGGTTACAGAGACGTGAATATGGACGATGAGGGAGTGATTGACCAGTCTATAGGCAGTTGGCCAGTTTTTTGTAGCCAGTCGTTGCACTTTTTGAAGCACTGCAGGTCGAAGAACCCTTTGGCAGCAGAAAATGGAGATGGATGGAATGTTTTGAGGATTAGGAATTTGGAATCGTTCAAGTTGGTGAATTTGGATAGGGTAGTTTGGGCTGGCATCCCCCAGGCCATCACCACAAACCCGTTGGATTCGTTTTGGTCGAGCGACAATTTGGGTTTCAAGTCTCCCTTATGATACTTGATCGCTATGTTTATGATCTCTTGGGTGAATATCTCCCACCCTTGTTTGGAGTGACTATTAGGCTTATGAGCTTCCACTGTTAAACACGTATTTAGCAATAGGACTCCATTCTTGGCCCATTTTGTTAGGTTTCCCCCTCCTGGCTGGGTTTTGTTGGGTGGCTGGAACCCTGGATAATCGATTTGGATTGCCTTGTAAATATTCTTCAATGACGGTGGTGGTTTGGTCGGCTCCAACACCGAAAATGCTAATCCATGAGCTTGATTGAAATTATGGTAAGGATCTTGACCTAAAATAAGACATTTCAAGTTGGGTAATGGCGTGTAATGCGACCATGAATATATTTGATCTTTGGGTGGGAATGTGGTCTTATGGGCCTGGAGTTTTAAAAACCGTTTCAATTTCAAAAAGTACGGTTTTGTTAATTCGTTATGTAAGAATGTTAGCCACGTTATATTAAGATATGCGATTTCCAAGTCCAATAATTCTTTCTGTTCTTCTGTCAATGAGTTGATCCATGCCTGTTTGTTGAATCCGTATGCTTCGGCAAATGCATCTGGGGTATTTTCTTTATCGTCAGCCTGAACCTCATGAGCTTCCCCAGTTTTGTCCGTTATTTCAGCGGTCGTGGTCTCAGCGGTCGTTGCCTTAGCGGTCGTTGCCTCAGTCCCAGCAGGTATTTTCTTGGATTTCTTAGCCAGAAAGAAGTCTGTGATCTTCGTTCTCTTCAACGAACCTTGTACTTCCATCATCCACACGAATAGAGACTGAAAAATCCACACGAATAGACTGAAAAATCCACAATAGACTGAAAATAATGCACGCGTTTATTAAAATATTTTCATAAAATGGTAAGGGTACTCATGGTCCTTCCTTAATGCAATACTAGTAAGACAGCTATATAAGAAATACAATAAGATCGTGTCAAGAAAGATCAACAACTTGACCTCATTAGTTTGGAACAAACTTTTTTCGTTTGCTTGATACTTGCCAAGATGAATCAATAGTAAGAAACTGGCACCTAACAATATATAGGCCCCACTGACTATCAATATTTCAGATCCAAATTGATAATGCGTACCTCCACTTATCAAAATGATACCGTTTTCATTTCTTGCAGTGAAAGGGGCTTTTTGAAGCTTGGTGAACTGGTAGCCTGAGATAGACGCTAATATCGCTCCAATGGATAAAATTCTATATGCAAATGATTTACCCAAGTTAGTAATGATTTTAGGTCCTTTCTTTTTGAACACCATGATTACCAAGAACGTGACCGCAAAATACTGGATAAACTGAGTGGCTGGATCACCGTCTCTCAAGTAAATGCTTTTATTCAAGGTTTTGGATAGTAATTGAGCCAATTCAAACGCTTGATTCGCAACCTTGCCCTTCGGCAACTTGAACACGAAATGCAGCTCTTTTATCAATGCAAAGGGATCATATTGCTCTTTTGAATTGGGAGGAACAACCCACACATGAGGAACCGTATTTAGCTGGATTTCTGTCATTAGCTTCATGTTCTCTTCATACGCCAAGTCGATTTCAATAAAGTACAATGCATGGCTTTGGGAGTAATCGTGGAACCATGATTTAGACACCATCTGAAGCATTTTGCCTAGATTCTGGCATGCCATACATTTATGTTCGGGTAGGGTGGACGTTATGCCCACCACAGTGAAATAGTCTCTCACGCCCGTGAATGGTTCCAAGCTGCCGTCTTTGATTCTGATTACACGGTCTTCAGATTGTAAGGAAAGCTCGGTCAACCGAAGCGCCTCTGTAGATGGAATCGCTACAACAGCAACCACCCACACAAAACTACACACCAACGCCCATATATTCATCTCGATGTCTCTAGATTCACTTGTATCTTCTTGACGAACCGCTGGCTTCAGTTTGGCGGTTTTTCTCGATCGAATGCGAAACGTTTATTAGTCTAATTCTATAAATTGAGCGGCTATTCCCCCCGAGTATGGGTGAAATCTTCTCTTTCGTCGTGATTGATGATCAAGAACCCAATGGTGACAATGGCAGCACCCGTGGCATACACCCAATTGAAGGAAAATCCTTTCAAGAGCCAATCTCCAACCATTGCCAAAGGAATTGTCATTGATAGCCCTACCGTCACCGTCAACGGACTGGTCAATATGACGGCTTTGCACCAGCAAAAGTCGCTGATAAAGGTGACCAACATGTTGATCAACAATAGCGACAAGATGTGATGATCAGTTGGGATTGCAAAGGTTTCAATGTTGGTGAAATGTAAGATAACTATCACTGGCCATAAAGTAATAAGGCAAAATAATCCTACAAATGCAAAGAATAAGTGGGTGTTCAAGTTTCTTTCTAACACGGAGTCTTTTATGACTGTTTTGACTTTAAGTAGAATGGTATAGACCCCATAAATCAATGCCCCTGAAAGAGCCAACATGTTGCCAACAAACACGGTCAAATTATCCTTGGAGCCATTGTCCACCGTGTCATTGGCGGTGATCGACCCAACCACAGCATTTATAGCGTTTATGGTGGCACTGGAATCGACTTTGGTGACAATAAGCACCCCTGTGAAACAAAGAACTATCCCGTAAATTTTATTTTTATTGATTCTTTCGATGGAGTACAAAAAGCCCACCAACAACGTGAAAAATGATGATGTTGACGACAAGATAGTTTGAGATGCAACTGAGGTATAAGACAACGAAGCATTGGTGACCAAGTTTGCTGAAAACCACAATGCACAAAACTTGAACGATAATGAAATGGTTTCTAACACACCGATATCCAATTCATTTTGATCTCGCATCTGATCATTGTTGGCTCTATTGTCAAGAAACCCAGCGTTACTATCGGTGATTTCATTGGTTTGGTCGTCGTCATGATCCGACCCATAGCTGGTGGTTTCAATATCAAGGCCGTTGTTCCTTTTCTTTCTTAGCTCTTTCCTTACGTTGTCAACAAACTGAAACAACCCTATTCGTTCATATCGTAAGTACGGTATCAAGTAAAAGCTGAAACATGCAGTGTTAATATAGGTGATTAGAAATGGTTTCCGGTAGATATCACTCTCAAACAAGTCACTGACCAAGAATGACGACAACACCCAAAACACCACCACCGATAATAAGTTTGCTAGGCCCAACACCCATTTTTGACTACTGGTCAACTCGCTATCCTTTTTGAATAGTATACTGTGGCTAATGAGGCTGCTTAGCCTGTCTCTTAGCCCCATCTCGTGTTCTTGTTCTCCGCTGAAGCCCTCGTCCACTACGCACTTGCCGATTGTACCAAGTCTCCCCTGCTGCTTCACTGTCACAAGCCTAAGAACAAAACAAACACCTAATGAGTCAATTGATCGTATGGCGCTTCCGTTCCCAAAATTTTCCCAGTCTCAGAATGTCGCTTCCGTTTCTTATCTCAAAACATTTCACGAAGCTACGTCGAGTAACAGACACCACAGAAGCATCACGGCGGCAACTCCACAGCGCATCACAGACACCACAGACTTATCATGTCGAGTTCGCCAGAGGAAGACGCCATTGGCGAGACATCCCCCCATGAGTATACCCCATTGAACACACATAGACGGCAATCGTTCCTCGATGCATCGATTGGGTCCTTTAAAGGGCCTAATTCTTTGCATAACTTTGCCAGTTCGTTCACCAGAGCCCAGTCGTATCAAGCTTCCAAATTGGACAGTCAGATCCATAAGAAAAGATCGTTTTTCCAGAAAGATGAAGACGGTGAACAAGATGAAGTGTTTGACCCTGAATTGATGGTGCCTTCTATGAGAGGTGAACGATTGAGTACGGTTGTTCATGATATGAATGTGGCTAGAAATATCATGTTTAGTTATGATAGTACCGCCTCCCCTACTAATAATGATGTATTTTTTCAGGACGATATTATCAACGCATTAAACAGCTCAAGATCAAGAACCAACTCGGTTGCAACCAATAATGGTGGTTATGGAGGTATTCCTATCCCCAAAAAGAAGGTGTACCCGGCCCCATCGTTTTCCAGTATTAGAAGCTCTATATCAATGGCAACCACTGCATCTCATATGAATTTAAGGAAGATCGAAGACAAAGATGGTAACGTGGTAACTGTATTGGCCGGTCAATCGACAGCACCTCAGACCATTTTCAATTCCATCAATGTTTTGATTGGGGTTGGTTTATTAGCATTACCCGTTGGGTTTTTAAAGGCCGGTTGGCTCATTGGTATTCCGTTATTATTAGCATGTGGGTTGGCCACTTATTGGTCGGCTAGATTATTATCTAAATCTATGGATACCGATAATACGCTAATGACTTATGCTGACTTGGGTTACGCATCTTATGGTTCAACTGCCAAGTTGCTTATATCTTTGATTTTCTCAATTGACTTGATTGGTGCTGGTGTATCATTGATTGTATTGTTTAGTGATTCCCTTTATGCGTTATTGGGAGATGATGAATATTGGACCAAGACTAGATTCAAACTTTTAAGTTTTGTAGTATTGACACCTTTCACTTTCATGCCATTACCAATTTTATCGATTTTTTCATTATTTGGTATTATATCAACAATATCAATTACCATTTTGGTATTGGTCTGTGGATTGATTAAACCATCATCTCCTGGCTCATTGTTAGAAGTCATGCCAACTAAATTATGGCCGGATTCTTACGCCGACTTGCTCTTGGCCATTGGAATATTGATGGCTCCATTCGGTGGTCATGCTATTTTCCCAAATTTGAAAAGTGATATGAGACATCCTTATAAATTCACAAATACATTATCAGTCACATATTCAATCACTTTATTGACGGACTTTTCCATGGGAGTATTGGGTTTTTTAATGTTTGGTTTTTATTGTAAGGACGAAATCACAAATAACTTATTGATGACGTCAGGCTATCCAGCTTTTATTTATCCCTTGATATCAGGCTTGATTTGTCTTGTACCAATTGCAAAGACCCCTTTGAACGCCAAACCTATCATTGCCACCTTAGATTCCATGTTACATACTGATACCATTGTTGAATCAGATGGCTGGGCCAAAAGCTCACTTAGATCGTTAGGAAAATTCTTGGTCAGAATTGGGGTCAATGCAATCTTTGTATATTTGGCTATTGTGTTCCCCGATTTTGATAAGATCATTGGAATGCTAGGTGCTTCAATCTGTTTCTTGGTTTGTATCATATTGCCTTGTTCGTTTTACTTGAAACTAGTGAAACAAATCCCAACCTTTGAAAAATTATTGGTATATTTGGCTATGTTGGTTTCGTTGGTCTTAGCAATCTTCGGGACTTGGGCTGTCATTGCATTCTAAGCCGTTTCATATCCTTTCAGTCATTACTCACTGCATTTTAATAGTTTAGTTCCGTAGTATTCCCTCTTTGGGCCAGTATACTCCCTCCTTGGGCCGGTACACCCCTCCTTAGGTTTTGGCTTTTCATTCTTTCATACATTTAATACTTTTGTTCCATTCTCTGCCTCTTTGGTTTGCTTCGTATTTTGCAGCCCATGGACAAATCCGTTAGCGTTAAGAAGTCGCATCCCAAACAAAAACTGAGATAAAAGCGGTAGAACGTATCAACACAAACAGAACCGTGAAGGCGCCAAGCAGAGCGGTTAGTGTGTTTAGGGTCGTAAAGGTATAATCAGAAGGCTGATGTTTTGTAAAGCTCCGCACTGGGGAGCTGTCATAGTTCTATTGGCGATTTTGAGTGTTGTGTTTGGTGACAATATTGAAATTGGCCAAATTAAGCCGACCAGTAGTAGTATTGGACCCCAGCCTACGCCCTCGACTATAGTCGATATTTTATCATCCGATGTGCAATTTTCATACTTTTTGTTGATTCTACAACGGAAGCAGATGATCCCTTTGTTGAACACCTTGCAGAACGTCACGGTATTGGCGCCTGTGAATCTGGCATTCACCGGAACTGATCCAGACGATATTAGCCATGACAAACTTTTAAGGTACATAATAGATCAAAGATTCAGAGTCGGCTGGATGGGAACGGAGTCTGCTGTGTTTGATACCTTGTATGAAATAGATCATAAGAAGTATCCGGTTAAAATATCTCCCAACTTCAAGACGTTGACGTTTGAAGTTGATAACCATGCTTCAATTGTAGAGGCTGACATTTACGCTAAGCATCAATATTCATTCATACAAGCTATTGACGACCAGCTACCCATCAAGCCAACTATGTGTGATATTTTAATGGATACCTCCACCGACAATTTGAATGGCTATAGTATATCATTCATGAAAAAATTATTTCAACTGGCATTTCTTGATAATGATTCCAACGATGCTACTACAATGAAAAAACCTAAAAAAGGACATAAAAAGCATGACACAATACCTTTGACTTGCCATGAATTTGTCAACTCATCAAAAACCATGTTTCTTCCAACAGATGATATGATCCAACATTCCTTGTCTAACATGACTGCACGTTATTATTCAACCTTATATCATTCTTTGAACGGTAATCGATTTTCTAGTACTGATAAGGCTGTCTTAGAAGTCAAACATGATATAGTGGACTTATTACGGAGTCTATTGGTCCCAGATTTGATCACTTCAGCGAATTCTACTAAGAAACTGTACAACAGCATGAATAAAACAAAGTATCAAGTCTCAGGTTCGAATGACACTTTAATATTGAACGATAAAATGATAAGTGTAGGAAATGCATCTAATATTGTTCTTTCAGATGGGGTAATGCACTTATTCGACCCAGAATCTCAACATCTGAGCTCCAATCAAGGCAATAAATTAATCAACTTCTTCCATGATTTAAATATCCAATTGGTCGATATGATACCAAGAAAGTCTTTATTTGCGTTGCATTATTCTAAATTTGTAAGTGAATTGGAATTTAGATCCTTAGATTATTTAATTGATGGAAGTACCACCAATGAAACTATTCTATTAAGTTTGAGTCAACGTGACGATATCGAAGATGATGATGATAGTGAAGAAGAACTTGACCAAGAAGAATTAGAGGAAGATGCTTTCAAAGAAAGGGACTTGGAAATAGAATCCTTCAGTGCTAAGCAAAGTCTACTTTATCAATTTATAGAAGGAAGAATCAACATTACTGAAAGTCAAGATTTAAATTCCACCTACTACAAATTATTTGATTCGAATATGTGTTCTAAAAAGAAAATCAATGGATGCTTCAAAGTCAAAATATCCAGTTCTTTTGATCAAGGTCGAAAAGTATTCGAGTCAAGAATTAATGATGAAATCAAAATTGCATCTGATCCTTTTGATGCCGGTAATAATTCAATTGCTTATATTGTCGATAAAGATTTTACTCCACCACTGTCTTTAAAGCATTCCTTAGCCGAGTTATTATCAAATGGTGATATACAGAGACATGTTGAACATATTAAAATAGATCAACCCGAGTGTTTGAAAACAATCCAATACTTGAGTGACTTTAAACTATTGAGCTTGAAAGAAAATAATGCAGGGTATTCTGCTTTCTTACCATGTGGTATTCCCCTTTTAGGTGGTGAAGACAATGGTGTTACCTATGCAAAAAGGGGATCTTGGGAAGGTTTAGGCTTAATCTTGAATTTTTTAGAAGCCAATCCCAAAATTTTTAAAGAGCTTTTAAGAGGAATCTTCATCGAAGGAACCATATATTCTGACTTTGGGTTAAACAAAAAATCAGAGCAAGTAATCAATACCAAGACCTTAGGAGGGAAACCGATCTCTGTATCAAATGAATACTTTGATGGAGATTATAATCATTTATTAAAGCTCAATTCGTCATTGATCCCATTGCCATTGAACTCAGATATAATGTTTAACCAAGGAGTCATTCACATAATCAGCAGTTTATTGTTACCTTCCGATTTCCAAGTAGCCTTTGTCGACTTAATTAAAGCTACTGGTGATAGTAAAAAGTTCTCATTCTTACTGTTAATTGAAAACCACCCAAAACTATGGGAAATTTTAAGATTAGGTAGTATAGATGAGCTGGATTATTCATTGTTGATCCCAACACCCGAATCAATGGATACTTATAATATTACAAGTTCCATGAAAGATTTATTTGGGTTTTTGGAAGCCCATATTATTCATAATTCCCAGTTGCCTGCTATTTTCGATTGTATGACCAGTACAGTGAATGCTTTTACTGACGAGAATGAATCAAATGAAGACCCGCCAGAGGTTAATGCAGGACACTTGATACATTCAAATTCATCGTTAAGTTTCTCATGTATGAAGAATTCTCATGGCAAAATGATCTTTGAGGTGAATAATGATGAAGATGAAAGAACTGGCCATAAAATTAAGATCTTGTCGTATGGTTGTACATCCATTCATAAGCATGATGGCAAGCCATGTGTTTTTTTAATTAACCGACCCATCAACCTAAAGTGGTTAGAAAAAGATGATGGGTTCTTACATATCCATCTAGGATTTGTAAGTGTCGGTGTAGGCATTATCCTTGGGCTTATATTATTTTCGTTTTTGATATTCATTATTATGTTTTGTCTTAGTGGTAAGAAAGGAGAAGCTGATAAACTTACAAATCCGTTTAGTTTTGACAATTCTCCTAGTTTCATGGGTCTAGGGGTCGAAGAAGACAATAGTACCGTTTGGGATAGAGGTTATGAAACAGAAGATGATCATGAAAGAGACAGGTTGTTGTTTGATGGGAATTTAAGTTCTAAACGAAACCATAAGAAGAATTATGGGTCTGTCCACCCTACTATGCCTGTTCCTGTCTCAATAAAGGGTAGACAATCAGGCAACACTTTAAATAGGAGTAGAAATTTACCAGGAGTATAATTTGCTCTAACTTATTTAGGAACCTTTAATTATATATATTTTAATTCAGTCTTGAAGTACTTGAAAATCTGAAACAGCTGAAACAGCTGAAACAATTCTGAAACAATTCTGAAACAGGCTGAAAAAACAGCAAGAGCGAGCAACACCCATTAACCACCGTTGAACGATGTCAGAAGAAGTGCCAATCAGCGAACAGTCCGTGCCAGACAGTTCAATGGACTTAGGAACCCCACAGCCTTTAGAAACAAGTCAGTTTGACTTTCAGTTTCAGCCTCAGGTGCAGACACAATCCCAACCATCGTCGAATGAGCAGATGGAACAGATGCAAAGGGAAGCCACCCAACTAAAGGAACTCAACGAAATAACAGGCGATAATACCAACAATGTAGCAGGAGGGCATAGCATGAACGAAGAACAAGTGCAGGTGGATGCCGAGAAGCAGGATCTCGATTCGAGATCGATTTATGTGGGTAATGTTGACTATGATTCTACTCCATTAGAATTACAGCAACATTTCTCAAGCGCAGGTATAGTGAATCGAGTGACTATATTGACCAATAAGTTCACCCACAAACCTAAGGGTTTTGCCTATATTGAGTTTTCCACCACTGAAGCTGTGGATAAGGCAGTTGCAACGTTGGATGGCTCGACTTTTAGAGATCGAGACTTGAAAGTTAATGCCAAAAGAACTAATATTCCAGGCATGAGTACCACCAATAGAGGAGGACCCAGAGGAGGGTTTAGAGGAAGAGGCGGCTTCAGAGGTAGAGGAGCACCCAGAGGAAGGGGTGGATTCAGAGGGAGAGGAAGAGGCGGCGCTCCTGGCGGACCAGGTAGATTTTCACCTTATTAAAGTATATTCTCCCCATAAAAATAAATATGTAACAATAATATATATACCTATATAACCTATCTTAGTTAAAGGAATTCTCTAGACGATCATCTCGAATTGCTATCCTTGACAAACTTGGCCACTCTATGTTTATCATCTTCAGTCAACCCATCAATGACCCCATCCACATCCGAATCTTTCATTTTCTGTTCGAACTTGAACTTGGCTTCTACCTTGCCTATTTCGATTTCTAATCCAATAATGGCTTTTTGTAAAAGATTATAGTAGTTTTCAGGAGTTTGGTCAACACTCCATGGGTCTTTCCTGCCTGCTTCTTGCTCATTAGACAATGTATTGTGTTGTTCTCTCAAGAACTCTTTTGAGTCGATAACGGTTGACTTACCGTAACAATGAACACTTGCAAAGTCCCAAGTTGGTACTACCTTATGGGTTTCCTTCTTTGTGGCATAGTAGGCTGGTGGGATATACGAATTATCCGATTGAAAAACCACCAAGACGTTATCATTTGCCTTCAATGATGGCAACTGGTGGTTGACTCTAGCCAAATGTGCTTGCAATACCTTTTTGCCATCTCGTTCTATCAAGTTGAATGGTATATGGTTTGCAATTATCCCATCTTCAGTCGATGTAATCAAGGTAGCCAATGGATATTCTTTAATGATTGATTTTTGTTGTTCCCACTCAAGAGATGCATATTTGACTGGAATATACATTGTGACTGGTTATGTACTATCTTTCCTAACGTTCAAAATTATACAGCAGTGGGTCCCTTGATTATATATGAATCGTTATCAATTGGCCAACCTCATCAACTTGCCTAATTCGGCAGTACCCATCTGTGCCGCCAGTTCTGGTCCCGCCAGTGGCCCTAAAAAAGTTAAACTACGAGAGCGGTGTCTTGAGAGACGACTTTGTGACTATGCAGTTTAAAGGATATATCTATGTAATATGATTATGAACAAATGGGGTCTCTAAGACCAGAAATCCAATTATATGGACCCAAAATTATCAACACCAAAATGAAACTAAAAACTATGGAAACAATACCATAAATGTAAGCTTTAGGTGTGGCCAATTTAAACAATTCACCGATAAATGTACTGATAGTAGTAAGGCCCCCACAAAATCCATCATTTAGCCCGTTCAAGATTTGGCAGGCTATAACCGATGTCACAACCAACTTCTCGTGATTATGGGCCCTTAAAATGAGGGAAAACACCGCTATTAAAACACTACCGCCTACATTCACCACAAACGTCCCCCAGGGGAAGTCAGGGTTTGTGTTCAATTTGGCCAAATGAAACCTTGTAATGGCACCAAACGGTGCAAAGAAGCAGGAAAACATCCATTCTCTCCATGACTCGACCGTTCCAATCAATATAATCGATGCAATGAACAAAACAACCCCCATCAATGCACTTATATACCCAAGACTCCTAGCAGGATACTTGAATTTAGCCTTCGTGTGTGACCCTATATGGTATCCGAAGATTGAAACTCCTATTTGAGTGATGATCACTGATAATGCTTCCATTATACCATAAGCGGAATTGGGATACTTGGTACCATGACCAATATTGGCATTAGCAGCGTTGGAAGGGTTGTTGTTGCCTATTTCAACATTGGCAGCCTTATAAAATGCTTCTAGGATCAAAGAAGAAAACGATGACAATGTCCCACAGAACCCAGTGGCTACACCTACGGTGAAGTTGGTTTTATCGAATCTTGACATAAAACCTAGCACCAAGCAGGCGGTGAAATTGGCCCACACCAAGCCGCCTAGGTATGCTCCATCATACGTTGTCAAGACCGTTAGTCCCTTTCTCGCAAGAACACCCCACACAGAACCATTCACTATGTTGAGGTGATCTACGATGTTGTGTTTTACCTTATCGTTCATTGAATAATACAAGACTCATCGACTCAAACATAAATAAATAGTGTGCGAAATAAGCCTTGTCAGTCCATTGGCTAAACGATTGCTGCTGTGACAGACGATGATATGTCACAAGACATATAAATATATAGTTATATAAGGACATGTATGATATGTGACATGACATATAAATATATAATCATATAGGGACACATGTGACATATGCAAATGTGACATGTCAGTTGCGTGTGCCCGACACTCAATACCAACTGTCTAAGCCAAAGCAAAGCCCATTGGCAGACTCATTGGCTTGAGCGTTAGGGTAAGACAATAACCGGGCAGATGCTTTGGCTGGGAATGCTTCTAATCTCCCCTGCAATCTCTGGCCCAATCCTGGCTGGAGGAGTCCTTGATGGAAGCGTCCTTGCTGAATTCGTATCTCTAAGAATAATCTTATCGAATCCACTTACCCAAAGCAGAAAATTTATCCATCGACACTATCCATAAATCTTCAACAATTTCCACTAAGGAAAGAATTTAACGAGAGGTTCTAAGTTTGCAAAGATGGTCAAAGTGTTAGTTACAGGAGCCAGTGGGTTTATCGCCACTCATTTGGTCAAGTTGTTGACCGAAAAAGGGTATGAAGTGATTGGAACCGTTAGAAGTGAAGCCAAAGGTGAGAAGTTGAAGACCCATTTCTCCAACTTTGAATATGAAATAGTTCAAGACATGACAACTGAAGGCTCGTTCAACGAAGCATTGAAGAAACATCAAGATGTCAAGTACTTATTCCACACTGCGTCGCCATTCTTCTATGACACTGAAGAACCAGAAAAGGATTTGGTGATTCCAGCCATCAAAGGGACTGAAAATATCTTAAAGTCAATTAAACAGTACGGTTCTCAGATTGAAAAGGTAGTAATCACTTCATCAGACGCTGCCATTTATTCGTCTGTGGATGAACAAAACGGTGAATTGTCATTTGACGAGACCAGTTGGAACAATATCAGCTATGAAGAAGCAATCAAAGATTCAATTGCAGCATACTATGGTGCCAAATCATTTGCCGAGAAGTTGGCATGGGAATTCGTTGCTAAAGAGAAACCAAACTTCAAGTTGATTGCAACCAATCCAGTGTACGTTTTTGGACCACAAGCCATTGATGAAGATGCAAAAGGCGGGAAATTAAATACATCCAATGAATTGATCGCCTCTGTGTTGAAATTGACCGATGACAACTTCGATGTTGATAAAGGAGGGTTTGTTGATGTTCGTGATGTTGCTAAAGGTCATTTGGTTGCCATTGAAAACGATGAGGCCATCGGTAAAAGATTATTTTTAACTGGTGGTAAGTTCAGCACCCAACTGATTTTAGATATTGTCAATGACAAATTCCCCCACTTAAAATTACCAATTGGTAAAAAGGGCAATGGACCTAATGATATTAGCACTTTGGCAAAGACAAGCAACGAAGAAACCAAAAAAATATTGAAGTTTGAGTTCAATTCTTTGGATAATATTATTTTTGATACTGTCAATCAAATCTTAAACTGAATTGGATGATCTTTTATTGTTTTCTCCACTTTGTGAAAGGTTGGACCATTTATAGTGTATAGAGTTTGTAGTGGCAAGATATAAATGTTAATTACAAGTCCAAGACGGAAAGTAACAACGGCTGACGTACTCTACATCGATCGGCCAAAAACTCTCCATATGGAGCTGGAACAACTATAAAATATTGCAAAAGTGGGAAGGAAAGAGACAAATACAAAGGCTGATCCCTGGTATCATGGCGAGACGTACTTGGAGGGCCGTATAGGCTTGAAAGGCCTCATTGTGATAACATCCTCCAAGACAGTAACAAATTGCAGTAAATGCTGCATCTCAAAGTACTTGCCTGAATCTCAAAGTACCTAAAGCCACTAGCCATAGATTAAACTCATGCAAGAATACGTAGCACCTCCACTTTTGTTCCACTTTGTTTCATTTCACATTGTAAGGTACTAAGATACAGTATGTATATTTTGTACGAAGCAGCCCATGGCTACGCAACCCAACCCAAGGGCCAAAGGGCCAATTATCTTCTCGGCTAATATATATTCCATCCCTTACGGCTTTGTTTTGCAAGTTAACCTAACAATAAGAAGAAATTCACCTGAGCCATTTTGGTGGACGTTTGGAGAATAATTTTTCCAGCACTGAATGACAGGTTTCAGGTGTGCTCTAAGAGACTATGTTAATTCGCCTGTCGCTGCAGTCTTCGTTCGCTCTGTCCTAATGACCCCAGTGAATCACCCTAAAACCATAACAGTCTCTATTACATGTTGTATTTACATAAACCAATATTAAATGACACCCAAAGTCACAGTTTGTGTGCCAATTGGATATTCCAGCCCGACTGCATACAGCCCGCCCCAAAACCCAGCTGGAATTTTGGGTCTTACAGGTTACTTATTCCGGCAAAACAGAAAGAATAAACTTAATAAACTTTTAGGTGTTAGCTCTGGAGTTATGGAGAATGTCTGTCTCCCCACTAAGTGTCCTGTTTGAACCATTTCCTCCCCATGTCCCAGGACGAGGAGACGAAAAGGTGCTGTTAGAAAAGAGGGTTATTCGTTATGATGTACTCCATCTTTTCCACGCTGTGCCAGTCTATAGCCCCGTCCCTTACCCTACCCTTATCCTTATACGTCCCCACCCTCTCAGTGGTAGGTCGAACCATCAAACCATGAGGACAAGAAATTATGAATCGTAAACATCCATCATCCTATTTTTGGGCTACAAAACTCGGAAATTCTTTTTTCCTGTGACACTTCAGAAAAAATTTTTCCTAGCTCATCCAAGGGAACCTGCAAAAACACAAGTTCATGTCTCCAGCTTTTTTGTACTAAAGTTTCGTAAGTCGAAGATCTCTTTGGTAAAAGTGGGGTTTATCAATAGTGACTTCATTTGCACTGGCAACGGCAAATGCCTTACCAACGAACTGTAAGGATTTTCTAATTTGGGTCAACCTAACCTGTAAATTACGGAGAATCCACTTTCTCCATTTGATCGTACCTCCCTCATTGTTCCACTCCATTTTATTATTATTTGCAAATTACAAACATTCGAGCTGGTCTTTGTATGGTTTAAAATTCAAAAGAGTGGTTTTTTAGTAAAAAATGTAAAACGCCTTCAATGCAGTAGACTTTGGTGTCACCCACATTTTGCTGTTTTCCCCAAACATGGAATAACTGTATTCTCCAGATTTTTTCAATTGTTCCTTGTCTATTATTTGTAAACTATAAATACTCTTACAATTCCCCTTCATGTTATTCTGTTCATTTTTAAATATTCATTATAGAATTTTAAATAAGTTACATCCTAGAAAATCTTAATAATGGGTTTTGAAGATAATAGATTTGTAAGAAAATACATCAATCTTGATGAAAAGAAATCCGGTTCATCAACTATGGGTATCATAGTTGGTTGTTTCGCTGCTTTCGCTGGTATTTTGTTTGGTTACGATACTGGTACCATCTCAGGTATCTTGGCCATGGACTATGTTGTTGCCAGATTCCCTGATGATAAAAAAGCTTTTTCATCCAGTGAAAAATCTTTAATTGTATCAATTTTGTCTGTTGGTACCTTTTTCGGTTCTTTAATTGCTCCTCTCTTTTCAGATAGATTTGGTAGAAAATGGACTTTAATTGTCAGTGCTTTGGTTGTGTTTAACGTTGGTATTGTTTTGCAAGTTGCTGCTACTTCAATTGGTTTATTGTGTGGTGGTAGAGCTGTTGCTGGTTTTGGGGTTGGATTGATTTCTTCTTGTATTCCTTTATATCAATCTGAAACCGTTCCAAAATGGATTAGAGGTGCCGTTGTTTCTTGTTATCAATGGGCTATTACTATTGGTTTATTTTTAGCTGCCTGTATTAATCAAGGTACTAAAGATAGAAATGATTCTGGTTCTTATAGAATCCCAATCGCCATCCAATTCTTGTGGGCCTTAATCTTGGGTATTGGTATGATTTTCTTACCTGAATCTCCAAGATTTTACATTTCAAAAGAAAAAAATGAAGAAGCTAAACAATCTTTATCAACTTTAAGAAAATTACCAATTGATCACCCAGATTTGATTGAAGAATACGAAGAAATTAAAGCTAATTTCGAATATGAAAGATCTGTTTCATCATCTTCTTGGTTACAAGTGTTTTCTCCACAACAAAAACAATTGAAAAGATTAGTCACTGGTGTCTTTTTACAAGCTTTCCAACAATTGACCGGTGTTAATTTCATTTTCTATTTCGGTACCACTTTCTTTAACGATGCTGGTGTTCAAGGTTTCACTGTTTCTTTAGCTACTAACATTGTTAACGTTGGTATGACCATCCCAGGTATTATTTTAATTGAAGTCTTGGGTAGAAGAAAATTATTATTAGGTGGTGCTGCTTGTATGGCTCTTTCTCAATTAATTATTGCCATTGTTGGTGTTGCATCAAATTCAGATTCTGCTAATAAAGTCTTGGTCGCTTTCACCTGTATCTTTATTGGTTCCTTCGCTGCATCTTGGGGTCCAACTTGTTGGGCAGTCATTGGTGAAATTTTCCCATTAACTACCAGAGCTAAATCTATTGCCCTTTCAACCGCTTCTAATTGGTTATGGAATTGGGGTATTGCTTATGCTACTCCATACATGGTCGACTCAGGTCCAGGTAATGCTAACTTGGGTTCAAAAGTTTTCTTCATCTGGGGAGGTTGTAACTTCATTTGTTTCTTCTTCACTTATTTCATGGTTTATGAAACTAAAGGTTTGACTTTAGAACAAATTGACGAATTATACGAAAATGTCAACAATGCATGGCAATCATCTAAATTTGTTCCATCTAACCTTGGATTCAAAGATACTTTACATTCCATTTCTTCAAAGCAACAAGTTGAAAATGCTGAAAACGGTTCAGGCTCTGATTTATTAGAAAAATCAGTATAATTCTAATTTATAATGTATACTATAATAATTTAATGTATGACTTTAGATTTTATCCTCATTCTCTACAAACAATAAGATATAGATACCTTCCAGGGGACAATCAAGTTGAACTTACTCTATGCTACCAAGCCCACCTACAAGCCCATTCCATAAGCCCATTCTATAAACCTCTATATAGTCTATTCACGAGGCGATTCTGGCAGAAAAAAATCAGAAAAGCGCCAGTGGTTTAGCGGTAAAATCTCTGTTTGCCATACAGGGGCCCCCGGTTCGACTCCGGGCTGGCGCATTTGTTTTTTGTATGAGATTATGTTTTTGCTGCAAACGGACGGTTAGTGAAAGTGGTATGGCTTTAGGTGTAATAAATATATTTCGGAGCTATATACACATATTGATATTTACCAATGGAATGATTCGGTGTGCAAGAATATTTCTTCGACATCTGAGTTATTAATGTCATTATTAAAAATCAAAGGTTGAAATGATGAAATGATACTGCTGACCTTGAATTTCATTGATTCACTTCCTGAAGAAACAAAAAAGTTTCTTCTATCAAGGTTGAATTTCATTGGTACTAATATTTCTTCAATACTTGGTTTACGATATTGAATATGGAATTCAGACAATTCAGATGATGAAGGTGTTGACTCTATGTTTGATTCCAATTCTTTTGTAATTAGCTTTGAATCGACTTGTTTTCCATCATCGATTGGATCGACTTTTTCGACAAATTTTTCAAGTTCTAATTGATTGTCACAAACATAAATATTGATAGATACTAAAGGACATTCAAGACATCTTAATAATTCATTCTTAATCCATTCTATATCTTCGACTTTTCTAACGATCCAAATGAATTCAATCCCTTTAGTCGTTGTATTTACGCCCTTCTTAATGTTTTCACATAGATCCATTAAGAATGATAAAGTAGCAGTTACTCCACTACCGGTCGCTAATAATACAACTTTGTCAAATGAATTGTGGTCTCTTGCACAACCTCCATATGGACCATCAACAAATACTTTCTGATCATTGATATTGTCATTGATTTCTTGGTATAATTTACCTGTTAATCCCCTTTTAGGAACAATTATAAATTTCAATTCTTTCTCTTCGGTATCTGGCATATTAACAATGGAAAATGGATGATTATCTAATATTCTTGAAGTAAATCTAAGAAATACATGTTGACCTGGCTTCCAGTTAATTTTATTATTATCAACATTGACTTGGAAAGCTTTAGAACCTGGTAATTTGAAGAGTTGGGCCTTTCTTGGTTTTAAAAATAAGGAGTTTGGTTTAAAACAAGTTTTAACAAATAACCTATAAAGTAACTGAGCCCCCCAAAATGCCAAAGCAGCCCACATATAATTAGTGGTACCTAATTGACCAAATACATGCCAAGTTAAAGTAGCGAAATAAGCAACTCCCATCATCCAATGAAGGTGCCAAAACCCTTCGTAAAAGATCTTTCTAACCCATGATTTAGATAAAGTACACAAGAAAAACAACAAGATTAAAGGTGGGACACCACTCCAGAAATAGAAGTTGGTATCAAAAAAGTATTCTAATCTTGCATATCCACCTTCTTGTAAAGCTTGATAAAAGAAAGGAATCGTATGGACTATTGATAATACTAAAGCACTAACCGCAACGTATTGATGGATATAATTCAATTTTTCATAACTGATTCCAGTCATGAAAGAAATGAAATTGGCTTTACCAGCAAGAATATACACAAACGGGGTCAAAGCAGTAGCCATGATACCAGCTCTAACAGCCAAAGGAGGTGAACCAAACCCTCTACACCCTCTATACCAAAAATGAGGTAAAAAACAGTAAAGGCACATGTATAATGTTGACCCCATTAAAAATATACTATTACCAGCAGAAGGAGGTAATGAAGTGAAATATGTAAGTCTTGCAGGTGTTTGCTTATAACCAAAAAATCTTAAGTAACTTGCAAGAACATCGACAAAAGATGTTAAAAAGTTACCGCTTTTTGATTTCAGGTAGCTTAAATCTCTATATTTATAATAGACATGTTTAATCAACGCCATGATGATGAAGGCACATCCAAAATATAAGGTATAATACCCATACTTGGTCTGATCTGCCCATGGAACGGCAGCTTGCAGCGCAGCGTATGCCGCCATGTATGGGTCTGTCTCCATGTCAAGGATACAATCCATTCCATCATAGGTCACCGTCATCTCTTGTAATTCGCTTCTATAATCCTGGAACTTCACAAAAAAGATCTTACGTAACGATTTAACAGTCAGCAAATAACAAAGACTCCAAATCTTAGAGATTTGTTTATCAATTTATAATAATTGGTTAAAATCTTTGGCCTCCTATAACATCTCCAAATGGAGAAATCAAAATATGCTCACCACACAATTTCGATATCTCCATTTTCGATGCCTGAGATGTTTGAATAGGAAACGTTTAATTACTCAAAGGACTGAAAAATTGACTCAGATCTACGTATTGGTCCGGAGCCAAGATCTGCTAGACTTATTTGCTCGTGTGGTACGAAACCGTATTACTATATTACTCTATTACTATGTTACTATGTTACTACTGCTACATTATTGCCTTCTTGCACCTATTGTGGCTGCTATTGACTTTACTCACCTTTTGTGGTCAACTTGACTCACCTTTTGTGGCTACCGTTTAACTTATTGGTTATTGTATTTACAAGTTGTATCCATCTACGCCGCAACATTGTCTGAAGACTTGGATATTAGATTCTCTTCTGACTGTCTCAATTGAGTAAGCATGGCTTGGGTTCTTAGCATGGTGCTGTCGGAATTCAATGAGCTTGTACTATAATTGTTTGATATCTGATCCCTTTTTCTCCTAGTTAGTCTTCGTTTCAAGTCATTGACGCTTTCATAATCATTCACCATCGACAATTCAGACCCATTATCATTGCCATTGGCGTAAAAGTTACTTTCATTACTACCGTTGGTATTGTTGTCATTACTGTTACTGGAGCCTGCAATCATGTTATCAATTGAACTCGAGGAATAAAACGATAAGGCTTTCATCCTTCTGTCACTGCTCTTCTTCTCCCTACTTGAATTAGTGGAAGATGAGAATGAAGGAGCGCTTGATCTAAGCTTTTCCAATAGCGTATCCATTACACTTTGGTTGTCTTCGATATCGTCTCCATCTTCTTCTCCGTCTTCTTCTTCGTTATTCTCATCTTCTTCCTTCTCGTCATCGTCTTCTAACGCACTGTCCATATCTCTACTATTCCTATTTGAATCACTCTCTTCTTGTATTCTCTTTTCACGATTAGATTTGGATGTTTCAATTATTTTCTTTCTTGCATCAATAGCATTTTGTTCTTCTTCTTTTTGAACATTCTCTATATGTGCTTTCTTGAATTCAGTTACAAAAATCAGAAATTTTTCAAAAAATGAATTCCTGCTATACGAATCTTTGGCATTTTCACCGTAATATGTCATTAATGAATTATGCTCTTCTATACTTTTCTTTAAATGTGATTGTAATAAGGAATTCTTGATCTTGGCACTCTCTAATGGTGATGCAACAATATCTAAAATTTTATCTTCTGGATGGAAACTAGTTGGGTCACTTAAATTACCTCTTGAAATTGAACTTGAAACTGCACTGATTTGACGGTCAAATTCTCCACATTCAGTCTCAATTTGTTCAACTGATATATTTTGAATATGTAATAATATTCCCAACTCATCAACAAATGATCCATACTCAGGGAATGTGTTCCGAATGATTTTTTCAATGTAGTGTAAGAAATGCATTGAATTGGTATCATCTTTCATAAATTTCAATCTTTGCAATGTGCCTAGCTTGAAACCCAATGCTCTCTTTGCATCTTCATTCATAAAATTCCCAACTGATCGAATTATACCTAATACATGTTTTAAACTTTCTGATTCTCGGATACACTTATTAGCCTCATCAATTATACGAAGCTTCCTTAATAGGTCAAGATAATCCTTCCCATATGAATGAACCAATAAAAGGGCTCTGGACCGTGATTTCCAATAATGTCTTAAATTAAAACAAAGTTCAAGATATATTCTATCAGGTCTTTCTAATTCATTAGGATCCGTCTTTGGTTTTGAGTCTGGATCAGATACAACTCTTGAATATGGTTTAAAGTTCCTCAAAATTGTTTCATTAAATTCTGATAAACCATCAGTATTAAAAAATTCAAGTACTGTAATGTTTTCTAAAATTTCTTTGTCACAGTGCAAGATCTTATCAACCAACTCATCAACTTCAAGGTTACCAAACATATGAAGATTAATCCCAAACTGTTGAGCCAAATCTCTTGCTAATAATGAAATTTTCTTGACTTGGCCACTGGCTTTATTAACATTATCGCCCAGCAAGTCCTTTCTTAATTTCATTGCTGATGACTTAGCCACAAAATGCCTTTCAACTTCATCCAAAATACCCTTTTCCTGTAGTTTTCCTGACAATTTATCATGCTCAATGTCATGCCAAAACGTTTCATCTATATCATCAATCTTGTCCCAATGCATTTGTTTTAATTTTGACTTAGGTTTTAAGGATGGAATTGTTTTTTTCGGATCTGGTAATTCAATATCAATCTCCAGGATATCAGGTGTTGCGTTGACACTTATCAAGCCTTTAGTTAAAGGCGATGATTTTGCAGACAAGGGGGCGGGTTGAAGAATACCTGGTGGAGGAGGTGGTGGTGGTG
This sequence comes from Yamadazyma kitorensis, assembly GCA_030572015.1. Taxonomy (NCBI): domain Eukaryota; kingdom Fungi; phylum Ascomycota; class Pichiomycetes; order Serinales; family Debaryomycetaceae; genus Yamadazyma; species Yamadazyma kitorensis. The sequence continues at coordinate 255,353 of JAJLZC010000002.1, read as the reverse complement.
GGGGAGGAGTAGCGGAAGATTCTCTCGATGTCTTCAATTGATCTAAGAAAGCAGGCGGAGGGGGTGGCGGCGGCGGTGGCGGTGGTGGTGGAGCTGATGATGAAGATCCGACCCTTGAAATGTCCTCCAAGAACAGTGGAACCGGTGGTGGTGGAGGAGGAGGAGGCGGCGGTGGTGGTGGTATTCCAACAGGTGAAACTGAAGTTCCATTACCCTTTACAATGTCCTCTAAGAACAGAGGAACTGGTGGTGCTGGAGGCGCTGGTGGTACTGATGGTTCAAGGGCAACCGGTTTTCCCTTCCTACTTCCACTCATGGCCATAGATTCTAAGAATTGGGGGACTGGTGGGGGAGCTGGCGGTGTTGATACTGATTTTGATTGTGATACCCCCGATAATATCTCTGCAGTAGCCACTGTTTCTGTACTAGAATTATCGTTGTTCATATTGTTCAACATGTCTGGTATGCTTGGAGGTGGTGGTGCATTCGATGAGTCAAACTCAATTGATCCGCTGGATTGAAATCTGTTCTTGGTCTTACGTTTGTTTGAAAACATTGGCGGTGGGGTTGGAGGACGAGGAGCATGGAACAGGCCCTCCAGATTATCTTTCAAATCTGCGTAAATACCTCCATTCAAATGACGAGCTATTGAAGACTTGTCTGTATACAATGAGTGGTCCTCTTGATATTCTGAAAAGTTGGAGGCCGATAATCTTTGATCCAGAATAACTATAGGATCTCCTTCTGTACCTATTGTGTCCTGGCGTGATGAAGGACTAATATATTGACCTTTACCAAATTTCGACTGTAGTTCATCGATCATAATGTTTTTACCTTCAGCTGCAATAAACGATGACTTGATCGGAGAAACAGTTGAATAGGAATCCTTATCTTTACTGGTGACATTGTCCTCCAATACATTAACCTTTGTTCTTAATTCTGAAATTTCCTTTTCTTGTTCAGCAATTTTATCAGCACTAAGAATATTTTCACTCTTTAAAGCTTCTAGATTATCGTCATACAAAGCCAATGAAGCTTCATTTTTATATTTTTCAACTTCTTTTTTTAACATCTTTACCTGTTGTGCTAATTCTTCATTTTCCAATTCGATTCTCTTGGAATCTTCATTCTTTACCTTACCTGTAAGATATTTATCAATTGAGGAACTGACTACATTTGTTGGATCAGTATCAATCATTGAACTTTCAACAAATATCTGCTGTAAAACATTTGTAACTAATTTCAACAACTTATGAATTTCTCCTGAAGATCTACCAGTCTCTTTTAATATTAATAGTTTGCCCAATATCGATTTCAATTCCGTTTCACTTGAAATATCAGATGCCAAATATTGTTGTTTTATTTGATTATAGACTCCATCAATATCTTGCTCCTCAAAATCATAACTAACCACGCTTTGAGAGCTGTCAACTCCTAATCCAAAGTATGAATTATAATCCTCTTCTCCAAAGCTTTCATATTTTTCAATTTCTTCATTGATTCTTAAATCATTGATAACTTTTAGTTTATCAAATATTTTAACTATTCTTGAATCGCCCAATTCTCTTCTAATATTAATTCTAAGTTTTATCAGTTCACCTTTCGATACTATACCGTTGATCAATAATAAAGAAGTCAAACAATAATTTTTCATGCTTACATTGTAATTAACTTTAGATGAGTGATCACCAACAAAGTATTTATCAAGAAAAGTTTCAAAAGTACTTAGCCAAGGTTGAAATCTAACAAAGTCACCCATGTTATCTTGCAATGCAGTCATACTTTCCAATATCAACGATAAAGATTCGGAATCTTGGTTATAGGCCAAAAAAATAAGAACTTCGGTTACCAAAATTCGTGTTGCTAGTCTTGGGGAAAGCAAGGAGAAAGTAATTGCCTTGATTATGTGTAACTTGTTAGCATAACCATTATAAATAAATGAGGTATTATCTATTTCATCTTCAAATCCGTGGTACAGTTGGCTGAGAATATTCTTCAAACATTTAATTATATGGTACTCCCTATCAAATTCTTCATTTGACTTGATACTTTTCTTATTGATTCTGGTAAGGATTACTGATAATGCAGTCTCACCTTGGGCATTAACAAAAGCTCTCGTCCAGTCTGCTGCATCATAATATTTATCTGAAATAGACAATCGTTTCTCCAACCTTCGATAATCTTTTGCATTCAATTTTCCCCCAAAGATTTTATAAACGTACCATTCGGGTGTGCCTTCCTTATGTTTTGACTTTCTTAGCAGCCCCAAACCATTACTATTATTATTTGTTGTAGTGGTTGTGAGATTGGAACTGTGATGATGAGAATTGGCCGTTGAGATACTAGGAGAACTTTCAAGATCATTGTTGGTTAAAGTTCTCCTAGAAGTAGCAGCAAATTCATCCATATCACTTCCTTCATCCAGACCGCCATGTCGTATTATCGTCTTTCTTAAAAGTGACTTCAAGTCAAAGTTTATATTTGTTTCATTTTCTCTTAACAATAGTTCCCATTTCCTCTTTGTAGGCTGTTCACGTAATTTCTGCATAGCTTTTTCTGAAAATGCCCGTATACTTAGTAACCTCTCAAACAACAGGTCAACCACGAATGGTTCAGGGACCTGATTAATGTTTGAGGCAACAGCACTAAAAGCTTGAAGTAAATGGCTTGATGGACCACTCGACAGATTAGATAACTTGGGTGAGGCCAGATGCAGATGGGTACTTCCAGCCAGTTGTAACGGTAGCGACAGTTTGCTATTCATTCTTATTCTTGTGTTTATTGGCGCCAATGTTGGAGCCTTATAACTATCTTCGTTTTCAGTTGATGTGGCACCACTTTGGTATATTGTGTTTAATTGGCTGGTTTTGTGTCTCGGTATGGATTTACCGAGTAATTTTTGATTTGGAGGAGGACCCAAGTCTTCTACAGATAACCCATAGCCAGCCAAGTTTAACCCAACGGCGGCCAAGCCACTGTGATGGTCACCTTGACTTGCCGACCTAGACTTTGGGTCTAGTGATGAAGAAAAGCTAGCCGCCGAGCTGCTGGTTATGCTATTATTTCTATTTTCCAAGGAGTACACTGGGCTTTGCATTTGATACGTATTCATTCTATCGTTCGAAGATTGTGATCCTGTGGAAACCTTTCTTGGTGAAAGAGCCCCAGGAGTATGTGATTTCTCAGGTAAGTGCATGACATGGACCGGTTCTTTAGTTTCTCCACTAAACGAGCTGTAACCAATTGCTTGGAATTCATCATTACCGTTAGTAGGACTACTTGTGTGGCTGCCATGGTTGCTACCGTGGTTACTACCACTGTGGCTTCCACTATGGCTCCCATGGCTGTTATCGCTGTGACCAGCTAGCACAGAATTGAAGTTCAATATCGAGGACGATTTACTGAGCTTCTTCATGCCTTTGACGAACACACTGGGCCGTTTATTGGGCGTCTTGAACACATGCTCGCCGCCATTGCCATGGCCCTCGTGCTTCTCTGCATGGTGGGGTCCATGTAGACCGTATTCCATTATCTACTATCCAAATGAACAAGAATCTTGCAGCAACTTGTGAACGCTATACGTCTTTATCTGATCACTGGTTTGGATCATATTTTCCTTAGTGAGTACAACCACACCGGTGCACCCCCTTTGCGGCCAGGCAGTCAGATGCTTCCAAATTTTCTTGTTGTGAATTACAACAGCGGTCGTCAGTTTGAGAGTTTGAGGCTGTTGCTAGTGCAGCAGTAGAGCCGTCGCTTGTGGCGACCTTAGGTAGAGTTGGGCCCGGCTGTCCTTCCATGGTCTGTTCTGTGGTTCTGTGGTTCTGTGGTTCTGTGGTTCTGTGGTTCTGTGGTTCTGTGGTTCTGTGGTTCTGTGGTTCTGTGGTTCTGTGGACCTTCTCGCGATTCTATTAGCGCGTTGGAGTGCCAAGTTGGTATGTGGTCAGGGCTGTTGGGGTGTTTAGGTCCTCCAGTCTCCACCCCAACAGCCCTTTTCGACCAACAGCCTGGGCCTGTACTTGCAACAGCCTAGCGGGAGTCTCTCATCTTCTACCGCTAAGGATATTCTACGCCGGCTAAGGATAAAGCATCAACAGCGTCCGATCAAAACATCCATACAGCCGTTCCATGCTAAAACATCTAAACGCCCAGGCTAAAACATCTAAACGCCCAGGCTAAACCATCTAAACGCCCAGGCTAAACCATCTACAGCGTCCCAGGTGTCGTTCTGGCTGATTGCACCGCGACCTACTGCAACAGGTCATAGTGCTTGCTCTGCGCTGAGCGGCGGTCGTTCTGGCGTTGGTGATGCTTGGGAAGACTTTTCGCAACCGCGCAGCGCGCTTTGTTTTTATTTCTGATTTCATACTCTTAGCTGGCGGCTAATACATATATTCTAATTGGATTAAAGAAATGAAAGATATTAGTGATTCCAAAAGACAAAGCTCCATATCTGCATTCTTTGCACCAAAGCCAAAGAAGGCTGTGGAAAGAAGACCGTTTCCTGCTCCGCTTACAACTCCAGAAAAGGCTAGTCTCAGAAGAACCGATTCAGTACTATCAAAGGCTAGTTCTCATGATGCATTTGAAGAATTTGGTAGCTCCGATACTTCATTTGGATCTCCCGAAGTCAATAATTTCAGAAACCCATTATTGAATGCTTCTCAGAAGCAAAACATATTGGGTAATTCGGGGGTCAAAAATGGATTTAAACCTATATTATCAGACTCAACTAACAAGAAAAGAAAATCTGATTCTTTACTTGATACCCTTGAAAGTATGACTAAAAAGTCTTTAAAGCCAACGTTTGCTAAGATATCGACTCCCAGTTCAGCTTCTCAGGTTTCTAATAAGAATGCAACAATCAATTTAAGTAAAGAACAACAATTGGTAGTTTCTCAAGTGGTTGATAAAAATAAGAATATCTTTTATACCGGTAGTGCTGGTACAGGTAAATCGGTAGTCTTACGTGAATTGGTTAGAAGATTAAACAGTAAATATGGTTATAGCAGCGTTGGGGTCACTGCATCCACTGGTTTGGCCGCTTGCAATATTGGAGGTCAAACTGTTCATAGATATTTAGGGATTGGAATAGGTGCTGCTGAAGTTGGGGTATTAACTAAAAGTATTGAAAGTAAACCTGCTATTTTAAAAAAATGGAGAAGTTTAAAGGTATTAATTATCGATGAAATTTCAATGATTGATGGTGCTTTATTTACTAAAATCGAACAATTAGCTAAAAATTTAAGAAAAAATTCTCATCCATTTGGAGGTATTCAATTAGTTTGTACTGGTGATTTTTTCCAATTACCTCCTGTTAGTAAAAGGGGTGAAGCAGTTGCAAAGTATTGTTTTGAAACTCCAGCTTGGAAAACTGTCATTGATAAAACTATTTTGTTATCTCAAGTATTTAGACAAAGAGGTGATAATGAACTTATTGATATGTTGAATGCTTTAAGATTTGGTAAAATGGAGCAAGAAATGATTAGTAAATTTTTAAAACTTCAAAGACTGGTAACTTATGAAGATGGTATTGAACCAACTGAATTATTTCCAACTAGAGAAGAAGTTAAACGTTCGAATGATAGAAGATTGGATCGTATTAATGCACCACCAACTATATTTAATAGCACAGATTCAGTCACGAATGAATATGATGTTAAAATGTTAGATAATTTGATGTGTGAAAAGACTTTGGTGTTGAAACCTGGAGCTCAAGTTATGTATTTAAAGAATCGTAATGATAATATTGTTAATGGATCAATTGGAAAGATTATCTTCATGACTTCACAACTTGTATACATCAAAATTGAAGAGATTTATGACGATTCTTACTTACATGATGAAGCAATATTACAAGAAGTTAGTTTATTAGCTTCAAGAATCGGTAAAGTTGAAGATTGGAACCCCCAAGAAAAATTCATATATGATCAAATACCACCTGAAAGACAACGCAAGTTTGACGTTGTATTAAAGGATGCAATGACGGAACCTAAAACTGAAGTGTATCCTGTGGTGAACTTTAAAGATAAAAATGGAATGGATAATGTTATATTAGTCACACCTGAAGAATTTACCATTGATCTTGGGGGTAGTGGTAAAAAGAGAGAAATCAGCCGTAGTCAATTGCCGTTATTGCTTTCATGGGCAATGTCTATCCATAAAGCCCAAGGTCAAACCATTGAAAGATTGAGAGTTGATTTGAGAAAGATTTTTGAAAAGGGTCAAGTATATGTTGCACTTTCAAGAGCTGTCAATAAAGAAAACCTTGAAATTAGAAATTTTGACGCAAGTAGAATTATTGCTAGTGATGTTGTCAAACAGTTCTATACAACCTTAGAAACAGTATAATGCCTTGTCTATCCTTATTTATCCTCATTCATCCATACATATATGTTCAAATAGCAATTCAATATAAGGCCCCCTTCAAGTGTCTGCAAAATAACATTGTTTTGATGATACTGAGCAACAAGAATGGCAAAATGACAAACGAGAAAAATCTCAAAACCTGAAAATTTGTCAAGCTGAGTCAGTGAGTCAGTAACTATGTTTAATGCAATTGGTGAAGTCAAACTCAAGACGGACTTGGGGTCGAATGGGTTCCCTGTATCGTTGAACTACTTTACAGCGTTGCCTGACTTGAATTTAATTACAGATCCACAGTTGACGATCATATATAAATCGTTAATGAAAAAAGATTCAACTACAAAAGAAAAATCATTGAATGATTTGAACCTAATATTTGAAAACTCCCAGTATAGTGATTCCTTGAAAGATGAAATAGTGATACATTCGTGGATACAAATCTTCCCGAAACTAGCATTCGATAATTCCAAAGTAGTAAGGCTAATGAGTCTGAAAATCCAAGCTAACTTTTTGAAGCATTTGGGTGGGAAAGTCTTCTCCAAATATTTGAAAAGTTCTTTGCCCATATGGTTGCTGGCCACCTACGATGCCGATAAACAAGTAGCCAATAATGCATACACCTCATTGCTTGATTGTTTTCAAAACGATAAAACTAAACTTGATACCAAAATATGGGAGTTATTCTATAACGAAATTATAAATTTTATTATTGTCAGTTTAACTGTTGAAAACAAAAAGAGTTTATCGGATGAAAGAAGTACCACAGACTCAGATTCGATCGCTAAACATGAAAGAATAATGAATGGTAGTTTGAATTTGTTGACAAAGATCCTCACTTTGGTAAATAATGGACTTGAGCTTGATGATTATAAGACTTTAAATGATTTATTAGATAATGAAACAACTTGGGAATATATGACCATTGTATTTTCATCCAAGACTTTCAATTCTTCGATGGCTAATTCTTATTTGGTCTTATTAAAGACAATTTTTCAAGAAGATAGCCACAATAAAGGACATCAAAATGTTTTGTGCAATAAATTATCAAGCTCAAGAAGCTTGTATAAACATTTAAGTAAGCGATTTATAAAGCAAGTCAAAATGAAATCAGGTTCGAATAATGTCATCTATGGAACTATCATACTTCAATTTTTTGGTACATTGACAGTATTGTCGAAATTCAAATCCTTAGAAGGCAATAAAACACCCAAAGAAAGTATCTGGCAATTAAGCAGTAACAGTGAATCTCGATTAGTTGATTATATAAAGTTAGGTCCCTGCAACCTGGATCCAATATACTTCATACTACTTGAACGATTTTTAATTGCTTTTATTGATAACTCATCCATTGATTACAAAGATTCAAAGTTGGATGTGACCATTGTCAATATAATTGCTGAACAAATCCCTAAATTAAGAGTAGGGTATAAAGAATGTGCTGTAGAATGTTTAGTTGGGTTTATCCAGAAATTAGGTGATAAAGAATTACTTAAAATGGTATCACCTACCTTGATTCAAACTTTGAACGTTAGTCGTGGAAGATTGGCTGAAAATTCTAATTCCAAGTGCCTTAAATTTATAATATCAGGGTTTAAAATGTTGAATGATCAAGAATTACAAGAAATCGTGTCTAACCAACAAGATGTTGTGATGAAGTATATTGAATCAGGTGAAAGCACTCTTGAAATTAACGCATTTGTTGATCTCTTAAATGGATTAAATATTGATGGTTCCCAATTGGTTACTGCTATTATTGAAAACTTTGCAGATATTGAAGATGAGTCGATCACCGAAAGAGGCTTTGAGGTATTAGGTAAGTTGATTGATAAAGGTTTACCGTTATCTAAAGCTTCAGAGGAAGATTTGATTGAATTTACCAAAAGTATTGGAATGTATCTAGAAGATAATTCCGCTAAATATATTGTGGATTATTTATTTGTATTCTGGAAGTCTAAATATGGTAAAGAGAATCATGATAATATTAACGGTGATATAGTTGATGATTTAATTATTAAATTTAGCGTATTGAATGTTGATTCATCTAACTTTCTAATTCAATTGATAGATTTTTTCAATTGGAGTTATCAAGATTTGTCTAAATCTGAAGCGTTGACTGAATATATTGATGGGTTAATATTAAAAGCAAAGTCAGAAAAGGAATGGAAAGTATTGGTTCGTTTCATTGATGATCCAAATGTTTTCAATAAATTAGTTGAACAAACTGATGATGACGAATTTTTAGAACATTTTAATTCAGAAGGCTCAACTACATTAACAAACACCAATAAGGATAAACTATCATCCCTTTTATATAAAGCATGGACGAAGAATCTTGGATTTGTTGGATTTGTTGAAAAATCCGGCGGGTCATCATTGGTCTTGGATTCATCATGGGAATATTTTCAAAAAAATGAAATATCTTGGGATTTAATTGATAACAAGGAATTTATTTACGCTAAGGTTCATGAAAAATTGGTTAATTTACCTCACATTAATAAGGACATGTTGGCTGTGTCAAATTCATTGGGTCAGAATATTTATTTAGTAGAAGATGATGAAGAGTCAAATCAAAGTACTGATGTTCACTCGATGTTAACTATTGTCAAAAACTTTGCTAACCTTTCTAATGATGCTTTAGATAAAAGGGGCCAATTTTATAAACATATTCTATATCAATTCCTACAAGATTATAACTTTATGCAGAGTCAAGATAAAATTATAGAAATTGAGTTCAATAGACCCGAACTTGAAGTTGACTTGAAACAATCCTTAGATATACTTTTAGGAAATGTGAATGCCGAAGGGCTGGTTTTTCAGTTGTTAGTTGACAATTTATCTAAAGGTGCTGTTGCTTCTTATATAGCCAGAGTGATCAGAGATGCCTTAGAAAATTCAAACGAATCAACTAATGCCGAATCTATTGAACTTGATTTGAATTCATTATTGAAAACCCCTTTGAAATTAGGGATCGTGTTGTCTGGATTGACCTCCCTTTTGACAAGTTCTAAATTTGATAGAATTAGGAATTTTGTGGTAGCTGAAATTTCAGGTGTCAAGGATCCATTGAAGGGGTTGAATTGGTTAGTCTTGAGTATTAATTTCTTAATTAAACAAGATTCTTTCATTCCAATACCAATCCATAGACTTAATATGGTGTATTTGCAGTTTGAAAAATGGCTAGATAGTGATGTAAGTTATGAATCGGAATTCACTCCAATTCGTAACCAAATGATGAAGTTTTTCCTATTTGAAGACAATGACCTAGCTGATAGATTAATCAATGATAATCTAGACATTTTGAAATTATCAGTAGAATCAAATTATGAGATTAGGTATTTTACCTTAAGATATTTAAGTCAACAGTCGGATAGAGTTAAATCTGAATCACAGATTGAAGAAGAGTTGAAAGACTTATTGTTTGATGAAGAAATCAACAAGGTTGATGCATCAATTGATAATATGGTCGTTCGTATGTGCCAAGATATGTTGCAAAGGGTTCTCAAAAGGTCTGGTTTGGTCATTGAAGATATTGACAAACTATATGAATTGTGTATTTATACCAAGTTCCCACCAGTACGCCATATATGTTTGGACCAGTTAAAGGATGCGGTTTATAAACAACAACAAGACTTAGTATTGAGTTACCAATTCGATGATCAAAAACAAGCAATCAAGTTAAGTGAACCCTTGACTAACTATTTGAAGAAAACAGAGTATGATGAAAATTCAAATCATCAAACATATTATATAATATGGTATTTGATATTGTTACATTTTAAAGACATTAACTATTCAATCAGAAATCAGTACGTTGCAGAAATTAAGAATGAAAAGTTGTTAGACTCCTTTTTGGATAATATATTTGAAATTGAACAAATTGACTACAAATCAGGGTCAAGCATTGAAATCGAAGATGATGATTTCAATATAGACAATAAACTGTCAATGATTCTGACTTTATATTTCTTGAGTTGTAAGTATCTTGGAAGTGAAGTTCAATTATGGTTCAATCAGTTACGTAACTTACAAATGAAACAAAATATAGAAGTATTTACCACGAAATATGTCAGTAAGATATTGATATCTGAAATGTTAAATCAAGTTGAAACAAACAAAAAGAAATTGACTGATGACATTATGAATATTAAGGTCAATAATGTGATAAATGAAATCAAGTCAATATTTGAAATTGATGAACAGACCATGGAAATGATAATCAAGATCCCTAACAATTTCCCATTGGAAAACGTCAATGTTGAAGGACCAAAAAGAATTGGGTTAAAGGAAAATGAATGGAAAGCTTGGCTATTATCATCTCAAAGAGTAATATCATTAACCAATGGATCGATAATTGAAGCAATTGAAGTTTTCAAGAAAAATGTTGACTTGCACTTTTCAGGGTTTGAAGACTGTTCGATTTGTTATTCGATTTTACATCAAGATCACTCATTACCATCTAAAACATGTAGTACATGTTCCAATAAATTCCATTCGGCTTGTTTATATAAATGGTTTAAAAGTAGTGGAAGCAGTACTTGTCCATTATGTAGATCTACCTTTACATTTAGAAAATAAGCCAATAGCATAGCTTAAATAGACTAATAAACCATAAAATTCATATTACTTGTATTACATTTCCCTTTTTGGTTGTTCTGCCATGGTCGGTCTCCCTGGAGTGTTCCTTCTTGAGGAAGCTCCTCTTATTGCTTCAGGAATCGAAGTAGGTATCGATGTTGCTCTAGTGGTTGCTGGGAATGAAGTCATGGAAGGTGTGGGCCTCGAAGATGGACCTCTTGTGGAAGGTGTTGGGCCCGAATTGGCCCAAGGAGCAGCCGTTAGTGAAATATTACTAGCAGTAGTCTTTACTCCATCATCATTAATAAATCCAGGATCACTTGTGGCACTTTGAGGTAATTCATTGCCAATTAAGTCTTCCCAAGGGTACATTTCTCCAAAATAAAAATGCTGAACTACGGGAAACTTACCCAAGACTTCAACGTTATACATTTTTAATAAGCCTGATAAGACCTTTTTCCATAAGATGACGGAGTTATGGATATCAAATAGTATTGGAGAATGCTCCATGAATGGGCCCGTTTTGATTTTCTTTATGAAACACAAAGCATTGATGTATAAGTTATTACCACAGTATTCATTCAATACAGTATCATTTAAGCAGTTTGATATTGAAGGGATTTGGAATTTGGCATCATTGAATTGAGCTGCACCCAATATATAAATGAAATGGAAATGGTCATCAAGACCCCAAACCCCATGCAGACCAGCAGGTTCTAAGTTATATACCAAGATCAACTTTCGAATTAAATCATAATATTTGCAAAAGATAATTAAAACCTCTATACCAGTTGGATTTATAATCTTCAATCGTATTAAGCCTCCTATATAGGCAACAAACGATAATTCATGGCCCGTTCCATAATCCAATCGGACGTTGGAACCAAAGGAACTCAATAAATAGTGATTTAAGTCCTCGTTCTGATATAAATTGTTTAATAGGGATAAATCAATCTTCTTGTACCAAGTCTTGAATGCATGGTTCCCAAATCTCCTTGAACATTGCAAAGGGGGCACCGCATCGACTAGCGTGTCCAAAGCAATCAACTGGTCTATGATTACTTGGGAACTGGCAGATACCTTGTAATCATTGGCCAACTTAGGTGGCAATCTTGTTCCATCATTACTAGTGGGTTTTCGAATTAAATTTAGATCCAAAATACTCGGAGGTACCTCAATTCCCCGAACTAGACTGATAATTAGATGTAGTGAGTCTTCAAGGTTCGAATATGCCATTGACCTTTTGAAATTGGAAAGATCATTGGAGTCATTTATTCGTTTGGTTGGCATGATTTGGGGTCTATTCTGTTTCCATTTGTGTTCTTGGTCTTCGCACCGCTGGAAGCGTCCTGGCTGCGTCTGGGCCACCGACTGGAGACGATTAAAGAGCCCAATTGCCTTGCAACTGGAACAACAGACTCAATTAGCACTAGGCATCACTGGTAGAATGTTAAGGGCACACCTGGAGCTCCTTTGACTGCAAATGTCTGAAGCAAAGGCAACCATGTCTGAAGGAAAGGCAGCCATGTCTGCTGACAAATTTCTGCTGTACCAACTTCCTCTTACGTGACTCCCCAGTCATTCCTGGTATTCCATTGAGTGAACTTAGCGTATGTACACCCTTTGCAGAGGCATTGGGGTCTCCTTCAAGGATTCCCTACGATGTTTCGCCCCAAGAAACATTGTGTAGAGTTCCGTTATTTGGCTGCAATGCGGAGGATAGTCAGATTCGCCTGCCTTCGAAGGTGGTAATGATGTGCTTAACCTGCCTTCGAAGGTGGTACTGATGTGCTTAGAAGAGATGGAAACGAAATTGATTACAAAAACATATATTCCTAAATTGAAAACCTATCTATAATCAAACCCTAGTATACATGGTCCTTCCCAATACCCTGACCAATAAAAACCCTTTTTATTAGTAACCCATACCTTACATTTTAACCTATTTTTTAACCTATTTTCATTCTAACCAGTTGTCTATTGACGTGGTTTCATATTGACCCAATTCTAATTACCTTATTGTTATTTACTTTTCTATAATTACCTATTTTACAGTATCACCATTCATTATGATGGAGTTATTTCATTTGAGTTACGACTATAATTTTGTGGATATTAGTCAATTAATTCGATTAATAAATAGTGGAGCCTTATAAATGTTGTTTAAAAAGATCATCCTTTAACCAGCCGACCTTTTCAAAAGCGGCAAAAAGTCTTGAAGCCTTGTTAACATCGATTCTACAAGCCTTTTGGGCATCAGTTCTTCTGAATTGTTGACCATTTTGCAAGCGAGTCACCTTTTCAAAGAATAATCTTCTCTTTGAGTCCAAATACAAATTACAAGACAATCTTAAGATTGAAGCCAAATAGATTTCAGCAGGATGCAACTTCGAAACATTTGGATCGTCCGATAAGTCCATTGGCTGACCTTTCCAGTCAATCTTCAAACATTTATTATTATTTGGTAAAGTCGATAAATCAGGAGAATAATCTGGGATTGACTCGTCAAGCACGAAATTAGGTTGAGTTGGAACAATTTTTCTCTTTTTTGGAGTGGCTGGCACTGTAAAGTCTTTATCTGACAAATCAGTATTTGAATCTTTAATGATTCTTCTGGTTCTAACTTTATTGGAACGAGAACCATTTGAATCGTCGTTTGAGTTGGAATCGCTTTGGTTGTCCATAAAACTGTTCATGTTATATTTTCTCTTCTTGACGAGCTTTTCCTTATCTTGCTTTTCCTTCTTCTTGATAACGTTGTACTGGTTCAAAAACTTGAATTGGTTCAATTTATAATCATTATCTAAATTGTTCCAGGCATTCAACTTCAAATCATAGTTGTTATAGTTTTCTAAATTGAACGGTTTGTTGGTGAGGTAAGACTTGATGGTGGATTTGTCGACGTTGGAATGCTTATTGGCAGTGGCGCTGACATTGGCGTTGGTATCAGACTCGATTCTTTGATATGGGGACAATGGAGGCGACAAAATGTTCAATTTGATGTAGTTTTGGGGCAATTTTTCCTTGGTTTCGATGTTGGGAGTCAAGCATCCTGATATATCTCTGATGGAAGACTTGGAAATTGGATGGTACATGGTAGACATCTTTCGTTGTTGTTTATTTGTTGTTTATCCTGTGGTTGTAAACAAAATTAGCAGTAATTGAGATCTCAATTGCAACCGCTTTTTTCCCTACAGACGTTTCAACACTCAATTGGTGCAATTTTGGCTTTAATATCTGGATATTCTATACTTCTTGATCGCTTGTCTTCACTAGAAGGTGTATGGATTTTTTTAAAATCAAGAATCAGATGAGCTTATAAAAAAAATTTTTAGAAATAATAAAAACACATAAAAAAAAAAAGAAATGACAAATAAAAAAGAAATATTCATGGAATTTTTTTTTCTTTGTTTGGATCAAAAGGGAAAAAAGAAACGGAAGACATCGACATTTGGAATTGGGGGACGGTCATTGGCTGGCGGCACCACTGGTGGTGGGTGGAGGGAGCTGTGGCAGGGAGCCGTGGTAGGGAGCTAGGAGTTATGGTGGGAATTAGTGTGGGATAGCTGCAGTAGGAAAGAAAAAGAAAATTTTGCAGTCAGCAGCGGGCGGGACACGACGGGCGGCTTTGGCTGCGTAGCGTAGGCTGCCTCTGTGGTAGGGAGATGCTAGCAGGGAGAGGCTAGCAATGTGCTTGGTGCTAGGTGCTGGGCTGCTAGGTGCTGGGCTGCAATGTGCTGGCTACGGCTGGGGTTGGCCTGGGCTGGGGTTGGCCTGGGCTGGGAATATGGGGTACTCATCTTCAGATCGTACTAATTTCATGTGGAATTCCATACTTTCTTTTTCCTTGCCTGGAAACCTTGTTTTTGTTTGTTATTTACTTTGAAAATACTTGCACTTGCCTGGGACGCTGGGCGCTGGGACGCTGGGTGCTGGGACGTTAGGTCTATCATCCGGTGGTGTCGTTGTCATGGTTGTTAAGTCTGTCATGCTTGTCATGCTTGTCATGCTTGTTGTGTCCCATGTCTGTCTTGCTTGTCATGTTTGTCGTGTTAGTCATCACGATGAGTGTACGCCCAATTATAAAACCGTTGAGAACCTTATCTAAAGATGGAGACACTGTTTGAGTTCGTTCTACCAATTGGAGGACGGTGACTGTTCCAATGGGGTCAATGTCTACACGGTTGTTCTCCTTGGCTCCTCCTGCTTATGCCTTGCTCACCTTGGTTATGCCTTTGTTACCCTTATCTTTCATGACTGGGGACTGCCTTTGTTCTTTGTTATGCTTATCTGTGTTTACCCCATTGTTCTTTGATTTTTCGTTCTTCGTTCTGCTTAGGTCTTGCATTGTTTCTTTTGGGTTCTTCCTGCCTTCTTACCTCCTGAGTTCCATCCCTCTCACCTCCTGCCCTTCCTGTTGATGGCCTTGTCGCCTTCCTGGCTTCCTGCCTTCTTTCCTCCTGTTGACCGTGGCCCTGACCCGTCAATCTTGGTTTGTACTCAAGACATTGTCCAAACGGCCTCTTCCGATTTAGTAAACCATCTTGTGATGCTGGTGGGGGCACGCACATTGGTGGAGGGACGTAGATTGGTTGTTGCACGTCTGTTTGCCCAGGCACGCCTCCATCACCTCTTCGGTTTGCGTAACAAGCGATCTAGACTTGGTTTTAGCTAGAGTTGTAGTCAAGCATGATAAACTATCAGGGCAAGTTGGTGTTGGCGCCTATGGTGCGGAGCGGTGAGCTACCAACTAGACTATTGGCGTTGAAGCACGGAGCGGATCTCGTGTGGGGGCCGGAAATCATCGATAAGAAGATCATCACCTGTCAAAGACAAGTGAACCTGAAGCTAAATACTGTCGAGTACTTGGATTCTAGTAATAAAGTGGTCTTCAATACTTATAGGCCGATTGAGACTGGCAGGTTGATTTTCCAAATGGGGACTTCCAATGCGGATTTGGCTGTACAAGCTGGATTGAAGGTGATTCAAGATGTCGATGGAATCGATTTGAATTGTGGATGCCCTAAGAAATTCTCCATTCATGGTGGTATGGGAGCTGCGTTGTTATCTACTCCTGGTTTATTATGTGACATATTGTCAAGCTTGGTTACTAAAGTTGGTACTCCATATAATAAGCCAATCAGCTGTAAAATTCGTCTATTAAGTAATTTATCCGATACTTTAGATCTCGTTGATAAGATTTGTAAAACTGGTATTAAAAACTTAACTATCCATTGTAGAACAAGAGATATGAGAAATAGAGAAGAAACTATCCATGATTATATCCCGGAAATAACAAAGTTGGTTGAATCCTATGATATTAGCCTTATAATTAATGGTAATTTACGTAATAGGTTGGATTTTATCCATTTACAAAACAAATTCAACAACTATAAATTGAGTGGGATGATTGCTGAAAGTGCAGAATCGAATCCTTCTTGTTTTAATTTGAAAAGTCCTTTACCTTGGAATGCATTGATTGTACAATTCTTAACCATTTGTTATAAATTCAATAATCATCCTTCTAACACAAAATTCGTTGTATTGAATCAAATCCCGGGGAAATCAAAGTATTATCAACTATTTTCAAAATTGAAGACTAACGAGCAAATGTTGACCTTGGCTTTGGCTCTTCAAAATGACAAAGACGAGAAGTTTTTAAATAAATTAAAGTTCAAAGAGTTAACTAAGGATAAACTAATGACGTTTGACGAATATAATGAAAATTTGAAGGATTTGGATTCCCAAATAGAATCAACCAATGAATCAACTTTATTGCATAGTGAACTAGAATCGTTACTTGAGTTGGATTTGACTCAGTTTATTACAGTCAATGAAAAGAAAAGGAAACTTTCAATAGACTCAATTGAAGAACCTAAAAAGTTACTAACTACCTAGACTTTGGCTAGTCAAGTAAGAAAACTGACGAATTAACGGAAAAAACGAACCAAGATTATAGAAGAATTATACTATATATATATATTACCTCATTTCTATACACAAGAATCATTAAATGCTTCATAACATTACATTATCGAATTTCTTTTACACCTCAACCCTTGACCTTATCTGGCCTTCTTCTGATCTGACCTTGTCCGACCTTCTTCTGACCTTTGGCTTGGGTCTTGATGTTCAAATCTTTGATTTCCAAACTTTTCCTTTCAATGCTCAGTCCAAGTTTACCTTTATTTCATTATTGCAATAATCTTTTAACTCCACACCATACACCAGCAGCTCCGGCCATTAAGGCAGTTGAATAGCCCATTGGTTTTATGCCGGCACTACTTCTGAATAAAGCTCCAGCCAATCCACCAGCAACTACGGAATTTATATCATCATGTTTCCCTCTCAAGGCATCGATGGACGAGTCAAGCAAGTTGTATGTTAATGCTAAAACACCGGCAGAATTACCTAAAAATGGACCTCTTTTAGTGATGTGATTCAATATAGTATTCAATTGTAATCTGGCGGATGCGTTCTTTGGTAAGTTCTTGACACCTTCTTGAAATCCATAGGCACCTCCAAACCCTAACCCTAACAAATACACTGTCCCAGTACCATAACATAAATCGTCTGTCCAGTTTCTTGATGGTATCAACCCTTGAGCCCCTTCAACATTGGTCAATTGTTCTTCTTCCAAGTCCAAATACTCAATACCTTTGTCTAACCCGGCCAATGGATGTAACTTGGTGGACTCCAATACTCCCGGGCTCTGCAAAAAGCTAGACACATCTTGTACCTGTTTTGGATCGAATCCTAAACTGGCCTCTTGATTATTACCTCCAAATATCCAACTCATTGCTACTGCTTCTGCTAACTATTCAAATTTTTTGCTTTGTCGGATGAGTGAATCCAGAGAAAATTTTGAGAAAAAAAATTTTCGATTTGGGAGACGTTACCCGGAGAAATTGTAACTGCAAATTTTTGGTTCGAGTTTCCTCGCTATTTTGCAGCATAATAATTGGCTATAAATAGGTCTGAAGGGTCTGTTAGCATGAGAAGGTTGGGCCAGTCGGGCAATCAGAGGGTGGATCTTGCTTGGGTGCTTGGTATGCTGGGTTTGTGTTTGCCTCAAAGCAGGAAACTGGTGGCTTGGGATCAAAAATGGATCGTTTGGTGAGCCATTCAAGGAAACTGGGGACACTCTAATGACTGAGACACCTAAAACCTAGGAAGCAACAATGGATTTGAATCACCGCTAAAGTATGGTTTATAAATAGCTTCTTTGCGTGCTTTTGTGGTTTCTTCTTTTCATGCTTACGCTCATATCATTATAAAGCACTGGGGTGGCCCCAACAGCAGCTTTTTTTGCTTATATCTTTATTGCAGTCAAATTAGCCTTCGTTCGTCACAGTTCACGCTACTTCACCCCCTGTTTCTTCATAATACCAGCCATGCTTGAAGGATTCAGCTATCTCAACGTTATTACCGAAGACTTTGATACACCTTTGTTCCAGGACAATGAGTTAGACGATCTAGAGGCTCTAATTGCATCCAATTGGGAAAGAATTGAAAGAGGAAGATCAGTTAGGTTTCCAAAAAACATCAAAACGATCCAAGTCACAAATGCAAAATCGGTTGCTGAGTCAACGACAATATACTCAGCACCAGCTCCTCAAGTTGGACTTCTCTTCCATGGGCCTGTCCGTTCTGAAGAGAAAAGGTGGAATTTCATCAATATGAAGTTGCAAAAAATCCAAATGGCTCGTGCCCAGAATGAAACATCAGCTTCAAGTTGTACTGCTTCGAAGCCGTCGAACTTCAAATCAGCCCTTCATGACCCAAGGGCCTATTCATCCGACTCAACCATCGTATCCACTCCAAAATCAAGCTTGATCTCAACACCAAGATCAAAGTCTGCTTTGACCCCAGCTTCAAGCGCTATGCCTACTAGTGGGTCCAGTAGAAACAATTCAAGTTTATCGTTATATCCCAACATAAAACTACCAAAATACCACCCACCTCCTGCAGAATATTTGAAGTTACTTGGTATGACTGGTTATGGTATAAATGCCAATATTGAAAAACCTGCTTTCCCCATTGCGCCCACTAATACTAATTTGGCTAATTTTGTTCATAAGCAATACCTTTATGAGCAGAAGTTGTTGTTCCAATTACAAAGACAAAGGTCTTATCACAACAAGTATGCAAATATCAAATTGAAGCACCACTTTGACTGTGAATTAAGCAGGCATGTGTCAAGGAATTGGTCGAGAAGAAGTTGCTCCAAGGTTACCGTTTAGCTCTAATGGTTCTACTAATGATTTCAGATTTTGTAAGACCTAAAAATGTATATTATATTGTCTTGTTTCCCTCTATAAGTTCTCTGCTTGTGTGGTATCTTCTAAGATTAGATAGACTCTTCATCAATTTCTTCTCAGTGTAAACTATTTGGCTGCAAAATTTCATCACCCATACAATTCAGGTTATAGCAGAGTTAGCCATATCAAAACTATAGTCAGAAGTAGACAAGACATAGGGAATAATTCAAACTCATATTATATTACATTACCTAAAAACTATATTGAATACACCGGTGTAAATCAAACGACATAAAGGAACCATAATTTAATCATCTATATGAATCAAATATGTTCGACGTTAGGTTTATCACCATCCATCATATCAGCGAAAGCATGCCCTTTATCATCATCATTATGAAGACCAGCATGCATGTATGGCATATGTTTAGCGATTCCAACGACCTTCCAAGGTTGGTTATGAGGTACCTTATTGAAAATAAGATCCATTTCTTCCAATGATCTACCCTTGGTTTCAGGGTAGAAGAAGTATAATGTTGGCACAATAAGACCATTGATGGCGGCGAAGATGGTGTAAGTGAATGGACCAATACTCTGGAAAGCAACAGGAGTGATCATAACAATAAGGAAATTACTGATCCAATTAGTAGCAGTTGAAATACCAGCTGAAGCAGTTCTAATTTCCAAGGAAGTTAATTCTGGGGGTAATAACCACATTTCGGCTAAGAAAGCCAAAGCAAAGAAGGTATTGAAACCAAATAAGAATACTGCAGCAACGACAGCAGCTCCTGGACGTTCTCCACCCCAGTTATCATCAGAATAGTAATTTGAGACTGTTAAAACCACCATACAAGCACATTGACCCGAAGCACCTAAAACTAACAAAGGTCTTCTACCCCATTTATCAATGAAATAGATAGGAATCAAAGCAGCTAAGAAATATTCTAAACCATTACAAGCGGCCAAAATACGACTAGGTAAGGGGTCTAAGTTTAAATATTCTTCGAAAATAGTACCAGCATAATAAGTTATAAGATTAATACCACAAATTTGTTGAATAAATTGAGCCCCAGCTGCTAAACATAATCTATGGAAATTCCTTTTTGGACCTTGGGACATTAAAACACTAAAACTGAATTTAGTAGCACCGGCAGAGTCTTCCATTTTAATGGCTTTTTGGATTTCAGCTACTTCTTCATTGACTAATTGGGCATTTGCTGGTAAATTTTCCAAAGCTGAAAACACTTTTCTTGCATCATGTTCTCTACCCTTTCTTAACAACCATCTTGGAGATTCTGGTAATCTTAAAATAAATGGCATAATAATCAAGGGGAAAACACATTGGAAAGCAATTGGAAATCTCCAGGAAACAGATGGATGGTTAGTGTTTCTAGTAAAATAAAATGCAACATCCACCCAATAACTGAAGGCGATTCCTCCAGCAATTAAAGCCCCTTGGATACAAATGATTTTACCTCTATCTTCAGGTTTAGCGATTTCTGATTGCCAAACTGGAACAGTAGCAGTGATAAACCCATTACCCAAACCAGTGACAATTCTAGCAACAATTAAATGAGCCACATGATAAGCACAACTTTGTAAAGCCCCACCAATCATCATAATAAAACAACCAGCAAACACCAACTTAATTCTTCCATATTTATCACCCAACCAAATGGTACTTAAAGCAGAGGTCATACAACCAATTTCATAAATACCAATGGTGAACCCTTGCATGGCAGATCTACTATAACCATAAGTGACGGTATCGATTTCAGGAAAGGTTTCCCTAAAATGACCCAAAGTTAATAAAGAACCCATGACCCCTTGATCATAACCAAACAAAACAAACCCGACCCCACACATAATAGCTACACACATATGTAATCTGTTACCTTGTAAATTAAGAAAACTATAAACTTGATCATCATCTCTACCATCCTCTTGGGTTGGGGGGACCGGTGGAGTTGGCATTATTTCAAGGTTTTCATCTAAAGGCTTTTCATCAAACAACTCATTTTTAGGTGTGACGGATGCTTTATCAGTATTTGATATTTTATCTGAATCACTACTAGACATCTTTCTTAGCTACTCTATAATAAAGATAATCTTCTATATAGCAAAACAACTTTTAAATCTTTTTTGAAGGAATTCTTATACTTATTTATAGTGTTCCTAGCCCCCCATTCTAGCATCCTGTATCTCTGGGATCCTGTATCTCTTTGTCTCTCCACATAACCAACTGCTGAAACTTTAAACAAGAACTCTTCTGGATAACAAAAGGGCGTACCACCGATGCCTGTATGTGATGTAATTCAGCAGCAATTATAGTCTGGGGGTTGCATTTACCCAATTTAGAATTATTTTTTAAACAAGGAATATACAGCGGTTTTTCCAGGGTTTTTGCGTCTGGAGCATGGCAACCACCATAGCAAGCACCATGCTCAACCATAAGCTATCGAGGTTGTTGTTAGGCAAGCTGACTTTGTATACTGTGATTCTTGTTCTTTTTTCATTTTAAACTTTGGAGTGACTTATCGCTAACCTTTCCCTTAAAGTTTGACCGGTTTTGTTTGCGGTTCACTTTTTTTTTTATTGTTATTTTTATTTAACCTGGCGAAGTGGCCAAAATTACCCAACAGTATTGAGGAGAGATCTAGAAACTATTATCGGTATTTAGAGACAATTAACGGTACAATTGTTGTCTGGTTGAGGCAAGTTCTATGCAAAATCAGCTAACAAACCACCCAGGAAAAGAAAAAAGTGGGACACAATTCGAGTCTGGTTTGCGGTGGTTAAAGCCACTTTGGATCTTCCAGTAGCCTACGTCGGATTTTAAGATAAATATTTGAACCTAATAAGAATTTTAAACGCAACGGAGAGATTATTCGGTATTTAGTATGGGTCTGGGACTTGATACTGTATCGAATGTTTTACATTGGTTTGAGTCTCCGGGCGGGTAAAGGGTAAAACAATTGGGATGCAGAATAAACTAACTTAAACCAAGTTTGTTTACCATCCATGAACCGATTCAAGGGGGGAAACAGGCTGGTTTAAAAATTTGCTTGAATAAGGATTGGCTATCGACATGGGGTAAATTTGGAGTAGCTGATAGCTGTTGAGTTGTGTCCCCTTGCGGTGAGACTCATTCATTTGGTCTAGTCTAGATGAAATAGACTCTAGTAATAGTCTCCCCTTTTGCCTCTGCCTTAACCGCAATGAAATAGTCTATTATCTCACTTATTTCACCGGTTCTCTGAATTCTGCCAATCTTTGCTAACATTTCTCTGTCACTGTCACTTTAATATTCTTAAATATTTCTTGGTGACTGTCTTAAATCTTTTCTTCGCTTTGGTGAATGTTCAATATGCAAAGAGAGCAAACTCGTTTGCACGGTTGTTTGCCGCACGGTATTATAAGAAACGAAACATCTTTACAAATAATGGGTACTATACAACTAACAGTCCCTGTTACGATGCCAATCACCTTTAGCAAAATCTAATCTAGATGCTAGTAAACGATTGTTATTGTAGTTCCTTGTCGATTAAACAATTCAAATCTAACAATAAAGAATTCCATGAATCTGAGAGTATGATTTTGTTGTGTAGTTAGCTACCCCATTCACTGGCTACAAACTTTGCCTTTGAGTTGGCTACCGAATCATTAGCCCCAGGATATAATACAACTATACACAACAAAATGCTTTTAAAGTATGAAATAGTTAGACTATTTTAAGTGGGGGAGGGGGTAAGCGCAATTTAATCCGGTTTGTGATACAAAGTCGAAACTCAAAAAACCTGGAGTTTAAATACAAAAAAACAATGTGAGGTGGGGTACCGCACCTACTTTTTGCTATAGAAAACACTTGTATTACACCTTCAATAGTCCGTGGATCTTCTTATATACTCCTTTAAACTCAAAGGATACATGTATCTTCAAGGTATGTATTCCAACACGTAGAAATATAAATAAAAATTGAAAACAAGCCCATTTTAAAAACTGAAAAAATTATGAGTCCTAAAGCGCTAAACTAAAAAAATTGGATGAATTGGGAAATAATAGCCTCTTTATCGGTTAAATAAGATCCCCCCATAGTACTCTTTTTGATGGGGTAGAGATGTCCAAACAGACGAAAAAATGTCCAAAACAGTTTATACATTTTGTATCTTCAGTATATAATCCATTTGCATATACGTGTAAGCATACTACACTAAGAAAGTTTATCTTTGGCAGACCATTCATATCTTCTTCTAATTTCTAAAGGTTCTCTATTCAACATATCTTCCAACGCTTTAGAATATGGAGCTTTAGTGTTATGTGGAGGGTTTTCACTTTTAACAACATCCAAATAATTTTCATAGATATCACCATTATATTTTCCAATTGCTGAATGTAACAAATTGTCAGGTTGTTGAAATGAATCAGTTAAGTTGATAGCATTCTTCCTCAAGGCTTTTAAGTTTGCTGGAATAAGTTTTAAGCTGATCTGTGATTTTAAGGCTGGTTTCATTATTTCATATTGAATGAATTCACTACCATAAGTTTCTAAGATTGATGTAAGGAAATAACAAGTTAAAATTGGTTTTAAGTGATTCTTTAAATCCAGTGCTTTATAAGCTTCGTTAAAAGAAGTTAATAAATAATGATGGCATCTTAACTTGGAGAGTAAAAGACGAGCTACACTAACATCATCCAATCCAACGGTCTTTAATTGTTCAAGACAGTCCTTAGCAATATTGATAATCAATGCTTCTAATGCTTTGATTACATTTTCAGTAGTCAAGTCAGATTCATTAATCAACAAAAATTTTTCGTATTCATTATTTAAAAATGCCATGGTGCCGATGACTTTTTTACCTTTTAAGACTTGGGCAACATTACTGATGATTGTTTTACCACAAGACATAGATAACACACTATTATCCCCTTCCCAAGTACATTGAACAACCCAATCATCATAAGCTTTAGCAAACCCGTTATATGAGGAATAACCATGGCCACCACAAGCTTGTCTACATTGATCGATAATATCAGCTGCTAACCAAGTACAAGTTGCTTTTAGTGAACCTGAATCATTAAACAATGATTTTGTATTAACAATAGATTGGTTGATTTTATCCATATCATTTAATTCGACCGCTTTATTCAATTCTTCAACACATTGAGAATGTTGTAATTCTAATTTATTGGTACCAATGGCCATGGCATAAGTCAATGCCAAATAAGGTAACAATCTTCTTTGATGTAATGGGTAGTCTAACAATTGAGTTTCTAAGTCGGTGTTAGCTTGTTTAAATTGTCTTCTACCTACGGCATATCTAATAGCAATTGTAATGAACCTTGCACTAATTCTATAACTATCGGTAGCCATATAAACTCTTCCACCCAACAAAGAAATATAACTCAATTGTTCCAATGGTGGTAAGGTAACTTTACCAGTTTCTTCAACTCTGCACCATTTTTGCAACATGAAGAATCTTGGGATTCTAACATTCGAATATTGAATCCACCCATTATCAACACCTTGTCTACCCATTTTACCACCGATTTCTCCAACAGTAACACCAGGCATTAAATCATGATTAGAGTCTCTTAATGGTACAATAAAAGTCTTGACACCATAATCTTTACCTTCAACAATTAATCTAGCATAAACAACGGAATGGGTAGAAGAATGAGCAGCACCACCAATCCACCATTTAGTAGCTCCAATATGAGGAGTGTTGATAATAAATTCGTCGGATTCTTTATCAAACGTAGCAGTGGTTTCACACCCAGCTACATTCGAGCCATGGCCCAATTCTGTCATTGCAAAACACCCATATAATTGTTTAATTTGGGCTGATTCTTTATAATTACACCAGTAATCAACTTGGTTTTTAGTACCATTCCCTCTAATACAATTTATGAACAATCCCAAGTTGACACTAATTCTAATTCCAGTACTTGGATCATAGACTGTCACCAAATTCAATCTTCTAAAAAAATCATCAGTACTTTCTGATTCCAAGTATCTCGATAACCTATTGATTCTTAAAGCAGTCAATTCTCTGGTTTGATCCCGGCTAAAGTCATATTCACTGAATCTTGATGACAAAATTGGGTCTCTTTCGATTTCACTGTACATCTTCAATATCTTCAAAGCCTTTTCATCACTCCCTTCGATGAACGAATGCATTTGCAGAACAGGGAAATCAGTTCTTTCTGATTCAATCAATTGTCTTGGGTTTGGAACATTACCGGTTTCTACCGTGTTGGTTACTCTCATTCTTGCCTGGGAACCACTTCAATGCTTCGAATAACACTCGAGTTCCTTATTTTTCAGCTGTTATAGTGGGAATTCCAATTCATTTATATACTATGGTTCCCCTCCAAATTGTATGATTACATTTTTGTACCCCACAAAATCAAACCTGGACCAATTTTGGCGGTGGCAGTTCCCGTTTAACCATTGGACCATCGGTAGAGACTAGAGACCAAGGATTGGACCACACCAAGAAGAAATGGACACTAAATATCATGCAACTGCGCTGCGGAGTACCACTTATCATCGTTGGTTGGTATTGGGCCATAATCCCAATGCCATCCTGTGATTCTACGAATCTAAGGTTTGCGGAACGGTTATTCAAGGCACGATGGTGTGAAAAATTAGGTTAACCGTTAAAAATAAAAGCTGGGGAAGTGTACACACTAATTGTATCTGTGATAATTTAACAGCTTTCCTTAGGGGATGAAAGGTCTATTGGAGTTGATAGAATTGCATTGAAAGAGTTATTGAAGGAAAAGGGTAAAAATCTTTTTTTATGTATTTTATTCAACTATAAACATTTTAATTACAAAATCAACTTGTAACCTACTTTGATAAGATATTCTTGGTGTCATTAGATCTTTCATTTCTTTGTCTATCAGACAAAGAAGATCTATTCAACATATCTTCCAAAGCCTTAGAATATGGAGCTTTAGTATTAAATGGTGGGTTTTCAGTCTTAACAACCTTGAAATAGTTTTCATAAATATCACCATTATAGTTACCAATTGGCGCATTAATAAACATATCTGGTTGTTGGAATGAATCAGTATAATTAATGGCCAATGGTCTAATTTCCAAACATAATTTTGGAATGTATTTTTGATTAACTTCACCCATTAATTTTGGTGAAACAACAGAATAAGTCAAGTAATCACCAGAAAATTTGTCTAATACCATGGCTGATGCATATAATTTAGCAACTAAAGTTAAGTAAGGTTTAATTGAAGCTTCAGCACTTGATAATCTAGTTAAGAATTCACTTAATAAATAATGATGAGCTTTTAATTTAGAAATATTAACCATTGATGCTGACACAACTTCATAAACTCCTTTGTTTTCTTTGATAGTATCTAATGAATCTTTACACAATCTTAAAATCAATACTTCAATTGATAATAAAACTTTTTGCAAATCATCAACATCACTAATAGATTTCAAAATGTTATCCTCATTTAAATATTCAGTTTTATTTAAAAATGAAATTGAACCTTTAGCCTTTTTACCTTTATTCAAAATTTCATCAACAGTTCTAATTAAAGGTTTACCAACTGATAAAGCTAAAACATTGTTATCACCTTCCCAAGTACATTGAACGACCCAATCATTGTAGGCTTTACCAAAACCATTATATGAAGAATAACCATGACCACCACAAGCTTGTCTACATTGATCAATTAAATCAGCAGCTGACCAAGTACAAGTTGATTTCAAAGAAGCAGAATCAATAAATAAAGATTTCATATCATCAATGGATTTCATAATAACTTGCATATCATTTTTAATAACAGCTTCATCTAAAGTATCTAAAATAGTATCCATGGTATCTTGTAATTTATAAGCACCACTACTAATTAAGTAAGTGGAAGCTAAAAATGGTAATAATCTTCTTTGATGTAAAGGATAATCCAATAATTGAGTTTCCAATGCAGCTTTACCTTGTTTAAATTGTCTTCTACCAATAGCATATCTTAAAGCAATAGTGGTAAATCTTGCTCCAACTCTATAAGAGTCTAAAACCATAGTAACTCTACCACCTAATAAAGCAGAATATGATAATTGTTCTAAAGGAGGTAATTCAACTTCACCATCTCTTGAAACTTTACACCATTTTTGTAACATGAAAAATCTAGGGATTCTAACGTCTGAATATTGAATCCAACCATTATCAATACCATCTCTACCCATTTTAGCACCAATATCACCAACAGTAACACCAGGCATTAAATCATGATTAGAGTCTCTTAATGGTACAACAAAGGTTTTGACACCGTAATCTTTACCATCAACAATCAATCTAGCATAAGTGGTACAATGGGTAGCGGAATGAGCAGCACCACCAATCCACCATTTAGTAGCTCCAATATGAGGGGTGTTGATGATGAATTCATCGGATTCCTTATCAAAAGTAGCAGTGGTTTCTAAACCAGCAACGTTAGAACCATGAGCCAACTCAGTCATACCAAAACAACCATAAAGATGTTTTAATTTGTTGGTTTCTTTAGTAACAGACCAATATTTCAATTGTTCAGCGGTACCATTACCTCTAATACAAGATAAAAATAACCCTAAATTGACACCAATTCTAACGTTTAATTGGGGATCAAAAACCGAAATCAAAGAAGCTCTTCTTGCGTATTCATGAGGTTTATCGGTTTCTATATATTTAGAAACACGATCGATTCTAATAGCGGTTAATTCTCTTTGTTCAGGCTTTGATAAATCATAGAAATTTGGTTGAGCAGCTAAGATTGGATCTCTTTCCATTTGTTGAATCAATCTTTTATTTAATTCACTGGATTCTTTAGAACCTTCTAAAAAGTTATTCATCAAGACTGGATCGAATTTTTGGCTTAATCTTTCCTTTTGAATAAGCTCCTTTGGATTTGGCCCAGCGGCCGAATCAATAGTATTAGTAACGTTTAATGGATTTGACATGGTTTATCTTACTGTTTAGCTTCTGTCACTTCTGTCGCTTCTTGCACTTCTTTCACTACGTCCAGAAATAGCTATAAAAAAGATATTGGCCAGTTTTTTACTCTCAGGACAATCTTATGAATTTATAACTTTGGAATTGAGACTCCCCACAAACCACATTTACCGAGGTAGCGAAAATGAGTGCCGTCGTTTCCCAAGCGTAAACCTTAAGGCATACGCTTGGTCTTTTGGTGAGTCCGCTACCGTATGGTGTGGTACCTGTATGGTACCTCTGTGGTACCGTTAGGTATGGAGCCTGTATGCGAGTAGTTGGAGATCCTGGGGTAGGTATGGTCTGATATTTTAAGGTTGGAGGGCATGCAGTTTGCCCCAGGTTAGAACCAGACCTCCGTGGCTGCGGACTTGCAGGCAGACACCGACCCAGGTGCCACCAGGCGAACAGAGACAAACCAGAGCCAGAACGGCCAGCCATTGGAATCGATATTGATCCATAGAGCTGATGCTGTGCACGCATAGAGCTTATGGACGCACATAGAGCTGTTGGCTGTGCATAGAGCTGTTGGATGGCGATGGTGGATGGCGATGCCATTTATCCTGACAGGTAAATGATTCACAAGATGCACTCATTGTCTCAGCACCGTCGGTACAAATATTGGGTGTCAGACCATTTTTCAGCCAAACATTTGTCGTTTCACCTTTGTCTCATTATCTTCCAGAGAGACGGGCACCATTACACCATTGAGAACCTCAACTGAGAGAGCATTCATAACTGAGAACTGAGAGAACCGACAGCATCCATGACACCATGAACTTCATAACGGTGACACCATGAACTTCATAGCTACCCTGAACATCCCGACCGTGACCATCAGTGTCACCAATGCCTACAGCTTTTGGATCGAACCTTATATTTGACTATGTACACTTTTCATCTAACCTACAATTGAGGAACCAACATTTCCATTAATGGGGATTGAACAAACAAAACACCGGCAGCAAATAACACCACGTTGACTCCAATGGTGTATGCTGGCAACTTCTTGATCCCTTCTAAGTATGTTTCTTCCTTGTGTTCTCTACCTGACATATTATCTCTTTATTACCAATTGCTCTTTACAAAAATTTTTTCATTTCGTTGAAGCTGCTGAAGCTGCGGAAGTCGTGCGAGCCGCCGATTCTGATAGTGACAGTGGAAACCAAAAGAAAAATACACCAACGACTAAAGGTACAAGATGAGTTACTCTATTGCTGGTAAGCAATTAAAGTTAGATAAAGCAGAGGATGTCGAGTTTATCGCTAAAGATTTGGAATCTAAATCCACTTTAGAAAAAATCGATTTCTCTGGTAATACCATTGGGATCGAATCATCAAGAAGAATCAGTGAGATCATCTACAAATTCAAGGACTCATTGGTTGAAATTAACTTGAGTGATATCTTCACTGGAAGATTAAATACTGAGGTTCCTCAATGTTTGGAACATTTATTGCCAACTTTATTGAAGTTCCCAAAACTTACCACCATCAATTTGAGTGATAATGCGTTAGGATTACAAACTATCGAACCAATTGAGAATTATTTAAGTAAGGCTTATACTTTAGAGCATTTGATTTTATCAAATAACGGGATGGGTCCATTTTCAGGTGAAAGAATCGGAAAGGCTTTATATAAGTTATCCAAACTTAAAAGTTCTAAAAATTCCCCAAGCTTAAAAACTTTTATCTGTGGTAGAAATAGATTAGAGAACGGGTCGATGAAATATTTGACTTTAGGATTAATAAACCATAAAGATTTACAAGAGTTAAGATTGTATCAAAACGGTATTAGGCCAATTGGAATATCCATTTTAATCAACGGTTTAAGAAATAATCAAAATTTGAAAATTTTAGATGTCCAAGATAATACTTTGACCTACTTAGGTTGTAAAAGTCTTTCAGATAATTTAAAATATTGGAAATTAACTGAATTAAACTTAAATGACTGTTTATTGAAATCGAAAGGCTTCATCAAAGTTATTCCTCAATTAAACGATTCGTTAAAGACCTTAAAATTACAATATAACGAATTAGATAAACATGCATTGGCCACATTATATGATGCATTGGATTCTAAACAATTGCTGGTCGACAACTTGGAAATAAATGGTAACAAATTAGACGAAGATGACGAATTGATTGAAAAATACGTCGAGTTGTTTGAAGATAAAACTATAGATGATTTAGATGAAATGGAAGGTGAAGACAGCGATGAAGAAGATGAAGATGACGATGATGAAACTGAGCAAGATTTAGAAATCATAGATTTTGTTGAGTTGGCTAAAGAGCTAGATGACACTGATGAAGACCAAGATTCTTCTGTTGATAACATTGCTGACAAATTAGACAAGACTCATATTAAGTAGCCTCTCAGTACCTAACCATATATAATATTCCCCAGCTATACTATTCAGATCTATAACTACATCCCTACCTCTAGCTAGCTCCCTTGTATCGTGTATAATCTCCAGCCGTGTATCATCTCTAGCCGTGTAGCCCTAACGCATTTGGTATTTTTGTGTGGCTCTCTTTTTTGCAGCCCGGTTTTTTGCTATAAATTGCTGGAAATCTGCCCTGTTTTCCAAGTTTTTGTGGCATATTTTTTGTGATTCAGTTACTTTCAATGAGTGAATTCTGGGGAGAAGGGCCAAATCCTAATTGGAAACATCCTAAGGGAGCCAACGATGAAGCTTGGAAGAAGCACCGTAAAATAGAGTTTGATCCTTATGAAAATAGAACTAAAGCACAAAATTATAGAATGTTATCCAGTGCTATTACACCAAGACCCATTGGGTTTATTGGAACCATTAAGTCAAATGGGGTTAAGAATTTGGCACCGTTCTCTTATTTCAATATAGTGTCGTCTGATCCTCCGTTGTTCACTGTATCATTTTCAGGAGCTACAAACAAAGATACTTTAGATGCAATCTTGGAAAATGGTGAATTAACAATCAACATCATATCAGAGTGGTTTATTGAGGCTGCTAATTTCACCGCCCTTGCTGCCTCGCCTGAAATCGATGAATGGGCATTATCTGGATTGACTCCTGCGGACTCCATTAAAGTAAAGGCGCCTCACGTTGCAGAGTCTGGGTTTTCTGTTGAAGCAAAATTAGTGGATCATAAATCATTTGAATCAAAACTTCAACCTGGTCAGAAAGGTTCTTCGGTGGTGATAGTTGAGGCTGTTCACTTTCACGTTAGAGAAGATTTGATCGATGACGAAAGAACCGTCATCGATACTGCCAAATTGAAGCCCATTGGTAGGTTAGGTGGCAATAGTTATACCACCATTAGTTCAGGTTATGAATTACCAAGGTTTAGGTATGATGATCTATAGTTCTTGCGATTTTCACAAATACATACAAATTTTCAGCTCAATCAAACTTTTTTTAGCTAAAAGCTGCTACTGTCTCTTAAAATTCTTGAAAAAAATACGTAGAGCTACCTACCTACATATATAGCATTCAACAGCAATTTCTAAGCATAAGAGCCTAAAAAGGACTGGCAAAAGCCACTTCTCTAAAACGAGCTTGACATCGTTGGTACTACAAAATTTGAGATGGCATCTCGAGAAAAAAAAATATTCATCGAACATGTCAGCAGTCGGTTCTTTAATCTTTTGCACAGATTGTGGTAACTTGTTGGACCAAATTGGGTCCAAGGATACCATCGACTGTAATATATGCACAAAATCATATCCATCATCTCATTTTGCCGACTTGAAAGTGGTGACTACTTCTGCTGAAGATGCATTCCCATCAACATTAAAAATGAACAGATCAGCTGTCAAGACTTCTTTGAAGAACGATGACTTGGATGAAGGTGCTACAATTAAAGAGAAATGTCCAAAATGTGGTAACGAAGAAATGCAATACCATACTTTACAATTAAGATCAGCCGATGAAGGAGCTACTGTGTTCTATACTTGTACTAGCTGTGGACATAGATTTAGAACCAATAATTAAGGTAGGAGCCAAAGCTCCAAAAGAGATAACAATGGGTTTCTTTTGTAAAATAGTGTGTATATATACAATACAAATACATAAAACGGATATCATTAAGCTTCATACATGTCTAAAGCAACAATGGCAGATTCTCTAACAACTTGTTCTTTATCTTTTAAAAATGATTGTAAAACTGGTAAACATTCATCAGTGGCAATAGCACCTAAAGCTTCAGCAGCTTCATGTCTTACCATACCAGCTTCTCTTTCATCTTTCAATACTTTGATTAAAGAAGGAACAGTGACAGGATTACAAATTTGACCAAACACATAAGCAATTTCATGTTTGAATAAAGCTGAAGAATCTTCGAACCCTGAAGCTAAAGCTAAACAAGCATCATCAGTACCAATGTCTCTTAATCTGAACATTGCTCTATATCTTTCAAATAATGGTTTATCCTGGTCATTCAAAAGGTTTTGCAACTTTTCAATTTTAGATTCTTGGTTACTTGCCAAAGGTGGGGCAGGGTCAATTGAAGTATACAAAGATTTTTCCAAAACTTCGGTTTTGGAATTTTCTGATTGTTCCCACTTAATTCTTTCAATAGCCAACTCACAGGTTTGTTTGATTTCAATAGATGGATCGTTTTCATAATAATCTTGTAACATTTTTAATGATTCAACGTCTCCTAAAGCACCTAAAGCCTCAGCCGCTTCATGTCTTACCATAACTTGTTGTTGATCGTCTGCCAACACGTTTCTTAAATGTGGGGCAGCATACAAGTTGTGGGTTTGCCCCAAAACATACGCAACTTCATGTTTTAACAATTCTGAGCTATCCTTGAAACATTCAGCTATATAATCAATGGCTTTATGTACTTCATCCTCGTCTGTAGAGTCAGATCCGACGCTTTTTAAGTTGAATAACGCCCTGAATCTACTGGCTAGTTTTTCATCCCCTGATTTGTTACTCAATATATCTCTTAACTGTTCTAAAGTGGCTTGGTCGATGTCTATTTCGTCTGTCATGTTTGCAAAAGGTTAACTAAAGTGAAAAATTTTTGGACTCCAAATTTTTTTTTATGATGAGCGGAGTCGGTCGCAAAACACAAATCAAGTGATGAGGTTGAAGGTATGTCTTTATGCTGGACATTTTACAGCTAATTGTTAGTCAAAACACAGTAAGAGGTCAAAAATGGATACAAAATGTGGTCAGTTTGACATATATCGACTAAAATATTGATATTTCACTGATTTAGGCGGCATAAAACCCGAAAATGGGGGACGGAAAGTGCAATTGAAGGTCTTCATGAGGTCTCAAGAACTCTCTCACCAACCTAGTCGATCAATTCTACGCTGAAAATTCTATTTTTGGGATAATATTCTTAGGCTGCCATACAAAATTGACCCCCAAAACAACGATTCATTGATTCGTAAGATTGTTCTTCACTCAACGCATTCGACTAAAAATTTTCAACGCGAGCTTCTTTTGATTTCCAATACATTAGAAGGAATAATACAAGATGGCGGCACAAATGCAAGGAGGTATGCCAGACTTGTCTAATGCTATTGTAGCACAGGATGAAATGGGGAGACCGTTTATTATTGTCAGAGACCAAGGCAAAAAACAAAGAAAACATGGGATCGAAGCTACAAAGTCCCATATTTTGGCGGCAAGAGCAGTTGCTTCTATTGTTAAGACATCATTAGGTCCAAGAGGATTAGATAAAATCTTAGTTAGTCAAGATGGCGAAATCACCA
Source organism: Yamadazyma kitorensis (assembly GCA_030572015.1). Lineage (NCBI taxonomy): Eukaryota > Fungi > Ascomycota > Pichiomycetes > Serinales > Debaryomycetaceae > Yamadazyma > Yamadazyma kitorensis. The sequence goes on along the minus strand of JAJLZC010000002.1, from coordinate 221,446 downwards.
TTACTAATGATGGTGCCACTATTTTGTCACAGATGGACTTGGATAATGAAATTGCTAAATTATTAGTTGAATTATCAAAATCTCAAGATGATGAAATTGGGGATGGTACCACTGGGGTTGTAGTATTAGCAAGTGCCTTATTAGACCAAGCCTTAGAATTGATCGAAAAGGGTATTCATCCAATTAAAATTGCCAATGGTTTTGATGAAGCTTGTAAGATTGCTGTAGCTGAATTAGATCAAGTAGCTGACGAAATTAATATTAGTACCGAATCAACTGATTCTAATTTATTAAAAGCAGCTAAAACTTCATTAGGTTCAAAAATTGTTTCGAAATCCCATGATCAATTTGCTCAAATGGCAGTGGATGCAGTTTTAGCAGTAGCTGATTTAGAGAGAAAAGATGTTGATTTTGAATTAATTAAAATGGAAAAGAAAGTTGGAGGATCAATCGAAGATTCATCATTAATTAAAGGAGTCTTATTAGATAAAGACTTCTCTCATCCTCAAATGCCAAAAGAGATTAAAGATTGTAAGATTGCTATATTAACTTGTCCATTTGAACCACCAAAACCTAAAACTAAACATAAATTAGATATTTCATCAGTGGAAGAATTTAAAGTTTTGCAAGAATATGAACAAAAAAAGTTTCAAGAAATGATTGATTATGTTAAGAATTCAGGGGCTAACACTGTTGCATGTCAATGGGGGTTTGATGACGAAGCTAATCATTTATTATTGGCCAATGGCCTTAATGCAATCAGATGGGTAGGAGGTTCTGAATTGGAATTATTAGCCATTGCTACTAATGGTCGTATTGTGCCAAGATTTGAAGATTTATCACCAGAAAAATTAGGACATGCCGGAACTATCAAAGAATTAGAATTCGGTACCACAAGAGATAGAATGTTAGTTATAGAAGATTGTTCAAATACCAAAGCAGTTACATGTTTTATTAGAGGTTCTAATGAAATGATTATTGCTGAAGGTATTAGAGCTTTACATGATTCTATTTGTGTGGTAAGAAACTTGATCAGAGACAATAGAGTGGTGTATGGTGGAGGAGCATCAGAATTGGCTTGTTCAATCGCCGTAAGTGAAGCAGCCAACCAAAGAAAGGGAATTGATCAATATGCTTTCAGAGCCTTTTCAACTGCTTTAGACACTATTCCAACCACTTTGGCAGAAAACTCAGGGTTAGATCCAATTGAAGTGTTATCTAACTTGAAGTCAAAACAAGTCATTGAAAAGTCTTCCCATTTAGGAGTTGATTGTTTAGGTAAAGGTACTAATGACATGAAAGAATTATTTATAATTGATCCATTGATTGGTAAGAAACAACAGTTGTTATTAGCTACCCAATTGTCAAGAATGATCCTTAAGATCAATGATGTTATCATCAGTGGTAAGGACGAGTATTGATTAGCTTAGCTACCCTACCCAGTCTCCAGACCACCCCACCCCCCACCAGCTAAATCGAATAGATTTATATATATAAATTCCGTACTGTATATAAAAACTTGGCTCTCATGTCACTCTCACCCTTTTTCGTTTCTGACAAAAAAGTTGTTCAATCACAGACCGATACTACGAGAAGGGATTGTTAGGTCGATCAATTGCAGAGGCTGGGAATAAGATAAAGAGAAAACAAGTTTAGGATGGCATCAATGGGAACACCCGCCGTGGTGATGGACAATGGTACGGGATTGACCAAATTGGGGTTTGCGGGCAATGATTCACCATCATTTGTATTTCCAACTGCTATCGCTACCTCTACCATTGCCGGGAAATCAAGCAAGCAATCGGCAGCCAAAACATCGTTTTTGGCTTCCAAAAGAGGATTGGAAGACTTAGATTTTTACATTGGGGACGAGGCTATCAATGCATCTAATGGTGCCAACTATAGTTTGTCATATCCTGTTAAACATGGGCAAATTGAAGATTGGGATCATATGGAAAGATTTTGGGAAAATTCGATCTTTAAATATTTAAGATGTGAACCTGAAGATCACTATTTCTTATTAACTGAACCTCCTTTGAATCCTCCTGAAAATAGAGAAAGTACAGCTGAAATCATGTTTGAATCGTTCAATTGTGCTGGTTTATATATTGCAGTGCAAGCGGTTCTTGCTTTGGCTGCGTCATGGACTTCATCGAAAGTTAAAGATAGATCATTGACTGGTACTGTCATTGATTCTGGGGATGGGGTCACTCATGTTATTCCTGTGGCTGAAGGTTATGTAATTGGAACCGCAATTAAAAATATACCATTGGCTGGTAGAGATATAACCTTATTTATTCAATCGATATTGAGAGACCGTGGTGAACCTGATACTTCTTTACAAACTGCTGAAAAAATCAAACAACAGTTCTGTTATGTTTGTCCTGATATAGTCAAAGAATTTAGTAAATTTGACCAATATCCTCAAGAAAAGTTTGCTCAATACATTGTTGAATATACCGATAAGAATAAAACAAACACAGTTGACGTTGGATATGAAAGATTTTTAGCTCCTGAAATCTTTTTCAACCCTGAAATATGTTCATCGGATTATTTAACCCCTTTACCAACTGTAGTCGATCAAGTTATTCAAGCATCTCCAATTGATGTAAGAAAAAAATTATATAAAAATATCGTATTATCTGGGGGTTCTACCATGTTTAAAGATTTTGGTAGAAGACTACAAAGAGATTTAAAAGGTCTTGCCACCGAAAGAATCGAACTAAGTGAAAGATTAAGTGGAGTTAAAAGTACCGGGGTTGATGTCCAGGTTATATCTCATAAAAGACAACGTAATGCAGTATGGTTCGGTGGGTCTTTATTGGCTCAAACTGCAGAATTCAAAAGTTATTGCTATACAAAACAAGATTACGATGAATATGGTCCAAGTATTGTTAGAAACTTCTCTTTATTCTCAGTACCATAGACTCTACACAATATATTAGATATGTAAACTGAAAAATCTATACAAGCTCACGTGCGCCAACCAAACTTTCTAGCCTAAAATTTCTCAACTTTCATCCACTGTTCACACTGACAAGATAAGAACCAAGACGATGTCAATGTCACAGCCACAGGTAGTAGATGGTGTGGAGTTGAATCTGATCTTTAGTGGACTCAGATCAAACAATGATGACGAGAGGAATCGATATGCGGTAGAATTAAGAAAGCATCTTGAGTCGGTGGCTAGGGATTTGTCAGTCGAACAATTTAACCGATATATCAATGATATAAATAAAACGATTTTTGAGCTTTTACATGCTGACAACTCAGCCAAGTTCGGTGGTATAGCAGCGATTGATGCATTGATTGACTTCAATTCAGGAATTGGAGAAGAGAATGCCACCAAAACCGCTAGATTTTCAAATTACCTTTACCCTTTAACCTTGTCAAATGACTTGACAATTATGAAGAGGGCTACCAAGACGTTGGGAAAATTGGCCATACCGGGCGGTACATTGACTGGAGATTTCGTTGAGTATGAAGCTAAAAAGGCAATTGAATGGTTACAAAATGAAAATAAGCAACATGATCATAGAAGACATACCGCCATTTTAATGTTGAACTCATTGGCTGACAACTCACCTAACTTGTTACATAATTTTGTCAATCAAGTGTTGGAACAATTGTGGACCCAATTAATAGATCCCAAGCTAGTGATCCGTGCCGACGCTGCAGTGACCCTTCAAAAATGTATGGCCATTATATATGATAGAGATGTCAACGCAAGAAGATTTTGGATTAAGAGCTTTATAGACCTGGCTTCTAAGGTTTTGAACGATAATGATGAATTAAATGAAGGCACCTATAACCAGAGCTTTGAATCAGTACACGGTTCTTTGTTGGTGTATAGAGAATTGGTGCTTTACCATACTGATAGCTATATTGTTTCAAAGTTTGACGTGATGTATGAAAATACAATGTTGTATAAGAACCATAAGAAGTCAGTTATAAGACAAGAATTAGCAAACATTTTCCCACTAATCTGTAGGGTCAATCCAGATTTATTTGTCGAGAAATACTTACATAGGACACTATACTATTATTTATCACAATTGAAAAAGAATAAGAACCAATATAGTGAAGTTGCAAGTGCAGATAAAAGTTTTATATTTCAAAGCATAGGTTCTATTGCCTTGGAAGTTGGAAATCAAATGGCAACTTATTTAGATGCAATTCTTGATAATATTCGTGAAGGGTTGTCTTATCCAACCAATTCAAGTGTACAGCTGATTCTTTCAAATGCTGTATCAAGCACATCCGAAAATCCGTTTTTAAATGGCAATTCAACCCAAATACCAACAGGTTTATCATTGCAAACAAGTGTTTCTATGTCATCAAAATACAGATCAAGTAGGAAAAGTACCGAACCAGCCATATTTGATTGCATAGGTAAATTATCAATTTCGGTTGGGCCTGCATTAACCAAGCATTTACAGAGGGATATTTTAGATATGATGTTCAGCAATTGTTCTCTTTCAAAGCATATGCAAGAGGTACTACAAACATTGATTACTAACATACCTGTTCTTACCAACGTTATCAATGCTAAATTATTGAACTTATTAAGTTTAGTACTTTCTGGTGTTGTATTTCAACCACCTGGTTCTCCTTATGCCACAGTAAAAATGAATGAAACGTTATCTAAGGATTATAGATTAATCATGATATCAAGAGATACTGGATTAAGTATTAACAGTATTCTAAATAACTCAGAAGTGTTTGAACAACAAGAAAGTACCATTTTAGTTCAAGCTTTGGAAATGTTAGTATTTTTTAAGTTCGAAGGGTACCAGTTGAATGAATTTGTTAGATATTGCACTGTTACTTACTTAGAACACTCAAATCCAAAAGTCCGTCAAACAGCCGTGATTGCATCATGTGAAATCTTCATCAAGGATCCAATCTGTGAACAGGTTAGTGTCAATGCCTTAAATGCTGTAAATGAAATTCTTGATAAACTACTTTCAATTTCAATTACAGACCCAAGTCCAGAGATTCGTTTGGAAGGTCTTACTTGTATTAGCAATGCAGGTTGCTTCGATCCCCAATTATCTCAAGCTGATAATTTAAGATTATTATTCATAGCATTAAATGATGAAGTATTTAGTATTCGTAAAGTGGCCATTGCACTTTTGGGGCGTCTTTCATCAATAAATCCAGCATATATAGTTCCATCATTAAGAAAGACTTTAATCCAATTATTATCTAGGTTAGAATATTCAACAGCAAGTAGAAGGAAGGAAGAAAGTGCCACATTGTTGTCATTGTTGATCGCTAATTCGAAAGATTTGACTAAGGCTTATGTGAAGCCAATTGTTGAGGCCCTTCTTCCAAAAGCAAAAGATGCAAGATCATCAGTTGCAGCAAGTGCCATTAAGTGCTTAGGAGAGTTATCGATTGTTGGTGGGGAAGATCTTAAGCCTTTTATACCTGAGTTGATGCCACTTATTATTGATACGTTCCAAGACCAAAGTTCATCATATAAGAGAGATGCAGCATTAAGAACTTTAGGTCAGCTTGCAAGTTCCTCTGGATATGTTATACAACCACTTTTGGACTATCCTCAATTGTTAGGTATGTTGGTTAATATCTTGAAGCTGGAAGCTTCACCGACCATAAGAAGAGAAACAGTAAGATTATTGGGTATTTTAGGTGCTTTGGACCCTTACAAGCATCGTGAAGTGGAACAAAACTCAAAGAGTATACCCTCGGAGCAAAATGCACCACCGGTTGATGTTGCCTTGTTAATGCAAGGTATGTCACCTTCTAACGATGAATACTACCCCACTGTTGCAATTACAAACTTGATGAAGATCTTGAAGGACCCATCATTAAAAGTGCACCATAGTAAGGTCATACAAGCCATTATGTACATCTTTCAGACCTTGGGCCTCAGATGTGTATCTTTCCTTCCTCAAATCATTCCTGGTATCATCAACGTAATGCAATCTTGTGAACTAGCCATGAAGAAGTTTTATTTCCAACAATTGGGTGCATTGATTTTAATTGTCAAACAACATATAAGGCCTTTTCTCCCTGAAATCCTAGGTGTGGTTAAAGAATTTTTTGAACTAAACGATGAAAATAATATAGCAGTCATCATAATAAATCTTATTGAATCGGTTTCAAGGGCTTTAGATGGGGAATTCAAAATGTTTTTGCCTGAAGTCTTGACATTGCTTTTAAACGTATTTGAACAGGATAAATCACCTAAAAGAGAAACTACTTTGCACGTCTTAAAATGTTTCGTCATCTTTGGCAATAACATTGAAGATTATATCCATATTATAGTTCCTAGCATTGTGAAAATGTTTGAAAGTGGCCCTATCTTATTAAGAAAGGCCGCCATTGAGACAATAGGTAGATTATCCAAAAACATCCTTATCAATGATATGGTATCAAGAATTATTCATCCTCTTATTAGAGTCTTGAAACAAGACACCGATGAGTTAAAAGTCACTACAATGAATACCATGTGCTATTTACTTTTACAGTTAGGGACCGAATTCACTGTTTTCATTCCATTAATTAAAAGAGTACTTTTTGATAAGAAAATCACAGCCAATACTTTTGATCAATTGGTTAATAAGTTGTTGAATGGAGATCCATTGCCTGCCCAATTAAATATTTATAAGGATTATGACATCCATTTAAGTCATTTTGATATTCCAAATAGTGAAGTGCTGCTTAAGAAGTTGGCATTCAACCAAGCTGCTTTAAAATCTGTATGGGATCCTAGCCAACATAGAACAAGAGAAGATTGGCTGGAGTGGATAGCAAAGTTGAGTAAAGAATTATTAAGACATAGTCCTTCTCATGCCATTAGAGCCTGTGCTCCACTTGCCACAGACTATTATCCATTGGCAAAAGATTTATTCAACGCAAGTTTTGCTAGTTGCTGGAATGAATTGTATTCACAAAACCAAGAAGAGTTGGTGGAGTCATTATGTATAGCATTATCATCACCAAATAATCCACCAGAAATTCATCAAATCTTGTTGAATTTGGCTGAATTTATGGAACACGATGATAAGTCGTTACCAATTGCAATTACGACCTTAGGTCAATATGCTCAAAGATGTCATGCATACGCTAAGTCCTTACATTATAAAGAATTAGAATTTTATGAAGAACCTACCACTCCAACAATCGAGTCTTTAATTACCATTAATAACCAATTACAACAATCTGATGCTGCTGTAGGAATCTTAAAACATGCACAACTACACCACGACTTGCAATTGAAAGAAACTTGGTTTGAGAAGTTACAAAGATGGGACGATGCGTTACGTGCTTATAATGACCGTGGAAAGAATGAGCCTGATAACATGGAAATCACTATGGGTAAAATGAGATGTCTTCATGCTTTGGGAGAATGGGAGCAGTTATCAGAATTGGCCCAAGGTAAATGGAGTAATTCATCAAGTGAAATCAAGAGAGGTATTTCGCCATTAGCAGCAGCAGCTGCTTGGGGTCTTGGCCAATGGGATAGAATGGAAGATTACATCAAGGTCATGAAACTGGAATCTCCAGATAGAGCATTCTTTAATGCTATTTTAAGCTTGCATAGAAATAACTTTGAAGATGCTTCCAATCATATTCTTAAAGCCAGAGATTTATTGGTTACCGAAATAACAGCATTAGTAAGTGAAAGTTATAACAGAGCTTATGGGGTAGTTGTAAGGGTCCAAATGTTGGCCGAGTTGGAAGAAATCATCAAATATAAATGTTTACCACATGGTTCAGAAAAGAGGGCTGTAATGAGAAGAACTTGGAATACGAGGTTACTTGGATGTCAAAGAAATGTCGATATTTGGCAAAGAATGTTAAAAGTTAGAGCCTTGGTTATTAAGCCTAAACAGGATATGGAGATGTGGATTAAATTTGCTAATTTGTGTCGTAAATCTGGTAGATTGAATTTAGCAGAGAAATCCTTGAATTCTTTATTAGAAGAAGGATCCCCAGAAAACCCTTCAAGAGCTCCACCACAAGTTGTTTATGCTCAGTTGAAATATATGTGGGCCAAGGGTCAGCAGAGAGAAGCTTTAAGACACTTGGTCGATTTCACTACCAGAATGTCTCAAGATTTGGGCCTCAACCCAAACGATCTTATTACTCAACCGTTACCGTCTGAAGGGCCAGGTATTCCAAAACATGTTGAAGATTATACAAAGTTGTTGGCCAGATGTTTCTTAAAGCAAGGTGAATGGCAAATTGCCTTAAACGGTAGCTGGAAGTCGGAGACTTCTGAAATTATCTTAGGTGCTTACTTATTGGCTACTCATTTTGATGATAAGTGGTACAAAGCATGGCATAATTGGGCTCTTGCTAATTTTGAAGTTATTTCATCGTTCACGTTGCAAAACAACATGACTGAAATTAATCATAGCGAACAAATTGAAGAAGTGTATGAAAATGGCAATAATGCAAATACTGAAGAGTCCCAAGTTAATATTAGAACGTCTAGTATTCCAATGGAAGCAATTCAACGTCACGTTGTCCCTTCAATCAAAGGTTTCTTCCATTCAATTGCACTTTCAAGTTCTAATTCATTACAAGACACATTAAGGTTGTTAACCTTGTGGTTTAACTTTGGTGGTGTTCCTGAAGCTGCACAGGCAATGACGGAAGGTTTTAATATGGTCAAGATAGATAAGTGGCTAGAAGTTATTCCCCAATTAATTTCTCGTATCCATCAACCTAATCAAGTGGTTAGCCGTTCCCTTTTTGGTTTGCTAAGTGATCTAGGTAAGGCACATCCTCAAGCTTTAGTGTATCCTCTTGCTGTCGCTGTTACTTCCGAGTCTATCAGCAGAAAGAAAGCTGCATTGTCAATCATAGATAAGATGCGTATACATTCAGCCACATTGTTTGAACAATCAGAGATGGTCAGTAAGGAGCTTATTCGTGTGGCTGTTTTGTGGCACGAGCAATGGTACGAAGGATTGGAGGATGCTTCAAGGCTATTTTTTGGTGAAAAGAACACTGAAAAAATGTTTGAGGTGCTAGCACCTTTACATATAATGCTACAAAAAGGACCAGAGACAATGAGAGAGTCTTCCTTCGCTAATGCATTTGGTAGAGAATTGGCCGACGCATATGAATGGGTATTGAACTACAGACGTACCAAAGATGTTACCAATTTGAATCAAGCATGGGATATCTATTACAATGTTTTCCGTCGTATTAGTAGACAACTTCCTCAATTGTCAAGTCTCGAATTACAATATGTTTCACCTAAATTGGAAGTTTCAAATGATTTGGAATTGGCAGTTCCAGGAACTTACGAAGCTGGAAAGCCAGTTATTAGAATTGCTAAATTTGATTCTACAATTCCAGTTATTTCTTCTAAACAGAGACCAAGGAAGTTGTCAATGCGTGGTAGTGATGGTAAGGAATACCTTTATGTCCTTAAAGGTCACGAAGATATTAGACAAGATAACCTTGTGATGCAACTTTTTGGTTTGGTCAACACCTTGTTATTGAACGATCCAGAATGTTTCAAGCGTCATTTGGATATCCAACGATACTCTGCCATTCCATTGTCACCAAAAGTCGGTTTATTAAGTTGGGTTCCAGATAGTGATACGTTCCACGTTTTGATAAGAGAATATCGTGAATCAAGGAAGATCATATTAAACATTGAACACAGAATTATGTTACAAATGGCTCCAGATTACGATAGTTTGACGTTGCTTCAAAAAGTTGAAGTATTCACTGGTGCTTTGGATAATACAAGAGGTCAAGATTTGTACAAAGTACTTTGGTTGAAATCCAAGTCTTCGGAGGCTTGGCTCGACCGTCGTACTACATATACCAGGTCTTTGGCTGTTATGTCTATGGTCGGTTATATCCTTGGATTGGGTGATCGTCATCCTTCAAATTTGATGTTGGACAGAACTACAGGTAAGGTTGTTCATATTGATTTTGGTGACTGCTTTGAAGCTGCAATCTTAAGAGAAAAATACCCAGAGAAAGTCCCATTCAGATTGACAAGAATGTTGAATTATGCTATGGAAGTAAGTGGTATCGAAGGTTCTTTCAGGATAACCTGTGAACATATAATGAGGGTTTTGAGAGATAATAAAGAATCTTTAATGGCCATATTGGAAGCGTTTGCGTATGATCCATTAATCAACTGGGGATTTGATTTCCCTACTAAGGCCGTCGCTGAAGCAACTGGGATCAGGGTCAACCAAGTGAATGTGGCCGAATTGCTAAGAAATGGTCAAATTGATGAACCTGAGGCAGTTAGGCTAACAAAGAGGAATGAGTTGGAAATTAGGAATGCAAGAGCTGCTCTTGTATTGAAGAGAATCACTGATAAACTAACAGGTAACGATATCAAACGATTGAGTGGATTGGATGTCCCAACTCAAGTTGACAAGCTTATTCAACAAGCTACCAGTGTTGAAAACTTATGCCAACATTTCATTGGTTGGTGCTCCTTCTGGTAAATGATCTGTAAAGTAATATATATATATATTAAACACTATGCAATTTTTTTGGAAGCATTGGTGAACCCGACTCCTTTAATGGATAGGTTGAACATCTCAGTGGATTCATCATCTTCTTTTAAAAACCCTTCGGTTGCAAAAATGGACTTTATATCTCTAAGAATCCATATGAGATCTTCATTGACTTGATCCTTATGTATCTTCAACCTACCAACATCCTCTTTACCTATGGTCATAAAACACAACGCCAACAGCAACTGATTTTTTCCTACAAAGCAACTGGTACTTAACTCATTGAGTAGCTTGTATGAAGCCAATTCAGCAACGTCCTCCGGCAAACTACCTGGAGTACCAACCGCATCGGTGAATATTCTCCAGCCCTTTTTCAGTTCGGCTACAAGTGTCATACCAAACCCTGGGGATTTACCACTATTTTCACCTCTCCATACATCGGCAGATATGTTTACTTCGACACCAGTAGGGCGAAGGATATTTCTTGAGGTTTCAATCATTCTGTTAACAACAGAAGGTGACACTCTAGCGCAATGAGCTACACCTCTGATGGCAGAAAACTTGGGCATATCTAACGCATGCATCGTCAATGGTTGGGGTATCAATGAATTACAAAGCAAATGGACCTCACCACCTCCCAAAGGAGGAGCACCTCTTTTCAAAATATGTATGGAAACTTCTCTCACACCAAACTTATCCATCAAAGGAATCATCCCCCACTTTAGACTATCCACCGATGGATCGTCATTGCTTAAACTGGTTAACCCTTTGAATATTATGGAGAACTTCTTCTTTGAAAATGGCGCCAAATACAACATCGGCTCAAGATAGTAGCCTATAGGCTTCCCATTAGGACAAACATGTGTCACTTCTCCTCCCGTTATTATACCGGGTCTATATATGACGGTAGTACCGGTGTACGATATTTCTATTTGGGACCCATTGGTTACCGATTCCAAGAGTCTCAAGAACGATACTTCATGGTCCTTCAAACCGGGATTCATCTCTCCCGATCTTATTTTGGTGATTTTGATGGCACATCCTGCTAACGTGGCCAACACCAACCGAAACGTGAAGTTTTTCGTGGATTCGAAGCTTACAACGGTTGCTTTCTTGGATGACATAGTGCTACTGGTGATGCCTTCCTAATATTTTTTTTTTCTGCAAGAACTGAGATGCCTCGCCGGTCACGTGATGCAATCTCGCAACGATTTTGCCAACTTTGAGAACGAAAGCTGGCAACCACGAAGCAGTCTTACATCGATTGGGTCGTATATTAGAGGACTCGATGGAACAATCAAACAAAAGACGGACAGATGAAGATACAGACAATAGTGGATCGTCGAAGAAACCGAAGATAGAAGGGGAAGGCGGACTACTAGACGATGAGCTCAATGATATACTCAATCAGCAAATGCCGAACGTCCAGCCTCCAATAAAGAATGGCAATAGTGATATGAATATAGACTTTAACAATTTGCCTGATGACTTGCTAGACTCTGTGGACGCCACTATATCCACGCCTGACTTGTTGACTCCAAACAACGGGACGTTCAGCCGATCTGCAACCCCCATCAATGGATTAGATTTGAAACAATTGACTTCCTCACTTGCAGAAGAACCGAAGAGACTGATGTCGAATATGCAAGTCAACACCACAGCTTCCAGCAACGGGCAATTCCATGGCCAAGCATCAAATTCTGTGCCTGCACCTACCAACCAGCTTCATAGTAATGATCCCACCAAGTTAAACGATGCGTTGGCGGCAGCAGGGGTGGATATCCATCAAGAAGAAGAATATTTGATGCAGCAAAGAGCCAATAGGTATGCTCCTAGAGTGGCCCAGTCGCAATCTTTTAATGCTCAAGCACAACAACAAAGAATCCCAACTACATTTTTGAACCCATATCATGTTTCACCATTTATGCAGAAAGTAGCAAGAGAAAATGGTGTAATACAAAATTTCTTGAGTGATCCTGAACTATTAGAATTGATGTCAGTCTCATGTGAAAAATGGATGTCAGATATAATAACGAAGGTTGTGATAATGTCACGTCATCGTCAAAGAGGGATTCCAAATTTAAATAAACAGAAACCTTCTTCAATTGCTAGATCCGAACTATCCAAAGAACTAAGAAATTTGGCTCATAAACAAAAAGATCTCGAACAAAAGAGAGTCAACAAAAGAATAGCCCTTGGGCTTGAGAAAACAGATGAATCCAATAAAGATGATGCTAACAAAGGTGGTGCAGACGAATCCTTACATAGAGCAGCCAATGCTACCGCCGCCATGATGACTATGAACCCAGGAAGGAAAAAATATTCTTGGATGACTTCTGGAGCTGGTGGATCCAGCGGTAACGATGTGAGTGGTGGTGTTGACAAAGATAGCAACGCCAAAAAGAGCCATATCTTAGCTGCTCGAGGTGAAAATGGATTAAGATATAGAGAAATAAGGACTGGGAAAGCCGTGACAATGAAAGATTTGTTGGCTGCCATAGAAGATGAAAGAATAGGTGTTGAAAAAGCCATCATCAAAGGCTATTCAAAATTAAGAGACTAGTTTTCTTCAATATGTATCTTTATGTAACTAAATAAACGTAACGTTGTATAGTAATAAGCTCCAAAACCTTTGCCAAAGTCGCGATGTTGCGTCTCCGAAACCTAAGCACCAAAAGGGCGTGGATGCGACACAATTGAGTGCAAAAAGTAAACAAAATCATAGATCATAGCGGCTAAGATTTGGACTTGCAAGCGGTGTAGAAGAATATGGCAGACTTTACCTTGACAAGCTACTTCAATAGCTTTGATATTGACAAGCTTCAGGACGAGCCTATGACGGATCTGGCGCTGAAGCTAGACTCGGTGACAAATAGCTTGGCCAATGATTCGGAAGCGCTATTAAATGACAATGAGTTATTTGAGGATGTCCTTGATTTGACAAATGGGTTTAAAGGGTTGGATACGGCCCAAAGAAAACAGCTATCATACTTGGTTGCTTCGTCTTATAAGACTGTGTGCTCCAGCGTCAGGCGCTCAATCGAGTCGGGTGATTTCATCGAATCGATCCCTCAGATTAAAGGCATCCTAGAGAGATATGGCTACCTAATATTTGTGTTATTGAATATGCTTGGGAAAGTAGACTCCAGCAGCCTTACGGGCCAATCCAGATCAAGAACTAAAAACCAATCTGACGATTGGAAGGCAAATTGTGCCCAAGTTCAAGATTTATTGGATTCAGTTGAAGCATGTTTACATCTTGAACTTTCCAAGATCTTTGTCACAACCCCCGAAAAAACGGCCTTTTTAGAACTTTATAATAGACCGTTCTTTCACTTGATGGAAACCCCTGAACGAATGAAATCAACTCCGATTAGAACCGTCATGTTTAGGTGCATTTGTATGATGGTGAAAAGTCATCACCATTCAACTACAGTTCAAAACTCCATCATTCAGTCACTTACTTATTTCCTTCATCTTCCTCCTTATATGGGTGAATTGCTTCATATGCTCGATACCGAATACGAATACGGAGCCTTGACAGAAGAAGTGTTAAGAGAAATTTCCCAGATTGAATTCAACTCAAACGATAGTAATGGTCCAAGATCGGTTTCAGATTTCCTTGTCAGTCTATCACAACTAAGTCCAAGATTGATCTTGAAGCAAATGGCATCAATTGCCCAGTTACTTGATAATAGTAATCAAACATTGAGATGTTCTGTCGTTGAATCCTGTGGTAATATTGTTGTAGACATCATAAAGTCCGATGAAGAATATAAAAATCTGGCGAATGAGGATACAAGAGGTGACAAAGGAAATCAGCACGTTGAAAGTTTAATTGATTTACTTCAAGAAAGATTACTTGATCAAAATCCATATGTTAGAACAAAAGCAATTCAGGCATTGAGTAAAATATGTAGTTTAGACGTTAAATTTTCAAGGAGAAGACAAATCATTATGGCATTAGCAGTTCGTTCACTTGAAGATCGAAGCACTTTGGTAAGAAGAAATTCTATAAAGCTTATGTCGAAATTGGTTTTGAATCATCCTTTTGCAACTATTCATGGCACTCAACTTCCTTTAAGTAAATGGAAAATCAGATCAGAGGAAGCTGAAGAAGTATTAAAGCAGTATCTTCCAGCAGACCAAATCGCAAATGAGAATGATGAAAGTGAGGAAGATGAAGCTTCAAGCAAAGAAAATGATGATATGGAAGTAGACGAAGAGGACGCTAAAGAAAAAGAAGAGGCGACTAATGAAGAAATGAAAACAAAAGAAATGGAATTAGAGGAAGAAGAAGAAGAAGATGACGACGACGACGAAATTGATCATGAAAAACTCAATGCTTCGATGATGGAACAAGAACAAGAATTACCGGATGCTAGTATACTAGTTAAAGCAAAATTGACCGCTCAATACTACGAAGACGCAGTTTCATTCATCGAAACTGTTCACAAAGGTACAGAAACCGTTTCAAGTTTATTATTCTCCAAGAATAGAAATGAAGTCTTAGAATCGATGGACTTTTTAGTACTAGCCGATGCTTTTGGTATTGAAAATGCCAGTCTAGGAATACGTAAAATGCTTCATTTAGTTTGGATGAAAGGATCTTCTGATGAGGGTAAATCTATTTCTTCACATCTTATTGACTGCTACAAGGAACTTTTTCTAACAGCCCCAGATGATGCTTCGCCAACTCAAAAAGCATCCCATGTTGCAAAGAATTTGATTGGTATCACCCTAGCTTCTTCATTAGCCGACTTGGCATCATTTGAAAAGTTGCTTTGTATGTTGTATAATGAGAAATTAATCTCAAATGATGTATTGTCAATCCTTTGGCAGATTTATGGTCATAAGACTGACCTGCTAGTGGAAGATCAAATCGAGTCTTCCAGGACTCAAAGACGTGGTGCAATTATAATTTTAGGTATGATAGCTCTTGCTGACTTTCAAGTTGTTCTCAAGGGCCTTGATCTTATTCTTAACACTGGCTTAAATATGGAAGGCTATAATGACCTAGAACTATGTAAATATAGTTGTATTGCTTTACAAAGGATTGTCCCCACCCTATCGAAAAGTAAAGATACCATGTTCTATAAAGTTGAGAGAGAAGATGAAATTATTGAAAAATTGACTCAAATATTAGTGACAAATAATGATAGCCCAAGTTGGTACAGTGTAGCTGAGCAAGCAGTTGCTGCTATATTTAGAGTTTCAAATGCTCCTGATACTGCTTGTACTCGAATTTTAAATCAACGTGCGGTGGAAGTTTTTAAAACCACTAGTGATTCTTCGACCCAAGTGTTCGCTTTATCACAACTATTATTTATTGTTGGACATGTTGCCATTAAGACCATTGTATACTTGGAGAAGCTTGAAACATTTTTCAAAAAGAAAAAGCATGATACTGAACAAGGGCAAGGGGCCAACAAAAAGGATAATGAAGAAAATGAACTTGAAATGATCGGTGGTACAACTGAAGATGATTTTACTGATGCAGTTATTTATATCAAAGAAAAAGAATTGTTGTACGGCGACAATGCCTTATTAGCCAGATTTGGCCCCATTGTTAAAGAGATTTTATCAAACAGTAAATCTTATGATAGTGTAACCCTTCAAAGGTCTGCTGTTTTGTGTATGGTGAAATTGATGTGTGTTTCTTCTAAGTTTTGTGAAGAAAACCTCCCATTACTAATAACCATTATGGAAAGGTCACCAGATCCGGTCATCAGGTCAAACTGTGTACTCGGTTTAGGGGATATGGCTGTTTGCTTCAATAACCTTGTTGATGAAAATACTGATTTCTTATATCGTCGTCTTACTGATGATAATATAATGGTGCAAAGAACATGCTTGATGACCGTCACTTTCTTGATTCTTGCGGGCCAAGTCAAAGTAAAGGGCCAACTTTCATCAATGGCCAAATGTCTTGAGAATGAGGATCAAGGTATTAGTGATATGTGTAGACTTTTCTTTACTGAATTGGCCACCAAAGACAATGCTATTTATAATGGGTTTATTGATATTTTCAGTGGTCTTTCACATGATAAAACCTTAGAGAAAGATTCAATGAAGAGAATTGTTAAATTCTTAGTAGGGTTTATTGAAAAGGAAAAGCATCAAAAGAAATTATCTGAAAAATTGCTTGTCAGATTAAATAAGACCCAAAACACCGAACAATGGAACGACGTTGCATTTGTTTTGCAATCAATTCCTTACAAGAATGAAGCCATCACTAAAGCCTTAGAGGATGGCTTTAAAATGGTCGAAGCCTAGATACTTATATATATAAGACTCTGTTAATCACTTCATCCTGGATCTCATCTCTGGCACCAACAAAACGACCCGCATCGAAATCATTTTTTTCCATTGACCTTCAGCAATTGTTATTAGTCTAAGTATGGGGATTCAATTGATTCAAGATCAAATCCTGAAATTGCTGGATATTAGTGGACTAGATCCCGCCAATTTGAAAGTGTTGATATGTTCCTTATTATCGTTTCCTTTCAGCGCAATTTTTAAGAGATTACCTGATAATGACTATGTATTAAAGAACGTTTACATTGTATTGGTTTCGTCGTTCTATATATTTGGGATTCTTGAATTGTACCAGGGGCTTATGTCACTTTTAGGTGCATCATTGGGATCATATTTGATCACAAGATACCTAAGAACAGATTCAATGCCTTGGGTGAATTTCATATTTTTAATGACTTATTTAAGTTATCATCATGTTCATGAACAATTCTTTCAACAATATGATCCGACAGTAATAGACATTACTGGGGCTCTTATGGTTATGGTGATGAAATTGACTTCTTTTGGATGGAGTATCCATGATGCTAGGCACCCGAAAGAATTGTTGACTCCATACACCAAATCCAGAATAATTCCAAAACATCCAAATATCTTGTCATATTTAGGTTACTCCTTCTTCTATGCTTCATTATTAACGGGACCTGCGTTCGATTATGCTGACTACGACAGGTTTATTCATAATACGTTGTTTGAAGACGTTCCAGAGTCCAGAAGACCAGGTAAAAGAAAGAGAAGAATCCCAAGAAGTGGAAGGGTTGCTTTAATGAAAACCTTACAAGGGTTTGGCTGGGCTTACTTGTTTGTAATCGTACCAAAATATATCACTTTAGAGTACATATTCGATGAAAAGTTTATGACCCAACATGGTTTCTTTTATAGGGCCTTTTATATGTGGGGTATGGGATTTTTCTTTAGATTGAAATATTATTGTATCTGGACTATAGCTGAGGGAGCATGTATTCTTTGTGGGATTGGATATAATGGGTATGATAGCGTTAGAGATAAGTTCAAGTGGGATAGGGTACAAAATATTGATACGCTAGCATTTGAAACAGGTCAAAACGTCCATATTTGTTTGGAAGCTTGGAATATGAATACTAATAAATGGTTAAAAAACTATGTCTATGTCAGATTGGCTAGAAAGGGAAAGAAGCCAGGATTCAAAAGTACCCTTGCTACGTTTGCCACTAGTGCATTCTGGCATGGAACAAGACCAGGCTATTACTTGACATTTATTATGGGTGCTTTATTGCAGACTGTTGGCAAGATTTATCGTAGAAATCTTAGGCCAATGTTCATTGACAAAGATGGTAATAAGTCCAGATACAAGACAGTATACGATATAATATGCTACTTTGTCAATCAATTAGCCTTTGGATTCATTGTTCAACCATTTGTGATTCTTGATCTCGGTAGATCGCTTTATGTTTGGAAGACCGTGAACTTCTATGTTGTAATAGGAACCGTGATAACATTTGCCTTATTTAGGGGTCCATACAGTAAACAGGTTGTTAAATGGTGCAAGAAATACCATATGAGCAATGACGTAGCTCCAGTTGGACCCAAGAGACTAAATCACGCCGAATCTCAACGAGTAGTTCAAGTATTGAACTCGTATATTTCCAAAGATAGGGACCTTATCGATTCTCCAACATTGGGGGTTCCCTCTTTAGAAGACCTTGAAAACATGGATGGCAAAGAAATCGACGAGGAAATACAAGAACTAGCCGAAGCCTGGAAGACTTTCAGGGAAAGAAAGGGTCAAGATGACATTGACGGATTGAAAAATGCCTATAATAATTTCGTTGATGAAATCAATGGCATTTTTAATGAACACAAAACCACCATTCATGAAAAGATCGATGTAGCAACGAAAGATCCCATTAAAAAAGATTGAATGGAATTTCGATGACGTAAATAGGTTTACATGTGTGTATGATCACACCGCCAGTTTTAATGCACGACGTCTTGAATATCAAAAGCAGTGCCAACCTAAAAGCTCTCAGTACTTAAACTCAAAACGAGCCTCTGAAATTT
The DNA here is from genome assembly GCA_030572015.1 of Yamadazyma kitorensis. Classification (NCBI taxonomy): domain Eukaryota; kingdom Fungi; phylum Ascomycota; class Pichiomycetes; order Serinales; family Debaryomycetaceae; genus Yamadazyma; species Yamadazyma kitorensis. The sequence goes on along the minus strand of JAJLZC010000002.1, from coordinate 202,619 downwards.
TTCAATTTAGACATTTGGGGAGAGGGCTGTACTTATAATGATACTGTCAAGGATTAGAGCGCTTAGGCCATTGAGATTAAGTCGGTGGAACTCTTCCAGCGCCAAGCCCAAGACCGGGGTTGTGTTTATGAACATGGGAGGCCCATCGACCGTAAAAGAAACGTATGACTTCTTGTTCAGGTTGTTCTCAGACGGGGACTTGATACCATTTGGGCCCTTCCAAAGCATTTTGGCTAAGTTCATTGCCAAGCGTAGAACACCACAAATTGAAAGCCATTATGCTGAAATTGGAGGTGGGTCGCCTATTCGTTATTGGTCTGAGTACCAATCTAAAAAGGTCTGTGAAATCTTGGATAACACCAACCCAGAAACTGCTCCACATAAGCCATATGTTGCTTTTAGATACGCTAACCCATTGACTGAGGCTACTTTGCAACAGATGAAAAGTGATGGAATTAGCAGGGCTGTTGCTTTTTCACAGTACCCCCAGTTTTCCTATTCGACCACAGGCTCGTCCATGAACGAGCTATACAGAAAGACTTTAGAGCTCGATCCGCAACGTTCGATCAATTGGTCGTTTATTGATAGATGGCCAAAGAACGAAGGCTTTGTCAATGCATTTGTTGATCATATTGAAGCTAAAGTGAATGAATTTCAGAAAGAAAACAGAAAGAATGTGGTTATACTCTTTTCAGCCCACTCACTTCCAATGCAAATCGTTAATCGTGGTGATTCATACCCAGCTGAAGTAGCTGCTTCAGTCTATGCTATTATGGAAAAATTGAACTTTAAATACCCATATAGATTAGTTTGGCAATCTAAGGTTGGTCCAAAAGCTTGGTTGGGTGGCCAAACTGCCAAGATTGTTGGGAAATTAGAAAAAGATGAAGCTATTGATGGTATTGTTCTTGTTCCCATAGCCTTTACTTCGGATCATATTGAAACCTTGCATGAACTTGATATTGAATTAATGGATGACTTGGTTTACCCTGAAAAGGTGAAAAGAGCAGAATCCATGAATGGCAATGAAGTTTTCATTAATGGGTTGGCTGATTTGGTCAAACTGCATTTGAATTCAGGAGAAATACATTCTAAGCAATTGGAACTTGATAATATATTAAGCAGAGAGTATTCTAAAAGCTCATTCCATCAACCAAATGAAATGTTTGGAGAACAAAAGAAATGATGTGATTATATAACATTAAAAGTACATGTAAATACAAAATATGAGCTAGATATTCCTTGTAGTTCAAAGATATTCAATCTGAATCATCTTCATTTTCAGGATCGAAAAGATCCAAATCCAAAGAAGCAGCCTCTTCAGCTTTTTCGGTTTTACGCTTGTTAGCTCTGGAGCTTCTTCTTTCTAGTTTAGGAGCATCAATGTCGCCAGATTTCCGTTCTTCATTTACCGTCTCCTCAACTGTTGCTGGCCCTTCAAGACCTAGTTCTCTCCGTACAATTTCATCTCCCTTTAAGGATGCCATTGCAAGCATACCCCGTCGCAATGAATCTTCAGCTGGCCAAATGAAATTATTAGGATGTGTTTGCAAAGCGGTACCATTTGGAGCAGGTGGGACTTTAGTAAATTTGGACAACTTCATTCCGTACTTTAGTACTTCGTCTATATCTAATGATTTGATTGAATCATTGAAATCGGTAGTTTTAGTTGGTAACGATGGGAGATTCTTCAAATCAGACCTAAAAGAAAGTAGCTGTCTTAAGACACTTCTTGACCTATCATCCAAATCCTTTCTTTCTGCCTCTAAACCTTCAATCTTTTCACCCAATTGTTTGTGTCTTTCAAGTTCTTGAACTTTTTCAAATACAATTTGATTCGTTTCAAGTAGAGATTTGACCAATTCGTCTAAATCTTCACCATCGTACGTCGTGACTTTTGTGGAAATAACTGCAACCTTGCTTTCAAACTCTTCTATGGTCTTCATTATTTCTAATTCATTCAACTTCTCTTCAAGCAATTGATCTCGTGGTTTTGGAGGCACTGATCTTGCATTTGCTCGAATAGGATTCAACGACGACACTTGATACGGCGTCGATGGGAATGAGTTGGATTGACTGGGCGAAACAGATTGATTCAATCTCACAGACGACGATACCCTCGATATCGGCCTAGAGTTTGCCTCTGCTTTCCTTGGTATCATACTCAATGAAACTTAAACTTTTTCTCAATTACTGAACTTTTAGAGCGAGTATACAAAGGTTCAATAATAAGACTCGTTTACTATTTGTCTAATATACATTATATAATCAACGATGAGGTTCTGACTCTTCACGAATCGAAGAAGCCCATGCTTTGATTTGTTCAGGTTCCAACACATCAAAGCGGGTGGGAGGACCCGAGCCATAGTAGTCAGGAATTTCAATGAAATTCCTCAATCTTGGATTAATGTTGCCAGACTCTACGATTGGATCACCCCAATTAACCAAAAGCTCACAATCGTTGATAGTATTGTGATTCATAAATAGAATTGCTTTCTCTGCATCTTCACGAAATCTGTAAATGATTTTACAGGAATTGAAATCTTTAGATAATGTGAGACTTATTATATCACCAAAACTAAGAAAATGGGTCTCAAGTTCTTTCTCTGTAAACCTAGAAGATAACCCTTTGATTTGAACGGTGATATTATTTGGATCAGTGAACTTGTTTAGTGGGGGTTGGGATTGAGGCAATTGAATGGATTTTAAGTCTATGGCTGCCTTTGAAACCTCTTGATCTCCAACAGCAGATGTTGATAACTTGATAGGGCTCCGGTTTATTACAAGTCCGTTCATCTCTCTGTAAGCGATTTGCTGAGTTGCACTAGAGTTAAACTTGATGAATCCAAAACCTCTTGATCCCCCCGTAGTTGGGTCTGTCATGATCTTAGCTTGTCTTACTGAAGTTGGAAATTTTGCATTGAAAACGTCAAAAAGTTGGCTCTCGGTTACTTGGACATCTAAATCATTAACAAATAAAGAAAAATCATCCTGTGGCTTTCTATTGAATTGCTTATTGTTATCATCTTTGTCTTTTTGGCCACCAGATGCTTGATTTAATTTCAATCTTTTATTGGTACCCGGTATAAGAGATCCATTCTTAAGAAAGGCTGAACTAAGCGCTGCTTGATTTGGGAAAGTAACAAAACAATATAAGGGTCGTCCCATATTTTGAGGATCCGTCCTGTCTCTTATTATCTTGACAGATATAGGTGATTCGCCAACGCTTTGCCATATTCGTATAATCATATCTTCATTCCACTCACTTTCTAGGTCTCCCATCCAAATTTGATGCTGGGGCTTATTACCATTAAAGTTTCTCTTGCCATTGATGTTCCCACCATTACCTGCGTAAGAATTGTGATCATACCTCTTTGTATTATGTGAAAAACCACCCCTACCATAGCTTCCCTGTTGGTTTCGACCAAACGGTCTCTTATTACCACCTGAATAAGACATCCCAACTCACTTTGTCCTCTTACTGAATAACTTTCAGAATGCGAAGAGACGAAATTTCAATCATATTTCTATTGATCTTTAGCCAAAATACAATCATAGACCGAATTCAATTCTTTTAAGTTTTTTGATATCCAAGGGTGATTAAGTGCCATAATAACTGTTGAGCGTTCTTCTGTATTGATATCGACCAATCGTTTAATGAAATCAATCGCAGCAGGACTGACGTTCTTCCATTGAGGAAGCTTGAAGTTTAACTTACCTTCAGAAGCAGATTGAACCGTTGCAGAATCATCAGTGTTATAGAAGGGTGAAATGGAACTTAGCATAATATGTGTCATTATTCCTAAAGACCACATATCACATTTGTAATCATAGCCTTCATTGGCTATTAGCGAAGAACTGGTCTTAAAGATTTCAGGAGCGGCATATTCAACAGTACCAACCACAGTATCTGTTCTTTTCCTTGACATATTCTTAGCAATTCCAAAATCACAAAGGATGACTTTAGACCCTGGTGTTGGCGAAATGAGCAAGACATTGTCTAGCTTTAGGTCCCTATGGATGATGTTCAAGTTGTTATGTAAATAATTTAACGCTTGAAGTAATTGGAACACAATAATAATGGTCTCAGTTTCGCTAATCAGCCTAAGACTATTTCCATCTGTAAGGTAAGAAAAGAGGTCACCTCCACAAATCAAATCTTCGAATATAAAAAGGTGATCCTTTAGAATTAGTGCATCATATACTTTAATGATATTGGGCTAGAAAGTTAGTAAGTTAGTTCAGGATAATGCAAAGAAAATAACAATGGAATAGTTACATACATGGGTTACTTTCAAGAGTATATCAGCTTCTTTCTTTAACCTTTCCATTTGGTAAGCCAGGATTTTGCTATGAATAATCTTAACAGCATAGTTTTTTCTTGTTTCGTTGTTTTGTTCCCTTTTGGATGCAACATAAACTGAACCAAAGGATCCATATCCAATGACTTTATTTGAAACAATCCATCCACAATCTTTACAGTTATTAAGTAAATGAACTCCTAAAGAGGTTGGATCTATCAGCTTAGACAATTGAATGAATCTGAAGGTTAACCCAAACATGATTTTAACCAAGTCACCATTGTTTAGAACTGATATGGTATCTTTCCCAAGTAAGTAGCCATTAAGGAAAGTTCCATTCCTTGAAAGGTCTTTCAAGTAGTACAACGGTTCAGTATTCTCATTAAACACCACCGACCAAATAACAAAGTGAACTGTGGATACAGCTTGATGCTGAACCACAAAATCGTTCTTTTGTGGAGATCTACCCACACTTACAGTACTTCTGCTTCTAATTACAAGACAGTTTCTGATGTCTCCGTTGAGAGTTTCATAACAATCTCCATAGGCTTCAGAACCATTGACCAACTTGTCTCCATTGATGGCAAATACTTGCTCAAATGTATCATCATCATGGCAATCAACTATTTCTAAAATGCTACTATCCATCTTTAACCTCCCAACTTTCTTACGCTAAATTAGCCGCCATTTAGCAGCCATTTTCAGGCCAGAGCCAAAATTCGATCAAAAGTCGTGCCGCGCCAAAGTGATATTTTTTCGCTCGCTTCCTATTTGACCAAACGTTTGCGTTGTATTAAACATCAGAAAGGACGCTTTGAGCTGCATCACAAGGAGGCAAGACTAGAGGCAAGAGCTAAGACACAGATACAGAAAGGAACATTAGAAGATGTACAGCAGATTATCCAGAGCACGCTTGAGTAGTATAGGTAGAAGGTTCAACTCACATGGGTCAACCTCTGCCAGCACCAAATCCACCTTCAATAATAAATATAATTTCAACATCAACCCTCCGCCAGTTCATGAATATTGGAGCATACGTAACACCAGTTTTTTCCTAGCATTTATTCCAATTTACTTCACTGTGAGTTATTTGACCAAGTACGGTACTAGTAATGTCGAAGGTTATGGAGGTTTGCTTGAATTTGCTAACGGTGAAAATTCTCCAATGAAGGAAATCAAATTTGGTGAACCACAATCGCCAAAAGAAAATTAAGTGATCTTTTGGCTTTAATTAGAATACTTGTTTGCTTAAACAAGAATTGTAACATATACACATAGAAATAGTCAACTGCTACTTGCTGATGGTTCAGAAATCAGCCTTCATTAAGATTGAATTAGAATATAACCTTTCTGAATAGCTTTGGCTCACATTTTTATAAACTGATGGCTTTATATACCAATGCCTCTTTTGCATTAAACTAAATAAGAATACATATTTTCTTGAAACCCTTACCCATCTATCAGTATTTGAACTCTGCAAGCTTCGAATAATCCTCTGCTTACGTAACGGGCTACTCAAAAACACAGCAAAAATGAGCGCTTTCATACTCGCACAATTTTATTGGTCGACCCATCGATAGTTTCAATAGTTTTATTATTGTGAAATATCATAAGAAACTATGTTTAGACTTGCAAGCAGAGCCTCCAGAGGTTATCGCTTTAGTGCCGCTCGTGGTTTGACCACCAAAAGCACCATCGTCGAACATACCACCGGTAGAATAATCACCTTGACCGATCCTAAACGTCCAGAAATGGGTGATTATCCAAATCCAGAACCAATGTTGTCTCAAGAGAAAGATCCATATGCTAAGTATGATGACCAGCAAAACAGAAGAAATTTGAACGATCCTGTCAATTTTGATGATGATTACTACGATATGTGGTCTCCAGATTATTTCCAAACCGTTTCTGATAAAACTGCTTTAAAGCATAACGCTATATTCTTTTCGTTATTCTTCGGTTTCGGTGCTACGATATATTACTTCCAATTGAATCCCGAAAAGCCAGCCATGCCAAGATCATTCCCATTTAATGGTTTAGCCCAAGAGTTGGGTTCGGGTAAATCTGAAGATGATGCATTTTATCAAGTAAAACCAGATTTGGAAGCTGAAAAGGAACTCCAATTCTTACCAGCAGACAAAATAATAGTTACAAACACTGAAGTCTACAAATCTGCAAACTCAGAATTCATCAATCAATGATTTATCAAATCTTCATAAACAGGCACTTATAATCGTTTTGTTATCACAATTAACAGGGCAAAAAGGGCCATTTTAAACGCATGTATAATATACATATTTCATATATCACACTCGTCTCAAGTCTCTGAATTGGAAGTATTTGTAGTCCTCTAAGCTTCCAACTCGTCATATAAGCTCAACTCTTCACCAAACTGCTTGGCCGGTCACGTGACAAACCTCGCTCGCTGATTTTGAACTTTTTCTGGCGTTCTATGAATTTTCTAACCATTTGATATTATTCATACAAAGGCCAATCCTTCTGCATCGACAGTGACAGAGCCATGGTTGCCAATAAGCGTAGATCATCCACCAGAATTGGCGCAGAATCGTCCAATGGTGCAAAAGCATCTGATGCAAAGGCCAGCAGTGCCAATACACGGAATAATAATCACTCTAACGCCAATGGTGCTAAAAGGCGAAAAGTCATAAAAGAATCAAACAGAGACATCTTGGTGAATTTCATAACAGAATACAACCTAAGCGTGAATGAATTATTCCAATTAAAGGAATATGGTTCGGTTGTTGACTGGAAACCATCGGATTTTTCAGGCTCTAACCCTGATAAACCTGACTTGTTTGAGTTTTTTGTGAGGGAATCAAAGTACGGTTTGGCATGGCTGGATCCATCACAAGAAGAACAGAATCTAAATGACCTCCCCTTAAGACTACAGAAGAAGGTCATAGCTGAAAGAGAAAGGAAAGTTTTGGAAAAGTATCCTTTTAAGGACTCCGTCGTAGATGAAAGCAAGATGTTGGAAGATAAAATTATACGGCAAATTGAAGAGCTCGATGGCGAACCTGAAGCCAATATGATCGACCCTGAACCAACAAAGATTCAAGGAAAACCCAAAAGCAAAGAGAAGCATGGGAAGATCAAGGATGAACCACTAGAGGAAATGGAAGAGGTGGCAAGCTTCAAGCAAGATAAAGGCAATAGAATAAAACAAGAAATAGGCGAAAAAGAGATAGAAACAACGGAAACCAAAAGACTGAGGAACAAGCAGACTAAGGATTCTGAAGTAGTGAAACGAAAGGATGAAATGGAGGACTCTGATGATGAGTACGCTGTATGGGACTACACTAGTGAAAGTGATTATGATTTTAGCAACATGAACTCGAATCAGCAAGTTAAGAGTGTCAAGTTCAAAGTCCAAGGGCCAAAGATCACTCATCCATCTCATATACCATCGTGGAGGCCTCCAAAAGAAGATAATGCCACAGACGAAGAGTTTCAGAAAGTTATTGACTTTACGCCTACTCCAATCGAAATAATATCGAGTAAACAGGAGTCCCTTGTTGCTCAAGAAGTTGGCACCAAGCTTCACGAATTTCTTGAAAATAAATTCAAGTATGCTATTGTTGATGAAGCAGCTTACGAATATGGTAATACTCCAAAGGAATATGAAGAAGTTATGAACCAACAAATCCGACTTTTGAAGAGTTTGTATGAAAAAACTGCCCATGAAAAGAGCTTGGAATTAAATGGAGAGAAAATCGAAAAGAGAAAGCTTGCTTTGCCTCAAACAAATGCAAGACAGATTGCTGACCCTTTTAGGGCTACCATGTCAACAATTCCCAAGTCTCAGGGCCCTACTGCCTCCACTCATATTGATAACTTACTTTCTCAAGGTGCTTCATTCTCAAGAATTCATCAAAACGTACGTAGGCAAAATCAACATCGTACTAAGAAGATTGCCAACATGATCGATTTGCATTTCAAAAGAAAGAGAGGTGAAAAGGAAAGACTCACAAAGGAAAGAGAACAAAACTTAAAAAGAATTAGTAGGTTAGCAATTCAAGCTGTTAAGAAAAGATGGAATCAAGCAAATAAAGTTTACCGTTATTTGCAAGACCAAAAGGAAGAAGAGTTGAAAAAGATCAAGGGAAGAGAACATTTGAGTCATATGTTGGAGCATTCAACCCAGCTTCTTGAAGCTCAATTAAATAAGCCATCTCAGGAAGAAGATAATAGCGACGATGAGATCAACGATAATAGAGAAAGCGATGGTCAAGATTCTGATGCTTTCAGTACTAGCGATTCGAATGCTAGTGTAGATGACACTATGGATGACGATTTAACAGTTGAAAAGCTTAAAGAAAAATACGGAACCATTAGTGAAATGTCAAATACAGAAGACACCAATGCCTCTTCAGTTTCTTCAGACCCTGAGGATGATCTTACCGGAGATGAAGACGAAGATAATATTCAAGGAAGTAGCCTTGCGGCTCTTTATGGTGAAAGTGACATGGATAATGTAGATAAAGTCGATGCTGAACCAACATTGGAATACACCGAAGAACAGAAAGCAATGATTGAAAATCTCTCAAGAGAGGATGACAATACTGCTTTTGGTTCTGGCTCAGATTCTGATTCCTCCATTCCAGACAATACGACCAGTGAGTCTGAAGGTTCTGACGCTGATGAAGAAATGAGTTCTGATTCTGGCAACGCTCAAGCTGGTGGGCTCGCCTCTTTACTCGGCAATCCTGATGAAGCCAAAGAATCAGAAGATGAAAGTGTTGACAGTTTTGCGGAGGAGGACCAAGACGACGACAATTTATCTACATCCGATGGAGAAGATGAACCAAAGACCCCTAGATCAGACGTAACTGCATTCAAAGGCAAGGATTCTGAAGAAATCCCGGTCCAAGAAGTCAATGGGTCTAAAGTTAGAGATGTTCCGCTCCCTTCATTGCTCCGTGGAACCCTTCGTCCATATCAAAAACAAGGTCTTAACTGGTTGGCTAGTCTATATAGTAATGACACGAATGGTATTTTAGCAGATGAGATGGGTTTGGGTAAGACAATCCAAACAATTTCATTGTTGGCCCATTTAGCTACCGAATATCACATTTGGGGGCCCCACTTAATTATTGTACCAACATCGGTTATGCTTAATTGGGAAATGGAGTTTAAAAAATTTGCTCCAGGTTTCAAGGTCCTTACTTACTATGGATCTCCTCAACAAAGAGCCCAAAAGAGAAAAGGTTGGAACAAACCCGATGCTTTTCATGTGTGTATTACCTCATATCAATTGGTAGTTCATGACCATCAATCCTTCAAAAGAAGAAGATGGAGATATATGATTTTAGATGAGGCTCATAACATTAAGAATTTTAGATCAAATCGTTGGAGAGCTCTATTGAATTTCAACACTGAAAACAGATTACTTTTAACTGGTACTCCCCTTCAAAATAACTTGATGGAATTGTGGTCGCTTCTTTACTTTTTAATGCCTTCTTCAAAAGTCAATCAAGCAATGCCAGATGGGTTTGCCAATCTAGAAGATTTTCAAACCTGGTTTGGTAAGCCAGTTGATAGCATTTTAGAACAAGCTAGCGCTGGGGGTGGTGACATTATCGATGATAATACAAGTACTGTTAAAGGCTTGGATGATGAAACTAAAAACACTGTTGCAAGGTTACATCAAGTTTTGCGTCCATATATTTTACGTCGGTTGAAGAAGGATGTTGAAAAGCAAATGCCAGGTAAGTATGAGCATATAATCTATTGTAGATTATCCAAGAGGCAAAGGTATCTTTATGACGACTTTATGTCAAGAGCTAAAACGAAAGAAACTTTGGCTTCGGGTAATTTTCTTTCGATTATCAACTGTTTGATGCAATTACGTAAAGTCTGTAATCATCCTGATTTGTTTGAGGTTCGTCCAATTGTTACTTCCTTAGCAATGGCAACTTCAGTACCAGGTGATTATAAAATCACTGAGTCCCTTGTTAGGAAATTCATAGCCTTAAGTGAAAAAGACAAAATTTCATTCGATGTCCTAAACTTGGATATCACTTCAAAAGATGATATGAATTACTTCAGATCACAATCTACAAACAAGTTAAAATCAACCGATGTTATGAGACAGCTGATTGAGCAACTTGATGGGTTGATAAGTATTGAAATGAAGCAGGATGCTGAAAACAGTTGTTTGAACTATTACACTGAGCTTAAAAAGGCCCAACAGTTAAGCTTAAAAGAGCATTTGGAGCAAGCTGTTTATTTGAATGATCTTAGATGTGAAAGGCAACCATTGTACGGAGATACATTATTATCCTTTTTAAGAACTGCTACCGATCCCAAAAGACCTGCAAATACTATCTTAGATGATATGATTATTCCATTAAATAAAAGGGTCGAAATAATGGGTGACACAATAGAAAAGTATTCGGTGTTGACACCCAAAGTGGTCACTTTAGATATGAAAGATAATGTTTTTCCAGTTCCATTTAAAAACAAGGTTTCAAACGAGATTGTTGAACATAAGTTAGATAATCCTTTCCACAAATCACAAGTCAAATTATCAATCGCTTTCCCAGATAAATCTTTGCTACAATATGATTGTGGTAAGCTTCAAAGACTCGATAAACTTCTTCAACAGTTAACAAGCGAAGGACATAGGGCTCTTATTTTCACTCAAATGACAAAAGTATTGGATGTTCTTGAGCAGTTTTTGAATATTCATGGTTATAGGTATATGCGTCTTGATGGAGCAACTAAAATTGAAGATAGGCAATTATTGACGGAAAAGTTTAACAGAGATAACAAAATCCCAGTGTTCATATTATCTTCCAGGTCAGGTGGTCTTGGTATTAATTTGACCGGAGCAGACACCGTTATTTTTTACGATTCTGATTGGAATCCTGCTATGGATAAGCAATGTCAGGATCGTTGTCATAGAATTGGGCAAATGAGAGATGTTCATATCTATAGGTTTGTTTCTGAACATACTATCGAATCAAACATTTTAAGAAAGGCCAACCAAAAAAGACAATTAGATAACGTTGTCATTCAAGAAGGTGATTTCACCACCGACTACTTTGGTAAGTATTCAGTGAGAGATCTTGTGAACGACGCTGGAGGTGGCTCAGACTTGCCTGACAAGCCATTGGCCAGTGGCAATATTGAAAATGTGTTAATGCAAGCCGAAGATGAAGATGACAGAGCTGCTGCAAGTGCTGCCATGAAGGAAACAGCCGTCGATGATGAAGACTTCAACGAAGACCTTAATGCTGGCCAAACTGCTGCTGAGACCGAGAAAGAAAAGCCTGAAGACATGGACTTCGAAGATGGCATTGGCCACATTGACGAATACATGTTGAAGTTCATAGCTAATGGCTACTATAGGGAATAATCTTGTATAATTAAACGTTGTATATATGTATGTAAAACTATGTTGCATTATTAGTGTCAATATATTAACGACATTTATCCCGACAATTGGACGACACGGCGAAATCGTGCCCCAACCTAATTTCTCGGTTTGTTCCTCAATTCTCGATATATCGAAGCTTCAACAAAAATCTAAGGATAAACGCTATTGGAACGAAAGATGTCATCAGGAATTCAAGCGTTGTTAAAGACCGAAAAGGATGCTGCTGAAATAGTCAACGAAGCCAGAAAATACAGAACCTCCAGGTTGAAAACAGCCAGAGTGGATGCCCAAGGTGAAATCGATGCCTACAAGAAACAAAAGGAATCAGAATTGGAATCCTATGAAAAGGAACATGAAGGATTGAATGAGTCTATCAATAAAGACGCCGATGCCCAAGTGGATAAGGAATTGAAGTCAATTAGGTCCAAATACAGCGAAAAGAAGGAATCTGTTGTCAAATTGTTGGTCGATGCCACCATCAATCCAAAGCCAGAATTACACGTTAATGCTGCCAAATAGGACCTTTTATTCATAGTTACATGTCTTAGTATACAATTTACTTCTATATTTTTGATTTATATACGATAAAGAATTTACATATACTTGATCATCCTCCTCTCGCCAACTTTTCAATCGACTTGATAACTTTCCAAAGCCTGTTGTCGTAACCTGCTGAGTTTAAAGCGCTCACAAACCCCCATGCTTTCTTGTCGTCTGGAATAGGATAGTCGAGCGGAGGTGGGATAGCCGTAGCGATCCCAAGCATTCGTAAAATCGGCTTATCCATAACCACTGACTTGGCAATGCATAATCCGGTCAACCCCTCTTCACCTCCAAATTTACCGTAGCCAGACTTCTTGACACCACCAAAAGGCAATTGAGCCACGTAAAAGGTAGCAAAGTCGTTGATTGCAACATTGCCGCTGTTTAACCTATCAGCAATTTGACTACATTGGCTGAAGTTCCTTCCAAAGATGGAATTACCCAACCCATACTCCGTACCATTTGCAAGGTCAATTGCTTCATCTACGTCAGTGGCCTTTATCATCGTCAATACTGGGCCAAATACTTCTTCATTGAATATGGCCATTGTTCGATCAACATCAACTAGCAATGTTGGTTCGAAATAATGGCCCTGAGGGTAATTAGGATGCTGGTAATGCTTCCCACCATGAACAAGACGAGCCCCCTTTGAAACGGCATCGTCTACGAGTTCTTTTAACCTATCGAATCTGTTGTTGGAGACCATTGCACCCATGTCTATTTCGTCTAGTTGGTCAATATCAGACCCAACACGTAGTTTGCCAACTCTTTCGGTAAATATTTCAACTAAAGTATTATATGCTTTCGGAAGACATATTACACGCTCAATTCCAATACAGTTCTGGCCAGCACTTTGAAATGTACCTCTCATAATCACCGACGACAATGCCTTCAAGTCTTTAACATCATCAAGCACTACCACAGCATCTTTACCTCCCAATTCTACAACACAAGGCGTCAATTCTTTGGCAGCACTCCGGACAACGTGATGAGCAACTTGCTTAGAACCAATGAACGTGATATGATCGAGTCCTGGGTGTGATGTAAAGTGGTCTGCATCTTCTGGAAAACAGTAGCACAATTGGACAATGTCTTCGGGAATATCCAACAGTTTTAATACTGATCTAACAAGATGAATAAACCATTGAGACGACCAGACGACTTGTTCCGAACATTTGACAATAATAGAATTCCCGGTGAACAAAGCAGCGATAATAGGTCCCATTAAGTTATGGAATGGGTAATTCCAGGAAACAATTGCTGCAACAACACCTAAAGGCTCATATCTTACTTCTCCATTCTTCATCATACCTATCAATAGATTTGAAGGCCCAGGTCTTTGAGAAGGTCTCAATGTCTTTTCTCCGTTAGCAATGATCCAATTCAACTTCTCTAAAGTAACCATAATTTCACCCATCAGCGCATCCAACTTAGTCTTACCGCTATCACGACAAGCAACACGAGCTATTTCGTCTTGGTGGTCCAATATATACCTATTAAGGGTATGCAAAAGCTTTCTACGTCTTGAAAAGGAGGACTTGGACCACTCAGCTTGGGCTAACCTGGCCCTTTTTATCTGCTCATCCATTTCATCTCTTGTTGTGGTGGAGAATGTGCCTAACGATTGGCCAGTGGCAGGGCAATAACTTTGAATCATGTTGGGCTCATCAGGTACTCGTATGGACAAATTTGGAGCGTAAAGACGTTTTCCTTTCCAATGGGCCCTTGCTTCATCAGGAATTGGAATGTTCAACTTGATTGGAGCTTCGATTTTGTTATAGCTATTAGGTGAGCTGGACAAATATCTCTTGTACATATAAAACAAGATTGGTAATATCACACAAATGAAAAAAGTGGTCGAGATATGATACTGCCACTCAGCTTCATTGAATATAAGGTCTATGGCAATCATATCACCAGCCTCTAGGAACGTAAAGAAGTCTATGTATGTAACTATGGAGTCGTATAAAAATTGTATACCAACGCATTGAAATTTCGCGATCGGTCAATGGTGTTAATGGGCCTCTTCTCTGGCACTTTTGGAGCCAAATCTTGGATGTGAGACCTAACAATCATTGCTCGTGTTGCAAAAGTCTAACTACTTCTTCGAACTCATCTTCTTGAGTTCTGTTTGCAATCAAAGTTGCAAGAATGTTTTGATCTACGTGATCCAACGCACCATCAACTATTTTAGAATTGGCATCTATGCCAGTAGCCACATTATAGCCTAAGCTTGTATTCTTGGGAGGAAGAGGGTCAAATTCAAACACATCGTCTCTATTCCAGATTGTTTCAGGAACCTTGGCCATCATGCTATTTTCACCCGATAAAATTGCAAACCTCAATAAGTTGAAAGGAATTTCATTGCTGGCTTGATGAAGTGGTTTGTTCATAGATGAAAAATAATTCTGGACCATAGATGAAAGCCCACCTTTGGATGAATTCCTTGAAGCATCATTCAAAAAGTATTCTGTCAACTCGTCAGCCAAAAATTTACGCTTTTCACTATCATTCCATAAAAGTTTAGCACGGACCATGTACGTTTCTGTTGCTAATAATACTTCATCATCGCTAAACGTATCTGATTCTTTTACTGGCATTACGGTCGGTACACCTATGACTTCTAACATTTTGTAAGCAGTATACGGATGTGCAGTGTAAGCTTTCTTCAAAGCAATTTTTGCTTTTGACCAATCTCCTGAATGTATATGGGCAAGAACCGCTGAAAAAGCAATACCAGGTGTAAACCATTTACTGTACGAAGTAACCAAAGGAGATTCAACTAACTTAATCAAAAATTTATGTTCACCACTCATTATAGCATAAAAGTCAATGAAATATCTAACCCCAAGAGGGTCTTCAGTGGGACTTAAACCAAGTAAGAACTTACAGTAGTTAAAACTGGTGAAGTATGTAGCTCTTTCAGCCAAATTAATGATATAACGAAATACACAAAGGTAAAATTGTCTATTCATAAAAGACTCGTACGGTAATCTTATAAGTCCAGTTTTACCTTCTTCAAGCATGTCATGGAAAAATGTATGGAAACTTCTATCAAAAACAAAAAGGCATTTTTCAAGTAAAGCATTGCTTGTTGATTTATCACTTCCTTGTCTAAGAAGAACCATACTGACTTGAAGTAATGTTTCCGCGTGATATGGGTAGCTTCTCAATAATGAAATCAACGCATCATGATCAGGGGATAGAACTACAGAAGCATAAAACTGGGAATTAGCTACCCTTTCTCTCACGGAGTCATTCTTCTTAAATCTAAAATATTTGACCCCTAACTTTTGCTCTTTCCTTATCTTCAATTGTAATTCGCTGATTTCAGCTACATCTTCTTTGTAATCAAAAAGATCCAAAATTTCAGAATCATTCAATTCTTCCATCTGCAATTGTTTTTGAGTGGTCGGTAAATAGTCATCCTTAATTCTAGTCAACAATAATTTTCTGGTACTTCCAGGGACGCTTCTTCTATCTTTTCCACCCCAACCTTTCGTTAGTCTAGCTAATCTTTTAAACTGTTTCAACACGTCTGGAGTCATAGAAAGTGATGTGGTTGTGTTGGCATCCTCGATTGTTTCAAGAGACAAGTTACCAAACAAACCTTTCAACTCTTCATCTGGGTCTAGATTCTTTACCGAATCAATCGATAATAGGGAGAGCGATTCTCGCAATCTTTCAGTAGTAAAATTCTTATAATTCGAATCATACAAAGCCAATGGCTCTTGGATTTCGTTGTATTCTTCTTCAAAATCATCTCCATCTATAAGCAGTTCTTCTGAAGACTTGATTTCTGAGCCATGGACGTTTTGTTGGTCTTCAGCTCGGGCTGCAGCTAATATTTTATCCAACTCATCGTCGCTATTATCTTGCTCCACCTTACCCGGCTTCTTTTTGTTCTTCTTCTTGTTCTTTCTCTTCGACAGTGGAGTTATAACTTTAACTGGCTGTTCTACGGGTGCTTTGGCGATCGAATCGTCGCCACTATTGCTGTCTGAGTCATCGCCAGCTTCAAGGAAACTAAACGCATTGAAAGCATTGTTATTTGACTGTACTTGTTCTTCTTGTTTCCCAGATTCTTCTACCTCAACCTTATCCAACTTCTGTCTTTCTAACTTACGTAGTTGTCTTGAACTCATTTGAAAATCGACAATTTGAATGTCAATATAGCCGCTGAAGATGAGAATTGGAATCAACTCTGATCATTTTCTTTGACTGTTCCGGTTTTGCACTTTTTGTGCGGCAGCGCCGTCTTCTGTTTGTGGCTGCAAATAAAACGTTATACGTGGGATGTCTGGCATTGTGACCCAAGCGGGGTCCCAAGGGGGCCAAGAGAAGATAAGGAAGCTAGTCAAGTCTGAATCTGATTCGTGGATTTCGTTGAGAAGATCGTTGGGACACAATGGGTACAGATCCAGGTATAGTGGTATTGATTTTAGAAAGCAGAGACAGTTGCAGCTTTCGAACAAGGATTTCAATATGAGCAGTACAGAGTTGAAATTGTTAGCACATCCTACTCCAGTCGAGAGAAAGGAAGAGGTAGGGGAAGAAATAAGATCCCCGATATTTTCACCCACTGAGCTTGTTTCGCCACTTCCAATGCAAAGCTATTCGCCAAAGGCACCGTCAAATGATCAGGCCGGATTCAAGAACTTCAAATTGGTAGAAGAGTTACTTGAAAGTGAAGGACTATATATTTCCCTGCTTCGACTATTGTTGAACTTTTACATTAATCCATTGATAGATAGTTTTAGGGTTCCGTGTGGGACCCCCTTGTATGTTATTAGTGTGGATGTTCAACAGCTTATAGATACTCATGAAGTGTTTTATTATAGAATATTTAAGGAATTTGCTAACATTGGTGTTGAAGATATATTCATGGTATGTGCAAATATTGCACAACGTATCCGACAGTTGATAAGTAATTCGTATCTATACTCAGAGTATTGCGATGTTTATGAAGATGTGTTGGTACTCTCCAAAATCCAAGGAAGCTCGGTAGGTTTGAATATGCCTTGGGTGGATGGCTGGAGTCATTACCTAGAGGCAACCCAGCCTCCAACTAGGAAGCTTGATCTTTCATTTATGTCATTAATTCAAAGACCAACTGCCAGGTTTGGTAAATACAGACTTTTTCTAGAGGCGTTGGTGAAACATACACTGGATGCTTTATATTCTAAAGAAAACTTGATCATTCGTACCACTTTAAATATGGTGAAAGATAAACTCGATTGGATAAACACTTCCGCTTCGATTTTAAAGCAGTCAGATAGGAGTCTCCTCCTTGAAGAACTAATGAATTTTGAGTCTTCGGGCTTCCCCATTCAATATTTTGGAAGAAGCAATCTAATAGGCTCCTTGACGGGTGCCTGGGTTAATGACAATAGAATCAAATCCCAAACCTACATTGTTATTGCATTCAAGAGCCATTTAATTCTTGGTGACTTGTCTGGGAGAAAAGGGAGAAATATTCCTATAACCTTTATTTTCCCGTTTTCAAAGTGTAAGATATTTGAAGATACTAAAGACTCAGATGGAGGGCTATTCACTAACTATCCATATTCAATTAAGATACTAGTTGAGATTGGGGATTCTCAGTTTGAAATTTTATTTGCAGCCATTACCAAAAGGGAATACGAAGTGTGGAAAGATTCCTTAAATGTGTTGATTAATGTAGTCAATGGGCCCTATAAGATGGATTTTTCCAATTCTTCTTATGGTGTTGACCTCATGAGTAAAATACCAGAATCAATGAATGCTTACAATGTATCCTTGACATCAAAGAAGGGCCCCCACCAGCTAAACTGTTACTTTCAAGCCCCCATTTCGCTAATGGTTTATAATTCTGTTTATTCAAATGCAAGTGAAGACATGCAGCAACTTGTGGCAGAATACTGGAATACTGAAATCTTGCAAGATTTCGATGAATCTATAGAGCTAACGAGGTATGATAGGATAAAAGCAGAGAAGAAAATTGGACTATTATGGAGCGAAGAGCTTCCAAGAATAATGTTTGAAAAGAGCCGGAAAATGAGTAGGCATCTAAGTCTATTAAGCTTTCATTCATTTAGAGGGTTAGTAGACGATGACCCTGTCCAAGATTCTCCTTTACATTTGGAACCCCTGCTGCAATTTTCCTTTAATGGTACAACTGCAACCATCCGTAATGACACCACTGCAACCATCCATAACGACAAATCGGAAGATTGGCTCAGCCCCAGGGGAGAGACGGAAGACGAGCTTATGTTTACTGCAAGGACCCATAATTCACTAAAGAGTAAGATTTCAAGAGCTTCAAGCATAAAGTCGAGTATCATGAGTCTCTTTAGACTCAAAACAAAATCAAGCACTGGTGGGAGATTATAGTTCTTGTTTTATTTATTCATACATATATATGCACAATAAAAGGTACACAGAAATTCTAATTCTGAACACATATTGTTCTTCTGTAATCTTGGAGTTTGTTTATGGATTTAACACAGCACCTGGGCCCATAGAATCATTGTGAGCATTATGGCCCGAATGAATTGAAGTAGTCAGTTTATCTGAACCTTCGTGAACAATAATCTTGATGATTTCATCGGAGCTCTTTTTACCAAATTCATTTTGCAATTCGTTTTTAGAAGCTTCATCCAATATACCTTCTACCCCACCTTGTCTGTTGGTGAAAATCTTATATATGGAAAGAACATCAATTAAAGGAATTGTGGTATCATTATTTTGGTATTTCTTCAATAATTCGGTGTCTTCAATAAACACAATAAAATCGTTGTCTTTTCCTTTGTAAAATAATTTATGAGGTTGAGCCATTATTAATAGTATTACTTATAATATAATTCTAATTTTCTATAGCACACATATCATATCGACATTTGTCCTGGTATTTATAGTTCTTCGAAATTCAAATTAACCCACTAAAGCAAATTTATTTTTTGGTTGCTGCAATATTTTAAAGTCACCCCTTACGTAATATCAAACCACAGCAAAGAATTGGGACCTGGGCAAGGCGTAAGCGTTCCCAAGAAATTACAACGGTGGTTCTAAGATTTCTGCCAGAGCAAGGCTAATGGTTTGTATTCAATTCAATGGTTTAGGTCTGTGGAATCCAACCCTTCTAGCAAGTTCTCAGTTTGGCTGCTGCTTCGGTTTAAGCTTTTTTTGCAGCGTATTGCTGCAGCGGTTTCGAGGTGGTTGCAGGAGCCAATGGTATCAAGAGTTTATTTTCAAGCAACTAACTTGTAGCCACTGCTTGTAGTGACTATTTCGTCATAAGACGTAGCTCGTTCGACCGGCCCCGTTCCACCGTTCCTTTCATGGAAAGAACGTAAGAGAAGCTTTATATGGGGTGACAATAGAAATGTATGATACTCGACGAAAAAATATTGGGGTCACACGAGATATTGTACGACTAAGTTGGACTCAATAGGGGGAACTACGGTCGGGGATTGGGTCAGCTGGAGAACTGAGAATTTGATAGTTATGAGAAGTTTATTAAATCTATGTCAATCAAATTTTATTAGTACAATTTCTATTTAGTGTAAATCTACATGCCCTAAAACGATCCAATCATTGATATCACCTTCAGTCAACATTAATTTTAGTACTCCACCATCCCACGACAATCCGTTGTCAAATAAATCTTCTGAATCACAGTCATCTATGTTTAAATAATCTTGTATTCTGGTCTTGATTGATCTCCACAACGCACTATCAATGGGATAAATATCACTGTAAGCTAAAGAAAGATGAGGATCGAATTCCTTGACGATCCATTCGGCTGCTTCAATTGCAGAGTCCTTTTTTAATGTTTCCAAATCCAACTCTTTCGTAGTTATATTTTCGGTTTCTTTATGATGTTTGTCCTTTTTCAGAGGTTTTCTTTTCACCATAGTTCCATGGCTATCCTTGGTGTATAAATGGGGATTGACCTTTTGATTTTCTTCTTCCATTTTAGCAGGCAAAATCACAAACAATTCTCTGATGATTTGGGTAAATGATAGTAAGTTGGGGTCTCTCCCAGCCTGGAAATACAATTTCTTGAAGAATTTTCTCTGGCTTTTAACACCCCCCAATGTCACTAAGTTGGAATGGTTTTTGGGTAATGAATTAAGCGCAACTGCACTGGCCGATAAAACCCTATCAACGTCATCATGAGGATTATCTAAATCGATTGCAATATTACTAGTTATCGTTATGTGAGGCTCGAATTTGGGTGGTTGACCGGGGAACAACGTGCTAAGGGATCCCATCAATGTGCTTAGTTTATCATATAACTGCGTGTTGGCCTTGGGACAGAGCCATAAACAAACCCCTAATTTCTCCATGTTAGTACCAGAACTCATTCTGTTGTCTAAATTGTATTAATCTGCGAGAACGTACCCATTCTTATTACGAAAATCTATCAATATAAATTCAGTCCCGCATTCATACTCTGTCGACCACAATGTTGATAGTGTTCTGGCGTATGGGAGGTGTTCTGGCGTGGATGGGAGGAGTGGGATAATATATGGGAAGAGAAGGATAGATGTGGGAAGAGAAGGATAATATATGGAAGGAGTGGGATAGATGTGGGAAAGCGGCAACTATGTATATTAGAGGCTTAGATTAATATTTGGAACGTATGACTTCAACTCCATTGACGGCAGCATCATTGACAAACCAGCAGACCTCGACACCTAACTCGTTGACCAATTTAGATGGCAATTGACTGTTTGGATCGTTGAAAATCTCTTTCAAAATCGGAGCTTTACCGGCACCTTCTGCTACAAAAGCAATTGAGCCTGACTTTTCTAACAATGGGAAAGTAAATGTGATTCTTCTTGGTGGTGGCTTTGGTGAATCTTTGATGTAGGCAATCGATTTAGAACGTTCATTCAACAACGCATGGCCTGGAAATAATGAACAAGTATGGCCATCGGGGCCGCAACCTAATAAGACAAGATCGATCTTATTGTCAGAGGGCAATTTGGACTCATAGTCTTCAGCAATCTTTATATCTTTCGAAATATCTGATCCTTCCACTTGACCATTTTCTCCTGTTAACAACGATTCGTCAATTGAAATTACTCTTGGTTTGGTGGTTCCTGACGGCAAATGGTCGATAACCAGGGAAATAAACAATCCACAGTTTGAATCTTCGTGGCTCAATGGCACAATTCTCTCGTCACTAAAATAAACCTCCCACTTCTCCCATTGAACTTTTGCAGAAGCTTCTTCATTATCAATCAAAGCTTTCTTTAATGCTTTACCAAGTGATCCACCAGACACCGCAATTTTAAATTTGCCCGATCTACTAATGGCTGAATCTTGGATCTTCAAAATATGTTTGGCTAACGCTTTAGCTACGTCAATGGAATCTTCGTATGAATATACACTGGAACTCATCTTAAGTGATTGGAACTACTGACTTTCGATCCGGCAAAAACAATCGTTGTTTGAAAGTGAAACTAAAGATTAGAAAAATTGAAATGTTCCAGAGATTTTTCGAGACATTATTCTTTGTTCATTTGATTCATTAAACTATAATACAAAATATACAATCAATATGGTTGATTTTCATATTGTTCTATTCTAAAAAGTGTGAATATTCTGGACTATCTTTAATTTTATTATTAAGAAACTTTTCTAGTTTCGTAGCATTTTTATAATATGTAGTGGTTTCTGCATTATAACTTCGACAATTGTTGAAAATCAACCTAGAATCATAAAGAAATTGATCAAATGATTCGTATTTGTCGTTTTCCAACTTTTGTTCCATCGTACTCAAATCCATAGGTTCCTTAATCACGTCATAATAGTCGCCTACTTCATCTTTATTCACTGCAACTGCAAATGGCCAAGCTGATGGATGGTTGGTCAATTCAGATAATAAAGTAACCATGAAATTGTAATGAGGTCCTCTTTTAGGTTTCTGGGCAAACTTATCCATTTCTTCCAGCCAACCTGCTTCTAGTAACCCTGGAATATCATTTGGATTCAATTTAGGTTGTTTGTTGGTCTTAAATATCTGTAAACCTGGACGAACAACGTTGGATTTTGATCGAACTTTGATTTTCTTTTCGATAGCAGCCCTTTGTAGTAAAAGAATCTTACCCAGATCAAGATATCTTAAAACGGATGGTAACATGGAGCATTGCATTAGGGTCCCTCCTTCATAATCTTTAATATACCCCATCCAAACTGACCTATCCAACGTTATTTCTTTGGTAAACCCTTGCTTTTTAAAATATCCAATAGCGTAATTATCAGCATACGTTAAAAAATACTTAATTGGTGAAGTAGCCCTTACATAATCCTTCAAGTGGTTCATTAAATGAGCCCCGTAACCTTTGACTTGTTCTGTCGATGATATAGCACAAAACACAATCTCGGCAAATTCTCTATTATTGAAAGGTCTATAGGTTACACCACCCACCACCGTTAAAGGTTTACGTACAACAGCCATAGATAAATGGGACCTATCATACACTAACCTTGCAATATATTCACGAGGCATCTTTGGCAATTGTTTTTGAAAAATGTTCTTTAAACCAGTTAAGACCATTAGGTTTTCTCTTGTATCATCGTTATTGACTACTCTGAATTCGATTTTTCCTTCTCTTTCTTCAAGCACTGAAGGTCTTTCTTTAAATGAATAAGTAATACCGTCGAAGTTGAACGACGTGATTCGTTTTTTCTCCTCTGCTGCCTCGTCATCCTCATCATCTTCTTCCTCTTCTTCTTCTTCTTCGTCCTCCTCCCCACTCTTATCTTTGCTGTCTTTTCCATTCATCTTTCCATCCTCTTCTCCTTTGACTTTATCATTTTTATCTTCATCCTCATCGTCTTCTTCCTCGTCTTCTTCGTCATCGTCTTCCTCTTCCTCTTCTTCTTCCTCGTCGTCTTTGTCTTCGCCCTCGTTGTCGTCCTCGCTTTCATCCTTCAATTCAGGCTCAGCAGTGTCACTTTTCAAGTCTTCGAGTTCTTCTTCCAGCTCTTCCTTTTCTTTCTTCAACAAACCATTGTGTTTGGCTTTTTTATTCTTGCCATTAGATCCAGCATCCAGCCTGCCCGATGCATGTCTTTTCCTATCAACCATCTTCCCTTCAGTTCGATTGATTGAAGAGTTTGGTCCAAACCTCTAGTAAATACGTTGAGCGAGATTGAAAATTGAAATCAAAATATCCAAAGCACTCGCTCTTACGTAAGCAAAGTGGCCCCCAAAGAATCCGATGAGACTGCAATTTTTTTTCACTCTAACATTAGTAATTACTATTTGATTTGATTTTAGTAGTTTTTGAAGATGTCGAATTATACCCAGCTTGACAATAGCGGAGATGTGCAAGGAGCCGTTGCAACAGTGTTGTGTTGTAACTGTGGGGTTCCTATGGATGGATCAACAGGAATGGTAATGTGTTACGACTGTATCAAATTAACAGTAGATATCACTCATGGGATTCCAAGAGAGGCAAATGTTTCGTTTTGTAGAAACTGTGAAAGATTCTTACAGCCTCCAGGACAATGGATTAAAGCTGAGTTGGAATCAAGAGAGTTGTTGGCTTTGTGTTTGAGAAGATTGAAAGGTTTAAATAAGGTAAGATTGGTTGACGCTTCATTCATTTGGACTGAACCTCATTCTCGTCGTATTAGAATCAAGATAACAGTTCAAGGTGAAGCTATGATCAATACCATTGTTGAACAAACCTTTGAAGTAGAATATGTTGTTGTTGCCATGCAATGTGCTGACTGTGCCAAATCCTATACCGCAAATACTTGGAGAGCAACTGTTCAAATCAGACAAAAGGTCCCCCATAAAAGGACCTTTTTATATTTGGAACAATTGATCTTAAGGCATAACGCTCATCAAGATACTGTTTCGATTCAAGAAAGTACTGACGGGTTAGATTTCTTCTATTCACAGAAAAATCATGCCGTAAAAATGTTGGATTTCTTATCAGCCGTCGTACCTTTAAAATCAAAGAGATCGGAAGAGTTGGTCAGTCAAGATATTCATTCAGGTTCTTCCACTTATAAATTTTCATTTTCCATTGAAATTGCTCCACTTTGTCGTGATGATTTGATAGTTTTACCAAAAAAATTGGCTAATTCTTTAGGTAATATTTCAAGAGTTGTATTATGTTCTAAGATTAGTAATATGATTCATTTTATTGATCCTTATACTTTACAAGCTGCAGATTTACAAGCTCAAATTTATTGGAGAAACCCATTCCCTTCATTATCCAACGTTACTCAATTAACTGAATTCATAGTGTTGGATGTTGAGCCAACTGGAGTGGTTAGAGGTAAACATGTATTGGCTGACATCACTGTTTCAAGAGAAGCTGATTTGGGGGTCAACGATGCATCATTCTACGTAAGATCACACCTTGGTGCCATTTTACACCCTGGTGATTCATGTCTTGGATACTACTTAAGTAATGCTAACTTCAATTCTGATCTTTGGGATACTTTGGATTCCAATAATACTCCTGAAGTTGTGTTAGTAAAGAAACACTACCCAAGAAAATCAAAGAAATCAAAGAATAGAAGCTGGAAATTGAAAAGAATGGCTAAAGAACATGCTGAAATTGGTGGTAATGAAGATTCAAGACAAGCAAGACAAGAACAAGAAAGAGCTGAAAGAGATTATGAATTGTTCTTACAAGAATTAGAAGAAGATGAAGAAATGAGACAAGCTATCAACTTATATAAGAGTGCCAATCCAGTCAAAAGGCAACCAGATGAAGAAAGCGAGATGCTTGATGATGAAGATGCTCCTGAAATTGCAATTGATGAATTATTAGATGAATTGGATGACATGAACTTGGATGATCATCCTGAACTTGATCAAGTCGATCAAGCTGATGATAAGTAACTAAGAATGACATTTTTATAGCATATACTTAATTGTACAATACTGGTTTTAATAGAATTATTTTATTTATTACATTGTATTTTGAAAGAATTGAAATTAAACTCTTTAGCTACACAAACTATCGAACTACCAAGATTTTGGACCAAAAGTTTTTCCTTCTGGAAGAACTACTCTAACAGCTTCCCCGTTATACTCTGGGGTGTTAATAACAGTGGTTCCCCACCAATCTGGGAAATTGGTGTTAGTCAAACTCAAAGTTAAGAAAATAATCAAAGTAGACCATGCTAATCCAATATCCAAACCGGCTGATAAAGAATAGTTGTATTTGGTCCACCAGTGGAACCACTTCTTCTTAACAAACCATCCAAAGAATAACCCAACCATAGAATAGGTGGAGTAATTATATGGGGTGGCTGGTGGAATATATCCAGTACCTGAGAAGAACACTGGCCAATTTAACCATCTGATGGGGGACTTTGGCCATTTTCTTAAGATCAACCAATTGCAAACTGGGGCTAAAGCTCCAACAATAAAGAAGAACAATAATCCGTAATAGATTTGACCATGGGAAAATTGACGGGCTGGCCCAATAACACCCCAAATGATAGAAGCATTGAAGAAAACTCTACCGTTAGGACATGTATAATGACTTGCTTGATCCGGTTCACAAAGGTTGTCAATAGATCCATAAGCCCATCTTAAAACTGCAATTTGAACCAATGAACCCCAAATAGTACCAAAGAATTGGACTGCAAACACTAATCTAGGAGCACATTTCATATAATGACCTAATTTCATATCTTGAGCAAAGGTAACAGCTTGGTTATTGGTGATATATCCAAAAGTTTTGAAAAACATCATTGCCAATGGTTTACCTGGAACCATATAACCAACAACAAACTCGGTAACAACATTAAGACCAACAGCAATATTGGTCAAAGCATAAATCACACCGACTGGTAACAAGAAAAGAATGGCAATCAATAAGGCAACTATCAAGGCCCAGACTGGCATTTCAGTATCCCAAGCTCTGATGGTAGCAATAGAAATTCCAAAAAAGATTAAGAAAACAATGAAGTACCACCAATCTGGGATTTCTCTATAGTTCTTCATCAATCTCATGTGGACATCAGGCTTTTCCTTTTGTTTGATTTGGTTGAGGATATCTCTACCATGGAACAAACATGTATGAACCAAAGTAGCCAAAATGGAAGCAAACGACAACCCATAAGAAACAGCAAAAGTAGTAGACAAAAATAATGGTGAATATTCTTTATAAGCTTCTGGGATCAATGTTAAAGTATCTTTGTTGATAATCTTAGAAACATTATAAGAACCACCAGTGTTATCATAAGATGATGATGATGAAATTGGCATATACTGAGCATACCAGACGTTTGAATAATGAATAGCTGGAACAATGATCCAGAAAATAACAACAATTGAAGAAAAGATAGTCAAGATAGTTCCGACAGGTGGAATCAATGGAGATCCAATATAACCAGCAATTTGATTCCAATCAAAAGTAATTGGAATTAATCCCAAACCAGTAGAGGTACCGAAAACATTACTAACATTGACATTGTTTGGAGCAATCCAAGTAGGGAAAGCAAAGTATGATAAGGCTGGGAAAATGAAACCTGGGAAGAAATACCAAAAGAAAGCACACACAAATACAGTACAGAAGAAAGCTAATCTACTGATATGCCAACCATTGGCTGGGTGATTTTCATTGATGTGCATGTTGGTTAAAAAGGTTGCAGAAACCAAATTAGATGGCCAAATCATAGATGCTGGGTGAACTAAAACTCTACGAGCAATACCACCTAATGCAAAACCGATACATTGAGTTGACCAAATAGCTAAAAGGTCAAAGCCCCATCCGAAGTCTTTAAAATAGAATCTATTTAAAGCCAACAATATATCGGTTGCGTAAGCAGCACCACCACCAAATGAAACATTGGCCATTATAACAATCAAGGTATGTTCCTTAACATTGAAAGGACCCGGGTTTAATTCTTGTCCAAAGATTTTAACGTTAGGCATGATTCTATACCATGCTAAACCAATTGGCCAAGCCAAAATAGAAGTCACAAAAGTAGTAACAGTAAAAGATGGTGAATGTAATGAAAATAATAAATTCATACCGGCACCAATAGTAGACAAAATGAATCCCATAACCCACATTCTAATGGTATTTTGAGGTAAGCTTGGGTCATCAGTACTAGGAACTGCAGCTCTAACTTCTGGGTATGGAGAGTCATCTTCAACTGTAATAGCAGCATAGTCGTCATGAAGAGCTTCCTTTTCCAAGTTTGAAGTGACTGGATCGTACTCTCTTGACTTGATAGCTTCAACAGCAGCTGCCATGTTGTCAGTATCTTTGGACCCATTTTCAAAGTCTTCACTTAACTGGGTTTCAGTCAAGTGGGTGTCCTTTTCATTGTCACTGGACTTCAAAAAATTCTTTACCTTTTCCATTTTCGATTTTCCGAGTTCAGGTTATTTATGCTGCAAACAAGTAGGAATTTTACTATGGAAACACCAACAGTAAGCAATAAAACCAAGAGAAGTCTAAAGAAACTAAAACTAAAATATCGGGGATTTAGTACTTATATATGCATATAGTTAACCCAGAGCCAAATTTTAACGGGAACTATTGTAGCTGATAAGATAAAACGACAGGCACAATAAAGATAGCAAGTGCAAATAACCGGTCTTCGAGTTTTACTGGAAAACGCACCTTTTGATTATAAATTTTGAGTCCAATCAGTCGTACGGATGAACACTCACATAAACTTAAAAATCGTAACCATGTTATTGGCTGGTGACTGAAATAAACAGGGCTTACAATAAACTTTAAAACTTTCTTATTGTTTGGGCTGTCAACTATTTTTCTTGATGTGTCAAAATCAATTATTTTTTTCTGCGCAAAGTTTAAAAATAGTTCGGCTGCCGTGGCCCTTACAGCATTCATGCCGTGTTTTGCTTGCAACGAGTGGTTTCTCTGGCTAACGATGCCAATAGTATGGGTCATCAGACTTATGCCTTTCTCATTCCAGTACGAGATCATCTCATCTGATCCAGCTTTGGTGTACCGAAACGCTAAGTGAGCCGGGTAGAGCCAAAGCTACGTTGAGAGCCCTTTTCCTTCGGCATCGAATGGCATCCATAGGAATTTTAGAGCATAATTTTACTCCACACTTTCTACGATTGAACTCCCTTGATCAGGAAACTAACGGCATAATACAACGATTCAAAAGCCATTGAATGCAAGGTTCGTTCTATCTCTTCCACTTGGTTGCAAAATACAACCAAGGTTTTTGTGTTGACAAATCGCAGAGGAAGCCAGGGTTTATTGATGCAAAACTCATGTCAATCTGCAGCAGATACTACACTACATCTCAGACAATAGCTATTCAAATGTGAGCCCTCCTGCATTGTCTGGCTTCTTGTAGATGGTACTAAACTGGCCCTGGGCTGTTTTGAACAGGCGTATGCTTAACAACCTACAGCTCTTGAGAGGCTTTCATTGCGCTTTGGGCAAGTGAGAGTAATCTAGAATTATCAGGACTCTGGACCAAAAGTTCTTCGTTTTGGATGGATCTCTTCAACGGCTTGAAATATATACTCGAACCAAGAGATCAAATAACAATGGTTCCCAGATTGGAGAGTCAAACTCAAGGTTAACGTTATTAGACAAGCTAATCCAACATCGAAACTGTTAGAATAGTTGTATTTGCCCACCAATGGAACTACTTTTTACCGTCCACAGGATAAATCTATCGTTTAACTGATAGAGTCGTTCTATTGTTTACCCTTCCTAACCAGAAAATATGACGGCTTCTAGCACCAATTTATTTTCAAAAAAAGAAAGAAAAAAAGTAATACGATGTGAAACAACGCAGCCGATAAGTGATAAGATAACAAACACGGTGTTTTTGGCCACCCATGCAATGTGGTGAAAGTGAGCATCTTTACTGGCAATAAGCAGTAGCAGGAACCAACGACCCATTTTGTTTCCGCTGAGTCACCGCATCTTCATATCTATAGATTGGATTTTGGTGCCTCATCAAGCTAAGAAAAACTGATCTGCAAGAATTTTGACACATTATGCATGCGTACATTTGACACAAAATGTGTCTAAATTCACTCAATGCGCTTGTTTCATTATTCTTTGCTTTCGTTGTTGCTTCTGTATCAAAAGAATCGTCTTCTACAACAGTTATGACAATGCATACTCTCTGCTGCTAAAAAATAAACCTTAAACAAAAAAGAACAAAAAAAAAAAAGAAAAGAGGAAAATTATTCGAATACCAGATATCTAAACCTTCTTTGGTTACAAACTTAATCTAAGCGTTTCACTTAAATTTACTGAGGCTATTGTTAGCTTTGCAGCGCTTTCTAAAGGCGTAGTGGTACTTCTATGAAGAGTTTTGAGGTGGGAAAGTAGCAAGATGTTGAAGAAAAGAGCTTCCCTGATCACGCTACCACTAATACACCATTCAGCTTACAAAGTGCTCCCAAGATCTACGGGTGGTCTGTTTACAGATCATGATATGCCAACTGAACAGAAGGAAATCTTTAAGTGAATTTAAGTGACTCAGTGAGCCCGAAGGAGCCCTGTGTAAAGCATAAGCAACGGTTCTACCGTATATAGCTCAACTGTGGGAGTTCCATGTGCTTAGAGCCAATCTCCCGTGGCATATAGACGCACGGCCCGTAGCAGAGGGTGAAAATTCGTGTCTTCTGCCTGGAAGGACGATGCTAATTTTTGGAAGCCGTACATCGAGCTGGAATTTGACATATTTTTTACCGTCCCCTTGATTCTATTTTTACTGCAGCCTGATTCATCGACAGTTTATACTTTGAATTCCCCTACAAATCAATCTCTCTGTTATTTTAGTATTTAGCATATGGTGCTTTCGTTTGGGCCATAATTTCTGTTTCGGCGCCCTATTTCTTTTTGAATCTATTTGCCATGAGCTTGATGGGCAGTTACACTAGTTTGATCGCTGTGGATTTCCTTACATTCACCTTAGAGTCATTGCACCAAGCGAATAGCTGAGTGGGTTTGTTCAGAAACCTTCAATCTCTCCTCAATCTCTACTGTTTCGTAATCCATTATTGAAATTAAATCGAAACGTTTAAGGCACTACCTTTTAGAGCCTCCTCCCTTGGTCGATGATATCACTAGCTATAATAACTACCACAGTCTCTGCTTAAAGTCCAAAACACCAAGCAAAGCTGATAAGTACAAAATCGTTGGATAGTGAAATGTCGTGTGTCGTGGGTACTATCAGAGATGAGCTTCGAATTTTTTTTCTGGTGAACCGAGTTACTTGAGCTACGTATTGAAGTCACCTAAATCCAAGATCCTGAAAGTACAATAGCATAAGAATGAGGCAGAAGAGAGCCAAGGCGTATAAAAAGCAGATGACTGTTTATTTGCATGCATTCAAGTTCAGAGAACCCTTTCAAACCATAATAGATGACGAAATCGTTTTGCATTGTGAAAAGTCATCGTTTGATTTGGTTAAAGGATTAAATCGTACTATCCAAGGTGAAGTAAAGCCGATGATCACCCAATGTTGTATTCAGGCGTTATACAAAACAGACAATCAAAGGGCCATTGATATTGCTAAGAGTTTTGAAAGAAGACGGTGTAATCATCCGCCTTCAGACCCATTAACTCCAAAACAATGTATTAAATCCATTATAATGCCAGACAATAAACATAGGTATATATTGGCCTCACAAATCTTTGAGTTAAGAAAAGAGTTGATGAACGTTGCTGGAGTCCCTATGGTGTTTATGAACAGATCTGTTATGGTAATGGAACCGATTCTGAAAACCACTATAAGATATGCTAATGATTTTGAATCAAGGAAATTAACAGCTGGTTTAAATGAAACAGGCAAAGGTAAAAGGAAAGAGATAACCGAAAGTCCTATTTCCCCTGAAAGCCAAGAAGAGGTCAAAAGTAAGAAAAGGAAGGGTCCAAAACAACCGAATCCGTTGAGTATTAAGAAGAAGAAAGATGAAACCATTGAAAAGGTGGATGATGGTAAGAAAGAGAAGAAAACCAGAAGGAAGAGAAAGCACACCAAAACTAGTCGTGAAGAAGAAAGAGATAATGATGGGCAAACTGACGAAAGTTTGAAAGTAAATAATGAAATAGATGCATAATGAACTATAAATATATAATTCATTGAAATCCTTCTGGGTTCTCTATCGACTTAAGAAAATGATAACTAAATGACGTATGCTATTAATAAATATAAGAATGATATAAAACTCCAACATGGTACGAATGTATTTAAATTTGGAATTCAGCAATAACACAGCTAATTTTCAATCTATGTTTGTTCACTTTGACTTAAAACATCAAATGAGTTGGGCAACGTATCTAACTTTTTATTTTCGTTATTTTTGGACGAAACCTTCGAATCTATTTTCAAGATTTGATTGTTCTTCACCAAGACTAATTTGCAATCAAATGCAATTGAATTGTCTCTGAATAGCTTTTGGAGTAATTTCATCAAGAGATACAAATTGTTTTCAATCTCAATTGTAAGATATTGTTGCTCTTTTTGTTCATTCTTTGCTGGATCATATAGCAAAATAAACTTAGAATTCAAGTATATCAAGTTCACCTTATCAACCAAATTGTATTTACTTAAATTAGGGGTGATGAGTGCAAGCAATTTGTCATTAGTTATGCCAAAAAATACGTCCTCGATTAGAATACCATTGAATAACTCCTCGTTCAACTTCTGCTGTTCTAGATCTTTAGCTAGCTTTTCAATATCTCTCTTCTTCTTCATTTCAAAGATAGCTTCTTGGATGGTCTTTGATGGTACAAATGTATCTTTCTTGATATATATAAATACAGTACGCTTAGGTTCAGGATCTTGGCTTTCAGAATATAATTTATAAACTTGTGACAATTCATGAATGAATCTACGTTGCTGTTGATTCAAAGTGGAGAAGTGATGGAATCTTTCACGCTGATTTGAAATGAAATCACGTAAATAGCCTTCCATTCTTGAACACCAATTGGTTTGCTTAGAATAAGTTTCAAGAATAAATTCTGAATATTCAATGTCTTTATTACTATTGTCAGTAATACGGTTTTCGGCACTAGAATCAAGACCAAAAGCCGTTTTCAATTCTTCTTCGTGTTTCACCTTTTCACAGACTTCGTCACAGTGGAGTAAAGTGCCTATTTTGGATTCTGAGCTTTTAGAACTGCCACATTTAATCTTTTGTTCTATTCTACCACATTCACATTGGACATCAACGTACTCACCGCAAACAACATCATCACAAGCATATTGGCCGTCGTGACATCTTAGTTTACATTTATGGGGGCATGTTTTTCTAAACCTACTGCAGGTAGATGCACAACTCTTAGAGTGTACACCCAACGTACAATTCTTAGAACAACTATTAAAACAAGGATGCCCACACGATTTAACAACTTGGCAAATAAAACTACATTTAGGTGTAGGTGCTGAACATAGAATATTAGGCAAATCAGTCTTACCACATTCACATGTTCTTGTAACCAAAGCCGTACATTTTGGACAATCACCAGTTTCATGACAATGATGGACTTCTGGCGTATGGCCACATTCTTTGGGGCGTATACATTGCTCGGTACAGACTAATTTTGTACCACACCTAACTGGGGCAGGGATAATAGTCTTACCACAATTACAAATCAAGTCATCATCGGTGGATTCCAAACAAGTACCACAAGGGCCTGCATGGCACAAAGCATCACAATAGTGTAGTTGACAACTCTTCAATCTATTACAGGTCTTGGTACAAATATGAGCAGGCTCAATAGTCATTAAGTCATCGTCAATGTTTGAAACCAATTTATTACGAATTTGTTTCTTTCTTAGTCTTTCTCTATCTAATGCAATCTTTTCAAAAGAACAACATTGTTCTTTATGATAATGTCTTCTACAGCTTAATAATGCATCACATTTATGTTTACATTCGGGTATAAATCCTTCTTGTAATGCTTTACAAGGTACCAAATACTCGGAATTTTGACAACCACATTTGGTCTTTATTACATTAAAACATTCACAAGGTCCCTCATGGCACTTTAATAAGCAAGAACACCCACAATCCAATAATTTCCCACAAGTTAATTCACATTCTTCAATTGGATCAGTACATTTGAGCCTGCCAACAGCTTCTGTCTTACCACAATAACAAGTATTCATAACTTCTGGAGAGAATTTGCATGCTTGTGATTCCATTATCGAAGGTTGGCATTCAATTTCATCAAAGTGGATATTACAATCGTAATATTTTTTGGTTAATTCATTGCAATAACTGATCCCAATATAATCATCACCGTTATTTGTACAAGACTGAAAAAGCTTTTCATTACAACTGATTGAGAGATCGTTCTTACCACAATAGCATTTTCCCGTTATTTGAACGTTACAAACTCCACAGAAACCGGAATGGCAGCTTTTTAAACATTTATGGCCCAATTCACATATTACTATGTCACATTTATCCTTACATGTCCACCCATGTTGATAAGGCGTGATCAAACAAGGCAATTGCTTCTCATAATTACCACAATGACAAGTCATCTGAGGTCCCATTGCCCCACACACTGGATGTTCAGCAGGATGACAAATGGAAGTGCATGAATGGATACAATCTGAGTACTTCGAGTTACATAGATTTCCACAGCTGAAAGGTATCAATGAATCGCTTGGATCTGGGTTTGTTACTTTACCACACCAACATGTGAATCTAGAAGGCACTTTATTGTTTTCGATATTACATGCTGGGCATCTCCATACTTTATTTCTAGTCGAAGTACCTCTTTTGGCCCAATCTTTAATACAATCCAAATCATACACCCTGTAACAGTTGAAGCACGACCAAACTTGGGATGTTTTATCGATTTCTAACGTACATACAAGACAAGTATAAGTACCGGCTTCAATTTCTTGAATAATGATATCAGATAGCGACTTCGAGTTATACTCAGTCTCCGACTCCAGTTCTGACTCCAGTTCTGATTCCAGCTCTGATTCTGATCCTAAGTCTGATTGGGATGCTTGATCTAGCTCTCCTGCCGAATCTACGTCGACTTCAGACTCCAGTCCTGGCACTAAACTCGTTGAATAGTCTTGTGACTCATTCACATCATTATTTGCCTCAGCCAGTTCTCCCTCGTTCCCACTCCCAGAGCCACCAAGCTCATCACCACCCAGGTTCAAAGACTTAGCGTGTTCTTGCATTCTGGGGTCGTCTGTTACACCTTCAGGCTCTTCTCCGCCTTTTCCACCGCTGTTTTCACTCATGGATTCAATGCTTAATTAAGTTGTACTATTTTTTCACTTTTATGCCACTCATTGCAGACATTCTTTAGAGTTTGGCTTAGAGACATTTATTATGATAAGAACTCAAGACTGAAATTTAAATGATTTATTAGATTTATTAACATTATAAACTAATATACACAAGAATGAGACCAATATGAACGAATGACAAATAACAATGCAAAAATGGATTGTGAAGGAAATTTGATTTCTTGAACTTCATTAAAAAGGGATTACGTAAAATATAAGCATAAGGTATTAAAACATGAGGGTGATGATAAAAGGGATCCGACCCTTCTGGTACCTTCACAATAGGCACAATTGATATCAACAGATATAATCTAAATGCAAGAACTTGGCTTTCAAAAGCTTAATATTAGTGGACTTGAAATGCTAATGATATTAATGATATTGATGGAAATTGGTTAATTAATTCTAATACTTCTACGTTTAAAAAAATCCATGACTTTCTTAGCGGCACTAATTTCTTTATTTGATTTTTTAAAGTTAGTTGATTTATCTGAATTTAAATCTGATTCAGAACCAGAGTTTGAATTTGGTATTGAACTTTTAGGAGTACCTGTACCACTATTAGTTTGACTGTGGACTTGACTATGAACTTGACTTGTAGTACGACCATGAGAACTATTGTTGCCAGTACTATGGTTGGATGCAACTTCAGCTACGTTATTAGATGATGAGTTATAACTGGAGTAAATCGAAAGTATACTAAATCTGTTCCTCTTCTTCGTCTCTTTATCAACAACATCCTTTTTATCTTTCCGTGACCTTGATCTTTCTACTCTGTCCTTAGGTTTGTCCTTCGGCTTCAGTTGTGATTGTGATTTTGGCTGTGATTGTGATTCCAGTTGTAATTTTTGATTTGTACCTTCAACCACAGTGCTTGTGGATTCATTAATGGGTGAAACAGATGGTACACTATTTTTAGCTTCAACTAAAGTTAAATTTTCTAAAGATTCATTCAATTCAAAGTTATTGATTTTATCTTCCAAATATAAAAATACTGAGTTTCTCTTTTCGTTGTTGTCTCTAGTTAAAACGCCATTAACGTTCACTGGAGTAACTACTGAGTTTCTTCTTGAGGATAAACTCATTGAATCCAAGTCAGATTTGATAGGTGAATTCTTAGAAGGTGACAAACTGTTGGATGATTTATTAGATAAATTCTTTGGTGGAGATATTGAAGTTGAATTGGAATTAGTAATTGAAATTAAATTATTTGAATTAGTTGATGTTAAAAATTGGGGGATAGGGATATTAATGGGCGATGGAGCCTTGTAACTATAATCTAATAAAGATGAAGATGAAAAATTTGTTGGATTGGTTGGATGATAAGAAGTAGGTCTTGGTTTTTTGGCATGAGGTAATTTACTTCCATTTGATGATGAAGATGCTGATGAGTTCTTTGCCACGGAATTAGGTAATGGATTTGCTACTGAGCTAATTGAAGGGCCAGGATTGTCAATTTGTGATAATGGATTTCTTTTTGGCAGTTCAATGATAGTTGATATACCATTTCCGGTACCAATTGAAGCATTCGGTTTCAATTCCGTTGTATTATTGATGGTATTCATGGTACTTATACTAGTGTTTGAGCCGGAGCGATTGTGGTGATATGTAGGGACTCCAGCGGCACTATTAATAGTACCGTTCGACGAAGTACCGTTCACTGTGGTACCATTAGCGTTGGTAACAGTGGTAGTGGTAGGAACAAGCGGAGTCGAATAACTTTGGCCATAAGAATAGGACCTACCATGTTGCTTAGATGGAATGAAGTTGGTAGATTGATTAAATTGATTTAATGAATGAGAAGATTCCATCATTGAGTATCTCTTATTGGCATTGTTAGCATAATTATTTGAATTTAATAAAGCTGGATTTGATATAGTATTTTTTTGTTGCTTTTCTTTATAAATCTTATCCCATTCCGGTTGTCTAATACTCAAAAGATTAGCATGATTACTTAACCAAGGATGATTTCTAATTTCATTAATATCGATTCTCTTTTTAGGATCTGGGATAATGATTTTTCTTAATAAATCTCTTGCTAAAGGACTAACATATTCAGGGAATGTTAAAGGAGTTTTACAAATGTAATGATATAATTTAATAATGTCCGACCCATCTTCGTTGGAAGGATCATCATCAAACGGTAAATAACCAGATAACATGGCATATAATATAATTCCTAAAGACCAAATATCGACTTTTTTACCTTGATAAGGGTTTTGCGTCAAGACTAATTCAGGAGCAGCATAACAAGGAGAACCACAACTAGTTTTCATTAAGTCATTTTTTAATTGATTATAACTATTAACAAAACCAAAATCACTAATAATGATATTTTTATTTTTGTCTAATAACAAATTCTCTAATTTTAAATCACGATGAATTAAGCCCTTTGAATGCAAATAGTCAACTCCACTAACTAGCTGAGCAAAGAATTTTTTGGCAATATTTTCTTTTAAGTATTTATGGTTTAATATATAATCGAATAATTCACCGCCGCTTGCATATTCTAATACAATACCAATATATTTACCACTTTTCATGACTTCAACTAAATTAACAATATTCGGATGGTTTAAGATTTTCAAACTATTGATTTCTCTATGTATTTTGATTTCCAGTTCGCTATCTTTTAAGATAGTGTCTCTTTTAATCAATTTAATTGCAACTTGATTGGGCAATTTCCCATCTTTTCTCCAACCTAATTTCACTTTACCAAACTCTCCTTCTCCTAAAGTTGATCCAAGGATATAATTGCCGAATCTGACTTCTCTGTGAATCTTTTTGACAATACTTGGATTCAATTTATCTTCAGTTATTGTAGTCATGGTGTTTTTGTTTATCTATATGAATGTGGTTAGGATGAATGTGGTTAGGGTTGGTTTTTGATTTGCTAACAAACCTATTGGGGTGTGATGGCCAGGTATTTGTTGGGGCCTGTGGGCTGGGCTGGGAAGATCTATATCTATGATAGTCTTGTTTTTATGGTATTTGGTTGGTATCTAACTAGACAGTAAAACACTCACACAAACGAAAAAACAAAAGGTATTTGGATCACCAAAAAAACAAATCGATAGTTCAGCGGTTAAGTTGAAGTTTGTTTAGGTGATAGTCTTCAGGGCAGTCGAAGTCAAATTGGATTAAAATTGCACTCAGCTGCTTGTTGGAACTTGAATTAATACCACTTATTGAAATGGAAAAGAAAAACCCACAAAAATGGAAAGATTCTTTAGACTGAAACAGACGGCTCTAAAAAACAGACGAGAACGTAATCTGAATGCCTTTTGTATTGCTGAAGCTCTTCTTCTTCCTCTGGTATACAGTAGACTCGTCTATGGGATATCTTTGTGTGGAGTATCTCTCTGTGACGGGGCCTTCAATGGAAAGTCTATGTCTACTCTCTGGCTAGCGTATAGGTGGCTATCCAAATGACAAGTAACTAAAAAAAGACCTAGGAAAAATTGTTTTTTTGTTTGAAAACAAGTTATGGGAAAGGTGTTGTAGTTATGGGAAAACCAAAGATACTTGATACAGGCAAGTTATATGAAAGTTGGGAGAAAAAAATAAAAGGTCCCCTTAAAACTCTTGGTTACTACAAAATTAAAAGAATTATATTAAACAATTCAACTTCTTTGTTTGAAATCAATTGTAAGTTGTTACAGCAGAATTGGATTTGTTTACTATTTGGTAGCGGCACGGTGATTTCGGTTTTCATCAATTTTGTAAACAGAGAGAACATAGACTGATATTTTGTGTTGGTGGGTTCATTGTTGTGATGCAGCCAGTATCAAAGGGTACTAGCAGAGCCTATGTAGGGGTTTCAGAGGACCAAAAGTGCTAGGGATTGGAGCTGGAACCACTAGATGACACATATCGAAATTTGGGAACCTCCTTTTTTTCTGGTAATCAATTCAACTGTGAATTTTAACTCGATTGAGACTTTCCCAAATTCTTTGTTAAGAGATATTATAAAGAAAAGGAATGAGGAGGTTAACTAGGGGCGAAGGGTGTAAATGTGATTAGACTTGAGACCAAATGACTTTCATATTTTCTTTTTCTTGTGGTTCTATTATTAAGCTGACATTCAATTTTAGCCTAAAACTACCGTTCGTTATCACTTCGATCTCTTGCTAGTGCCAGTCTACTCCTAGTTTCCTGGGTGAAATTTGTCTCGTATGGGTTCCACGTTGTACATATTGGGCGATGGGCGACGGCGGGCCACCTATGTGGGTAGAGGCGAAACCTTTCATGGTGTTATAGAGATTGGCTAATGGTAACGTTTGGCAAACACTTTCCTTATCCTCAAATGAAATTCTTGCTTAACCTTATTGTTATATAATAATTACAATAGGCTCTCATTTCTATTTTCCATTCCCTTACATTGACTTCAACTCCATTCATTCTATTGTTCCTCTGATCTTATAACCTTTTAACTTTAATTTGGAATCAATGAAATCATTTCCAATTGTTAGTATTTATACAAACCCAATGGTTCATAATACTTCACTCTCTATATATTCCCTTTTGTATCTGCATTTTCCCATTCTTGTTTTAGTTTTAATTTCTTTCATATTGGTATGAAACCATGTTAATCCTTGATAAAACCGTACAGTTATGGTTATCTATCTTTGATCTGATTAGAGCCCCAATTTGATCATCAATGGTTTTATTTTTCAACATCAGTACAACATTGAAATAATATCGAAATAATATGGATATAATATGGATATAATATTGTTCTCCTCTTGATTAACCAATTAACTTCATCTAATAGAGTTTTCTTATCCAGCTCACAACCATGACTCTTTCCAGGTCCCTCCATGGTTCAAAAATAGATAAAGGGAAAGCCCCTCATAGCTCATAATTATTTTTTTATAAATGGTGCTCTTTTCTTATTCGGTCTCTTATTCCTTTCTACCTCCTCTTCTTGACTATCTGTTCTTATCACTTATCAACACTTCATCGTTTCAAATCATCCTCGTAAACACTAGAAACAATCCCTATCTGAAAAAAATATTGAAATATTTTTTAAGTACGCTTTGCAAAAAGAGGTGGAAGAGCCAAACTACTACAATTTGCTGAAACACCAATCTTCAAAAAGAACAAATTTGATGGGTTAATATTACTACTAATGGGTTTAAAGTAACGATCGACGTAAAAGCTGATACAACATACGACACGAAATCCATGACATGCTTTAGGTTTCGAAATTCATACATAATTCAAGGAGACACTTGGTGGTATCACAGAGCTTGGTGTAAGGTGACACGCAGCTATTCACCCTTTACTACCTGACAAGCAAAAAAAAAGTTTTATATTTTTAAGGGTCATTTAAATGCCACTTGAATCAATTTCGCCACACCATGCGTTCCTTCTCCTTGGTTCCCATGTATTCTTTCTCTTTGTTTAGTTGTCAAAACCTTCACTTGCTTACTACAACAAATTCTTGCAGCGTTGAAGGTTGCACCCTTAACAATACCCTTTCTATTGTTGACAACTTCTTTCAGAGTACCCTGTACTTGCTGATAACGAGTATTGTCTATTTTTTCTAATTTCAAACTCCG
The DNA here is from genome assembly GCA_030572015.1 of Yamadazyma kitorensis. NCBI lineage: Eukaryota > Fungi > Ascomycota > Pichiomycetes > Serinales > Debaryomycetaceae > Yamadazyma > Yamadazyma kitorensis. Next base: position 162,555 of record JAJLZC010000002.1, on the reverse strand, counting down.
CTGCATTCATCAAATCGAAATCAAAAATTAGGATTTCCCCATAAAATCTATAATGTACTGGTGTACGGGCTCGCTTCTGATTCTGCTTCTGTTTTAAAAGGTAAACAATCTCTTTTCTTAAGATCGCGGCTACTGTTAACAACGCGTTAGTAAGATAGATTAAGAGGCAAATTAAGAAAATCACCAGACTTAAGAATGACACAAGAATATGAAGAGGACGATGCCATGGGCGGTCCATTATTGATCGAGCAACTAGAATCCAGTGGGATCCACATCAATGATATAAAGAAATTGAAAGCTGAAGGGTTTCATACAATAGAAAGTATTGCTTACACACCTAAAAAGAATTTACTATTAGTTAAAGGAATCAGCGAAGCTAAGGCAGACAAAATCAGTTTAGAAGCAGCCAAATTAGTGCCATTAGGTTTCACCACCGCTCTGGAGTTCCACAGTAGAAGGTCTGAATTAATTTGTGTCACCACTGGGTCTAAACAGTTAGATACTTTGTTAGGAGGTGGGATTGAAACAGGTTCCATTACTGAAGTATTTGGAGAATTCAGAACTGGGAAGTCACAATTATGTCATACTTTGGCAGTTACATGTCAGTTGCCCATTGACATGGGTGGAGGTGAAGGTAAATGTCTTTATATTGATACTGAAGGAACTTTCAGACCAGTCAGGTTGGTATCAATTGCGCAACGATATGGATTAAATCCTGATGACTGTTTAGACAATGTAGCTTATGCTAGGGCTTATAATGCCGAACATCAATTACAGCTATTAAATTTGGCAGCCCAAATGATGGCAGAATCAAGATTTTCTTTATTAATTGTCGATTCAATAATGAGTTTATATAGAACTGATTATTCAGGTAGAGGGGAATTGTCAGCTAGACAAACTCATGTTGCCAAATACATGAGAACTTTACAAAGATTGGCTGATGAGTTTGGTATTGCAGTTGTGATTACAAATCAAGTGGTTGCTCAAGTAGATGGATCAGCTTCAATGTTTAACCCAGATCCAAAAAAACCAATAGGGGGTAATATTATCGCTCATTCTTCAACAACTAGATTATCCTTTAAAAAAGCAAGAGGTGAACAGAGAATTTGTAAAATCTATGATAGTCCTTGTTTACCTGAAAGCGACTGTGTTTTTGCAATCTATGAAGACGGAATTGGTGATCCAAAGGTTGAAGATGATAATGAATAAACTTCCCATCCTATTCATTCCGTTTATTCTATGATTCAGTCCCAGTGTTCTATCCTAATTGCTTTGGCTAGCAAAATATCCATTACCATTGTTTGTGTATGGAATATATATGTACTTGTATAAATATATATCGGGGTTTTATAATTTCATGTAGAAATGGTTGTCTACTAAAAAGTCCGTTCTCCGCTGTGGCAAATCATTAATTCCACTTCACCTCGACTAACTGAATTCCATTCCATTCATCTGCATAGTGTAGGATCTTAGACTAAAGGGCATTGTGGAGAGTGAAGCATCTTACACTACGAAAATGATTATATGTATGGAGAATTCGGTCCCGAAAATCGGGCTCTATATTATATTACTGCACGACCATAGTTAAGGAAAAAAGAAAAGTCACAGGTCTACCTTGGATATACTTTTGTTAGTATAAAGAGCAACAGGTTGGGTAAATTAAGCGAAGCAAAAATCAAATGTTAATTTATTTAATTCAATGACTCAAAATTCCTTTTCCTTGGACTTTATGAACCATGGATGTAAAACTCTTTCATAATCTTTAGATTTAGTATAAATAGGAAAGCTTTCCTCTTGGTTGGCTGAAATTGGTCTTCCCTTTCCTTCTGACTCTTATTCTCTTTAAACCACAACTGTTTATTATACACATTTGAAACTAGTTCTTATTAATTCAAGTGAAGTGTGGAATTAATACTTATGTCTGAAACCCAATAATTGTGGTCAATTCTTAGAGACGAGCCGCATCCTAATTAGGAAGCTGAAAATTTTTATCTTTTCCATCAGTAAAACTGGACGTGCATTCCCGATTCTCCTAACAATATAAACTTTGGATAGAAATAAGGAAAAAAGGGAAAAGAGAATAGAAAATTTTTCCATAGCTTTGAAAGATTATTTTATATAACAATCTACGATCAAAATATTCACTGTTTGATCCCCAATCTTTGGTGCTTAGTCTGGGGCCCCATTAATCATCGAATAAAGAAGCCTTTTCTTCCCGTAGTCACTACAAAAAGTGAGGATTTGTTTTAAAGGTACCAAAAATAATTTTTTTAAAATAAGTTTCAGTAGAAAGGGCCAGTTCCTTCAGACCGTTTGAAACAAAACTGATTTCAAAGAAAGGAAGTCGTTGCAGTATTTATTCTTGGGTATTTACCGCTTAATAATATTCATTATTTATCAAACATTCACTGTTCAATACTCAATACATGATGGACAAATCAAAGATCAAAATCTTACCAAAACCTTCGATTCAATCTCCATCGATTCATTCTCCAATTCAACCATCACCTCCTCCTATTACCAAAAGAAAATCATCTGTTAATGATACTAGAAAATCAAGTACATCCAGCAATAATAATTCGGGTAGTGGTGGAAATGGAGGACGTACTAATAGTAATGGTTCTAATGTAAGCCATAAAATCAAAAAAGATTATGACAAAAATAAAAATACAGGACATAGACCAGTTACATCGTGTACCTTTTGTCGTCAACATAAAATCAAATGTAATGCATCAGATAATTTCCCAAATCCGTGTCAAAGATGTGAAAAAATGGGCTTAAAATGTGAAATCGACCCCCAATTTAGACCTAAAAAGGGTAGTCAAATTCAAAGTTTGAAAAGTGATGTTGATGAATTAAAAGCAAAGATTGAAATGTTAACAAAAAATGAAAATTTATTAACCCAAGCTTTGACCCAACAAAATTTAAATGCATCAAATAATCAAGGTAGCCCTAATGTGACACCAAGTGGTGGTAGTAACTACAATATAAATCATATGAATCACTTGAACTATACTCCAGATGAATTGACACCAACTTATTCAAACTACTCCAACAATTCAACTAGCCCAAAAATTGATATTAACTTGAATCCAAATAACCAATTGAATATCAATTTAAAAGAAAATTCAGATAATTCACCAAGTGTTAATGAAAACTTACCTGTTATTGAAGAATTCATACTTGGTAATGTTCATTTATCGTTGGGAAAAGCTAATGTTTTGCATGGGAAATTCATAAATCAATATTTACCATTTTTACCTATTATTAAATCAAATAATGCCACAGAATTATATTATAAGTCTCAATTGTTGTTTTGGTCTGTTATCTTGACTGCATCATTGAGTGAGCCTGAGCCTTCGCTATATATGAATTTATCTTCATTGATTAAACAATTGGCAATTGAAACTTGTTGGATTAGAACCCCAAGGTCAACGCATGTGATTCAAGCATTAATTATTTTATCTATTTGGCCGTTACCAAACGAGAAAGTCTTGGACGATTGTTCTTATAGATTTATTGGTTTGGCTAAAAATTTATCATTACAATTGGGATTACATAGGGGTGGAGATTTTATTAAAGAATTTTCAAGAACACAAGTTAGTTTAGGTCCTGATTCTGAAAAATGGAGAACAAGGTCTTGGTTGGCTGTTTTCTTTTGTGAACAATTCTGGTCTTCGAATCTTGGGTTGCCTCCTTCAATCAATACCACCGATTATTTGTTGGAAAATGCAAGAATCGATTTCAATTTACCAAAAGATTTTAGATGTCTTATAAGCTTATCTATTTTCCAATGTAAATTGGTGAATGTCATGGGTATTTCAGTTACACGACCTGACGGATTGTTGGAACCTTCGAATAGAGCTGGTTCATTAAATATCTTGGATAGAGAACTTGAAAGGTTGAAATTTAAATTAAAGATTGACGATAATTCACCAACTGAAATTTATTTTCTTTATCTAAAACTAATGATTTGTGGTTTCGCTTTCTTGCCTGGTACACCAATTGAAGATCAAGTGAAATATGTTAGTTCTGCTTATCTATCATCCACTAGAATAATCACCATTGTTTCCCAAATGATCAATAATAATCAAATCATGTTGATTGAATTGCCTATTTATATCAGACAAGCTTTAAGCTATTCAGTGTTCTTATTATTTAAATTACATTTATCAAGATATTTAATTGATAGATACGTTGATAGTTCAAGGCAATCGATTGTCACGGTTCATAGATTACTCAGAAATACCTTGAGCTCTTGGAAAGATTTACAGAATGATATTTCAAGAACTGCAAAAGTCTTAGAAAATTTGAACATTGTGTTGTATACCTACCCTGAGGTTTTTATTGCTGATGAAGATACTTCAATCATTTCAAGAATGAGGTCTCACTTGACTGCTTCTTTATTCTATGATTTAGTTTGGTGTGTCCATGAAGCTAGAAGAAGAACTTTACAAGACAAAAACGATGGCAATAATGGAAATGCTGCCAATAAACAAGTAAAGAAGACTGATATCAAGATTACACCATTACCATTTTACAATCAAATTACAAAGGATGACTTTAAAACGATCATTACTACTTCACCAAATGGTACTACTGTGACTACATTAGTGCCAACTGATCATGCAATGACACAAGCAAAAGCAAAAGCTAAGCTGAATTCAAATGGTAACAACAACAATACTAATAACAATAATAACAGTAATAATAATAGACCGTTGGAAATTAATGGTATTCCTATCCTGATGTTGGAAGCTACTGGCTCAATAAAAGACACTAGGGTTATGTCGCCTAAGGCACAGTCTGCAACGTTATCTCAATCATTCCAACAATCTCAACCACAGCAGCAACAACGAGTACAGCAACTCCAGCAAGTTCAACAGCAGCAAATCCAGCCACATAATCAAGTCTACAATGTATCGACTCCTGGCATCCAATCTACACCCAATGCACCAGATTCTGAATCGGGTCCAGGAGCACCTGGTCCAGGACCGGTTTCAACACAAGGAACTACGCCAGCAACAGCTAGTTTCCCAATGAATAATTTAAACTTTGAATTGCCCAACGATCAAATATTATTGAATCAAAATATAATGATCGACAACCAGCTAGCCAATTCTCCAACTCCATTCATGAATGATCAAATGGACAACTTTTTCCAGCAACAATCCAATGGTTGGATCAATAACGATAATTACCAGGATGACGATTTCTTGGGTTGGTTTGATACTAATTCGATGCCAGACAATTGAAACATTTTCAATTTCAACATAAAGAATATCATATCTAATATACTAGTTCCCTTCGCTACCTACTGGTTTTTTCTGATATTTCATTGTATATAAAGCGTTTGTAATTCTTAATGCACATAGTAACCGTCTTTCAGTTTGACTGCAATCGTTTTAGCGTCACGTGATATGTAGCAATATCTTTTTCTATCAATGGCAATTTGTTTTATATGAAGATAAATTTTTCATTTAAATTCATAGCAAATTAAGGTCAATTGCAAGGTTATATTTGAAATCAAACTATGTTTAAACAATTATTAAGAAGTAAGGTCTCCTTCAACACAATTAGGCCGGTCAATCAATTGAAATACTATTCTTTTGATGCTTCATCCCAACCAAGAATTAGAATTGGTAGTGAAGCACCAAATTTTCAAATCGATACCACTAAAGGTAAAATTGATTTCCATGAATTCATTGGATCCAATTGGGTTGTTTTCTTTTCACACCCAGCTGACTTCACTCCAGTTTGTACAACTGAATTGGGTGCCTTTGCTAAATTAGAACCAGAATTCACCAAATTAAATACCAAGTTAATTGGTTTAAGTACTGAAGGAGTCGAAAGTCATAATAACTGGATAAAAGATATTGAACAATATAAGTCAACCAATGTTAACTTCCCTATTATTGCTGATTCTGAGAAAGAAATTGCTTTCAAATATGATATGTTATCTGAAGAACAATTTCAAAATATAAATAGTGGATTGGTTGCTACTATTAGATCTGTTTTCGTTATTGATCCTGCTAAAAAAGTTAGAGCCATGATCACTTATCCTCCTTCATTAGGAAGAAATTCGGCTGAAGTTTTAAGAATCGTTGAAGCTTTACAAGTCGCCGATAAAAATGGTGTTGTCACTCCAATTGACTGGACTACTGGTCAAGATGTTATCATTCCTCCTACTGTTTCTGATGAAGCTGCTAAAGAAAAGTTCGGTGAATTCACTAAGCACTTCAACTACTTAAGAACTACTTCTTTAAAATAAGTCAGCACTCCATTCCCTAGTATGCCCAGGCAAAGGGATGATTGATCTTCCAAGAGAAAAATACATATTCAAAGAATCCCTTGTATACTCTCTTATTGTTGTCCCTAATGACTCTGTTGTTCTAATGGATATGTTGTCTCTAATGGCTCCAATGTCTATAACTTCCTTGTTACACTTAGTTCTCTGTCTGAGCTTCGTCTGTGCTGGCAACAAAAAATGAAGTCCTTTAACACACACATAAATCTCCCCAGTCTTTCTGATGCTCAATCCAATGGCTTTTTAGACTACCAACAATGATCGACTTTGAAGTAACATTGATTTTGCAACTTGTTTTGTACAATCTTATATCGGTTGCAAGTAATTTAACCCAATTAGGAAAATTTATTGAATATTAAATTATACGCGTCAAATTTTTCAAATTGGTTATAGTCTACTAAATTTTCAAAATTTAAGACTTATATTTTATCTTTTTTTTCTGGTAGACATACTTTAAAGGAAGAAGCCAAAGTGAAAGGAAGAACAGGAGATACTATGACAAGTTTTGTATCATCACCTAATAGAATTCCTTCTGAAGCTGAAGGATTGTTTGTATCATCCCAACCTCCGTCTTCTATTGGAAGATCAGGAGCAATTAGATCATCTAATTTGTTTAGCGATAATCAAGCTATTGAAGCCCAATCTCAACCAATTAGTTTACCTGCTTCATCAGCTGTAGCAGGTAGAAGAAGACAGATCCAAGTCCCAAAAGTGATAGATGTAACAGCTGAAAAGGTTAGAGAAAGTTTTGAATTGTTTTTACAGGAATTCATTGATGGTAAAGCAGAAAATGATGAAAATAATGGAAAGGTTTACTTAAGTCAAATCCAACATATGAAAACTTATGAGATTTCTACTTTATACGTCGATTATCAACATTTATTAGATAGGGAAAATGGAGTATTAGCATCAGCAATATTAGAACAATATTATAGATTTCATCCGTTTTTATTGAAAGGATTAAAGAATTTAATCAAAAAGTATGTTCCAACTTTATTATATATTTCCATGGCAGGTGGAGATGGGAATGACAATATGAATTCTGGATCGTCTCGAGGAGGAGTCGATAGGGAAGATACTAGTGGTTCATCTTCAACTACTTCATCCCAATCAAACGAAAGGGTGTTCCAAATTTCATTCTATAATTTGCCTTCGATGAATAGAATCAGAGATATCAAAAGTGAAAAAATCGGTACATTAATGTCAATTTCTGGTACTATTACTAGAACATCAGAAGTTAGACCTGAATTATACAGGGCCAGTTTTACTTGTGATTTATGTTCAGCTGTAATCGAAGGAGTTGAACAACTATTTAAATATACTGAACCTACTTCGTGTCCATCATGTGAAAATCAGGCGTATTGGACTTTAAATATAAGTAAATCACAATTCATTGATTGGCAAAGAGTTAGAATCCAGGAAAATTCAACCGAAATTCCAACTGGTTCAATGCCTAGAACTTTAGATGTTATATTAAGAGGTGAAACGGTTGAAAGAGCTAAACCTGGTGATAAGTGTAAATTTACTGGGACTGAAATTGTATTACCTGATATCAGTCAATTGGGATTACCTGGTGTTAAAGCTCAGTCAATTAAAGAAAACAAAAATCAAACTTCTGAAGTTAATACTGGTATTACTGGTTTAAGATCGTTGGGTGTTAGAGATTTAACTTATAGATTAGCTTTTTTTGCTTGTCATGTTAGTTCAATGTCAACTAAAAGAACAGAAGAAGAGCAAGAAAACCAAGATCAAGAAATGATGAATCAGGATGATAGTTCAAACGATGAACAAGAGAATTTCTTAACATTATTGACTGATTCTGAAGTTAACCAATTAAAAGCAATGGTTAAAGATAATTATATTTATGATAAATTAGTCCAGTCTGTTGCACCAGCTGTTTTTGGTCACGAAGTTGTTAAAAAGGGTATATTATTACAATTATTGGGAGGGGTTCATAAAAAGACTGTTGATGGAATTAACTTAAGAGGTGATATTAATATTTGTATTGTTGGTGATCCTTCAACTTCTAAATCTCAATTCTTAAAATACGTTTGTGGTTTTAGTCCAAGAGCTGTTTATACTTCAGGTAAGGCTTCTTCGGCCGCTGGGTTAACTGCTGCTGTTGTTAAAGATGAGGAAAGTAATGAACATACTATTGAGGCTGGTGCTTTGATGTTGGCAGATAATGGTATTTGTGCAATTGATGAATTTGATAAAATGGACTTAAGTGATCAAGTTGCCATCCATGAAGCTATGGAACAGCAGACCATTTCCATTGCTAAAGCTGGTATTCATGCTACTTTAAATGCTAGAACTTCTATTTTAGCCGCTGCTAATCCTATTGGTGGTAGATATAATAGGAAATTAGGGTTAAGGGCCAATTTAAATATGACTGCACCAATTATGTCAAGATTTGATTTATTTTTTGTTATATTGGATGATTGTAATGAAAGAATCGACACTCAATTGGCGTCTCATATCGTTGATCTTCACATGTTAAGAGATAATGCTATTAATCCTCCATATTCAGCCGAAGAATTGTCAAGATATATTAAATACGCTAAAACTTTCAAACCCAAAATGACTAAGGATGCTAGAAACTTTTTGGTTGAAAAGTATAAGCAATTGAGGAACGATGATGCTCAAGGATTAGGTAGATCATCTTATAGGATCACTGTTAGACAGTTAGAAAGTATGATTAGATTAAGTGAAGCTATCGCTAGGGCCAATTGTACAGAGGTTATTACTTCAAGCTTTGTGTCTGAGGCTTATGACTTATTAAGACAATCCATTATCAGAGTGGAAATGGATGATGTTCAAATGGATTATGATGGCGAAGATGATGGTGATGAAAACAATGACGACAATAATGACAATAGTAATAGAAATGATGATGATAATGACCATGGTAATGATGGAAATAATAGAGGTGAGCAACCGCAAGATCAGCAACCAACTCAACAAGCTGTCACTATTACTTACGATAAATATGTTTCAATCATGAATTTAATCGTCAAGAAGGTCATGGATGATGATAATCAAGAAGGTAATGGTTTAACTGGAGACCAATTAGTTGACTGGTATTTGACTCAAAAGGAACAAGATATCAATAGTGAAAGAGAATATTATGAAGAAAGGGCTTTGTGTTATAAAGTCTTAAAGAGATTGGTTAAGGATAAAATCTTAATGAATATAACTCAAACAGAAAATTTACCTCAAGATTCGTTAACTGTTGAACGTTTACAGTCCGTTTATGTACTTCACCCCAATTGTCAAATCCTAGACTTTTTCGATCAAGCTCCTCAAGAGACTGAAGAAACAGAAGAAGCCGAAGAAGTCGAAGAAACTAGAAACTGATTTAGCCGTGTGGTTTGAATTGTGTGTATTATTATTGTATTTGTCTAGTATTAGTATTTTATTATATCTATCCTATGTATTTTTCTATCATTTTTTCCTTTCATTTCCTTCGAAGTCGTCAATTACTGACGATAAAGTAATTAAATTAATGTTAGGATCATTTAAAAAATCTTCTTTCCCTTTTTCTTCGATTTCTTTATGGCTGTTGGTGCTTTCGTCTGTTTCATCGTCTGCGTTATTTGAAATCCATTTTGTAGGTGTTAATTGTTCCGAACACTCGTTGCAATGTTCAACAAATAACCTCGAATTTCCAAATACCTTTTGACATGATTTACACCAGCCTGGATCATCCTTGGCTATTTTTTTGACTTTTTTATCTTGGATGTAATGAACTAGTTTTAAATGACGTTTTAATACATCTAACCTGCTAAAAGCACCACCATTTCTATGGCATGTTGGGTCATTTTTCCAGTAAGGACATATATAGCTTGGTTTTTGGTGGGATTTCATGTGCCTTCTTAAATCACTCTCTCTAACAAAAGCCCATTCACAGCCTTTGAAGCTACAAGAATATTGACGCTGGTGACTAAATTTACCAGAAAAGTCCAATTTTTTGATTTTATTTAAATCGCTATATTGATTATGAGATAGCCTTTTTTTGAGTTTAAATGTATGCTGTTGGTCCATTTCATTGAATTCCAAAGGAAATGGGTATTGAGTCGGAGACTTTGATTGTTGACTTTGCACTTGCGAATAGGGTTGTGAATTAGCTTGCTGTAATGGCTGAAATGGTTGTGATAAAATCTGATTATTATGCTGCATAGTTGCGGGAGGAGGTAGTTGATTTTGTACAAGGGTCTGTTGTTGCGCTTGTAGAAATTGTGGTTGCTGTTCCAGGGTACTCAAAGGCAATGTATGTAACATATTCGGTATATGTTTGGCGGTATGAATGCTTGATGTGGATGGTTGAATACTTGAAGGTTGAGGAAGAAGCGTTGGAGTTGGTAATTTTGAAGAAGGATTTGAATTCGATTTAGAATTCTGTTGGGAAGGAAAAGCGTTTATTGTCGTTGAAGTAGCTGGTAATGGAGTCGGCGACTGGTATTGTGAAAATTGAGGTTGTGATAAGCTTGACAGGGATTGATAGAACAGACTACTCGAATTTGATCCTCCAGGTGAATATGATGGTGGCAGCTGTTGCTGTTGTTGGTAATTCTGGTGAATCTGCGGTTGCACCTGTTGCTGTGTCTGCAAATATGGCTGTTGTGTTTGAGTTGAATATTGAGATGGTACCGGTAACGAATAATGCTTCTCATATCTTGAAAAAGCATTAGCTAACGAAGCTCTTCTATTTTCCTTTGGTCCTTTCCTAACCTCATCTTCTCTTAGGTCCATCATATACCTCTGTATAAATGTATGTCTCCGCTATATATAATTTATCTAATAAACCAAAACCTATAACCCAGATAGCCGATATACTTTCTGTTTAGAACACCGATGAGCCGCTTCGAATGTGGTTATTGTCATCTCTCTGCTCTTTTTTCTCTTCCTATCAATAGTCGTGTGCTTACTATTTAATTTGCAGTGTACCAAACAACAAAGATTTTGGGTATTTAAAGCCAGGTTAGTTCATTAACTTGATATGTATGTAGCTTATGTTATGACTTTGTTAGAGTATTCGTGTGAGGAATTGTATAGCACATATTTTTTCGTGATTTTTAAGAGTGTCTGAAGAGAATTAGTTTTTCCTTTATAGACTTGACTAAATTGAGTGAAAATCACTATTTAATTCTATTATTGATCTCAAATACGGCAAAAGTTATAGAAACAAGATAAAAAAAACACTTCTTACACCTGACTGGAAATCCACCTAGAAGAAGGTTAGTTGAATATGGCATGCTTTTTTCTACCTCTACGTTGCCATGTTAATTAATAAGATTATGAACGGCCAAACAAAGTATTCGCAGCACTTTACTAAGCTTAGCGATGTCAAAAAAGTTTGTTAGTAATTTGAAAACTCAAATTTCCCCATATAAAATTGCTAGTGCTCCTTTTTTTTGATTGCCTGATTAAATTCAGTTAAATTCAAATAAGTTCAAATAAGTTCAATTCTATCCACAAAGTATATACAATGAGTAAAGTTACATCTAAGGTGGCATCTTTAGCCGGCGCACCATTAGTTAATGCTGATGGGGAGTTTAAAAGAAAAGCGTCACAATTCCGAAATATTATCAGCAAATCAGATCCAGTCTTTAAACCTGAAAAGAACAGATATCATTTATATGTATCGTTAGCGTGTCCATGGGCTCATAGAACGTTGATCACTAGGAAATTACAAAAGTTAGAACATATAATTGATATTTCAATCGTTCATTATAATTTGGATGATAATGGTTGGAGATTTATTACCGAACCAAAAAAGGATGAGAAGGATATCAGTGAAGGAACCGTTGATCATCTTTATGGGTTAGATAGAATCAAGAAAATCTATTTTAAAGCTAATAAAGATTATGAAGGTAGGTTTACTGTACCTGTATTATGGGATAAAAAAACTGAAACTATAGTCAATAATGAAAGTGCAGAAATCATTAGAATGCTTGCAGAATTTGATGGATTAACCGGCCATCATTTGGACTTGTACCCAGCCCATTTAAAAAAGGAAATCGACAAGACAAACGATTGGGTATACGACAATATTAATAATGGAGTTTATAAATCAGGGTTTGCCACTAAACAAGCTCCTTATGAAAAGGAAGTTACTAATGTGTTCAAGCACTTAGATAAGGTTGAATCAATTTTGAAGACTAAATATAGTTTAAATGAAAGAGAAGATGAATTCTACTATTTAGTTGGTGATCAATTGACTGAAGCTGATATTAGGTTATTTACCACCATTGTTAGGTTTGATACTGTCTATTATCAACATTTTAAATGTAATTTGAAAATGATTAGATATGACTATCCATTTTTACATAAATGGTTACAAAAGTTGTATTGGGACAATGATGCCTTTAAAAGCACCACTGATTTCGATCATATTAAAAAACATTATACTACTTCCCATCATACGATCAACCCTTATGGTATTGTACCATTGGGCCCAATTCCAAACATGGTTCCTTTGGATTCCTAGGGACTCCCAAACCCATTTCCACAAACTATAGCTCCACACTATGGTTCCACAGTGGAATGAGAATACTGTTATAAATCTCTAAAATGTATATTTCCTGTCTAAATTGTCTCTCTCAAATCTGCTAAGTTTGTTATCAACACTAATACTACAATTCGACAGTCCTCTGTATGTTTGTTGGTCTTTGTTGGGAAGCCATGGTTTATAAATTGTTTCTAACCACTTATAAATCAACCACCTTTGACGAGAATCTTTTACAAACAATTTTGAAATATCCGTTATATACTCCAACTTTTCACTCTGACGAGTATTAAACGAGCGACACGTAAAAATAGAATATAATAATAAAAAAAACGAAAAACTTTAGATCAAAAGCAAAGGACATTTGTTATTTTTTTTGATTTATTAAACCTATTACTAATGAGAGGTATGTAGCTGGTAATCAAATGAGCAACTCGGAGGATGAGCCATCAATCAATAAATTCTGGTGTAAATGTAGATTAGAATGGGAGTTGATGTGGCTTTGCAAAGGAGAAGCAGTACTAACTTAAGTAGATTATAAGATTGTTGTTTTAGGTGCTGGTGGGGTTGGTAAATCATCTGTTACCGTTCAATTCGTTCAAGGAGTATATGTAGAAAGCTATGACCCAACCATTGAAGATTCATATAGAAAACAGATTGAAATCGATGGTAGGGCTTGTGATTTAGAAATTTTAGATACAGCAGGGGTTGCCCAATTTACAGCAATGAGAGAATTATATATTAAAAGTGGGAAAGGATTTTTGTTAGTTTATTCAGTGACTGATGAAAACTCCTTGAAGGAATTATTAGCATTAAGAGAACAAGTGTTAAGAATTAAAGATAGTGACAATGTTCCAATGGTTTTAATTGGTAATAAATCTGATTTAGAAGATGATAGAGTTTTAAGTATAGCAGATGGGGTTAAGGTTAGTCAGGAATGGGGATTGGTTCCATTTTATGAAACTAGTGCCATGTATAAAACTAATGTTGATGAAGCATTTATCGACGTAGTAAGACAAATCATGAGAAAAGAAGCTGCCATATCAGCTGAGAAGAAACAGCAAAAAGAATTACAAAAACAACAAGAACAAAAATCCGAAGTTCCTGCTGTAGAACAGAAAGAACTTAAAACTTCCAGAGTAAAACAAAGTTTAAGTGGTGATGTTTCAAATGCTGAAAAATCAAAAAGTAGATGTTGTGTAATTATGTAAAGCTAATCAAAGACAATAATGGACCGTTTCTTTGAAGTTCTGACTTTTAACTCTAATCCTAAATCGTTTCTTCCGCTATTGCTTGCGTACTTCTTTTGTGCTTATTGAACTTGATTTAGTGGTAGCTTGTCTTGTACCAGCTTAATTGTACCAGCTTAATTCTGTATTGTAACTACTTCCCAATATGTATAAAATCAGGCAACTGGATATGCGATCACACACTGCCATATTTTTACCCCCTCTATCTTTCGAACGAAGTTGCCAAGCGAAGTGGGAGCCTGGCGAGCCCTACAGTGTCGAACGAAGTAGTCAACTCTCAACATTGACCTACCAACTTGTATGAGGCGGAGCGATACACAATTGGATTAGGTTTTGGTTTGTAATAATAAAAAAAAAATATAGAAAGGAATTGCTGGTAATTAGGTATTGATACCCGCGAGATTCGAACTCGCGCCTCCGAAGAGACCAGGACCTTACCCTGGCGCCTTAGACCGCTCGGCCAGAGTACCCAATTCCTACCAATACCCTTGGAACAGGTGTCTATATGGTGAGCTTTTTGATTATTATTTTGATGGACTCTTTGTAGTTCCTATTTCAACATAGTTCTACCGTTTGAAACGCTATTATGTTTTCAGAACAACCAAAACAATTGATGCAACTAATGTTATATAGCTAAACCACCTTAGAGTCGTACATCTCCTTAACTACGCTTGCTTTATCAACATTCTCTGTTATACATTAAGCTTCAATTATTTGAATTAGAGGGTGGAAAACTTTCTCAACTTAAGTCTGACCCTTCGGACGGTGAAAGAGAAACTTGGACCAACGGACCGTCCGCCGGCACCGTCAATCGTCCTACGAAAAACTCTATTTCAGTCCGAAGCTGTACGTCTAATTGCCCAGTCTCGTTGCGCGAACTACGTAATGGATTATTCACAGTTTCTGTCTCATTTTAGCCCGTACCGTACCACCCCACGAGGGTGAATGTGATGAGGCCAAAAAAATTAAACAGAAGGTACAAGGTAGGAAAGGAAAAATTTTTTTAACGTCACAAGATACTTATAAAGACTTGAATCGATATAAGATCATTACATTTAAAATAAACTGATTAGATTTGATCTAAGGTCGTTCTATTTGAAATAAGTTAGATACGTTCAATATAGAGTTGGTGCATTTGAAATAATTTAATAATCAGCTAGGATAAAGAATCCGTTCCAAAATATTCCTTAAGTTGCTTGGAAATCTTGGTTAAAAGTGATCAAAATGATTCAAAAACAATTCATGGCAAGCTGGGTGCCCATTTTCAAAAATCAGTTAAATATTCAATTAGAGTCTCAAGCAGAACCGTTTGTATCGTTTCAAATCAGTACTATAGGATTAGATGGGTTTCCAAAGAACAGAACCGTTGTATATAGAGGATTTTTATTTGATGACGAATCTAATAACGTCATAACCTTTACTACTGATAAAAGAATGAACAAGTACGATGAATTAATTCAAAACGATAAAATTGAAGCCGTGTTTAATTTGATGGGGGCTAAGAGACAATTTAGATTCAAAGGTTATGCTAAATTGATTGATAATGAATACAGACCAATAATAAGCTTGATTAATGTTAAACCAAGAGATGTGGGCACTAGCGATAGTGACAGTGATAATGACAGCGATGCTAGCAGCGAAGAAGATGATGATAGGTTACAACTTGAAGTCAAATCTAAACTAAATATTGAAACCAAACCTCAAACGATAGAGACAAATTGTCAAAAAAGTGCAATAGAGTATAATTTAATAAGTCCAAGTTTAATCAAGAAATTGAATCATGGCGACAATGCTTCATATACTAACTTGTCTGGCTTCGATGTAATACCACCTACCGATGAAGAATACGATGAAGAATTAAACAGACAATGGGAGAATTTATCCAAGACTTTAAAAAAGTCATTTAGAAAACCAGTACCTAAATCCCCAATGAGCTCAAGCAATTTAAAATTATTGGATTCAATTAGTAGAGGAGTTGATGGTAAGAAAGACATAGATGGGTTCAGAAACTTTTCAATTGTTGGATTGTTTATCGAATCTGTAGATTATTACGACAGTGAACATGATAGAAGGTATATTTTTGAAAAGGACAAGTATGATATGTGGAAAGAGCATGAAGTCTGTCCATAGTTATACCACCATTTATCTCAAGTCACATCAAGGACCATTTTACAACCTGAGTCCATACCAATTCAAGACCAGTGCATCACCAGCTTCCCATCGATACGACCTCCCATTCAATAGGGATAGTTAGAGTATAGAGTATGCAAATAGAGGACAAACGAATCCTATAAATAGTCGAGGAGTAAGTTAGAATGCCTACTCAAAACCTTAAATTTGAATGATTATTATCATACTAAAACCGCTAGAAATGTATATACTAAACTAGATTCATAGACTTTATTCAAAGTAAATCACCAAGAAGCAACAGCCCTTGAATATCCAGTTCTCTCAGTAGTGTTGGTATCTCTTGGTGTCCCATAGGATTATCGTATCGTTGTGTTACACTATGAGACTGTGACTGTTTGCAAAATTAAGGCGCGAATTTTTTGCAATTAAAAATAAACAAATAAAAATTGTACAAATCCCCTAAAAACAACAACTTTTGTTCTTTTTATTATTAAAACATAATTCAATTATTAATCAAAAATGGCTCCAAAGACTGCTACTAAAGCTTCAGCTGCTGCTCCAGCTAAACCAACTTACAAAGGTATGTATCAATCCTCAAATTGAATCACAACTGGGAGAAAAGAGAGGACAGAAACGAAAAAAAGACAGAAAAATAACAACCCCCTCTCTCAATCAAACAGGTCATTTTTTTGGCTTGATAGTTTGTGCAATTGATATCAATTCAACTGGGAACCACTGAATATGCTGCAATGATAGCAAACAAATGATACTAACTATTCAAGATATGATCAAATCTGCCATCGTCACTTTGAAAGAAAGAAACGGATCTTCGTATGTACAGAGATATCCAAAACCAAACAAATGAATTAGGTGAAACCAGAACCTAAAAAGGAGGTGCAAGTTCTTGTTTGTTGAAACTGGAGGCAAATATACTAACCATTCATTTAGTCGTCAAGGTATTAAGAAATACGTTCAAAGCAATTTCGATACTAAAACTTCAAATTTCGATGCTTTATTCAACACTGCTTTAAGAAAAGGGGTTGAAAAAGGTGATTTTGCTCAACCAAAAGGTCCATCCGGTCCAGTCAAATTAGGTAAAGTTGAAAAACCAGTAGTCAAAAAGGTAGTCAAAAAACCAACTAAACCAACTAAACCTGTTGCTAAAAAGGTAACCAAAAAAGCTGCTAAACCAGCTCCTAAAAAAGCTACTGTAACTAAAAAGAAACCAGCTGCTAAAAAGGCTGCTACTAAAAAAGTTACCAAAGCTGCTCCAAAAAAGAAAACTAAGTAAATTTGATTGAATATTATTTTTTTCTTGTTATTAATTGGTATTGTGTTTTTAACCGGTACTGAACAATTTTTAGAAAATTTTATAAAATCTTTTTTACCCAAGTTCCTTTCTTTTCTTTGTGGAGTATTTGTCTTTGAAAAATTCCATTTTAAAATTGTTGTGATAATTTTTCACAAACCAAAGATGCTGTTTATTTGAGGATTCTAAGTAACTTTTAAAAACGTTTTGAAATGGTTTAACATTTGAAAATGATTTTTAAAGTAATGTGTTTTATTAATTTTGTTTTATCTCTAACCTTTTGTATCCTCTCACTATGTAAATTAAATGTGTGTTATTTTGTATACTACAATAAAAATCGCGTTGAAAAGTATTTATGGCTATTAATTATATTTAGTTTAAAAAGAGGATGAGGTCAATTATAATGATAGTGGCAGCGTTAATGCCAGAGTTAGGTATTGGATACCAAGGTAAGTTACCTTGGAGATTGAAAAACGAAATCATCACATTCAAAAAAATCACAACTAAAAGTGCAGAAAACAAAAGGAATGCAGTAATAATGGGACGAAAGACTTGGGAATCAATTCCAAAGAAATTTAGACCATTACCTGATAGGTTAAATATTATTGTAACCAGAAGCCCCTCTCCACCACAAGAGAATGGCCAATCAGAAGGAGAAACTCCAAAAGACCTAATATATTTAAATGATTTAACTAAGTTGGAATCAATAATTCCAGAAGATATCGATAAAGTATTTCTCATTGGTGGGTCTGAATTGTATAATCATTTTATTAACTTACCCGCTGTTAATCAAATTATACTAACCGAATTAAATACAACTAAAAACATTGATATCGATACGTATCTTAAATGGGATTTAACGAATTGGACGAAGAAGAATCATAAAGATTTACTAGACTTAGTCAATTTGGATATCCCTGAGTCTTTTAATGAAAATGATATTGATTATAAATATCAATTATATCAAAGATCATGAAACTTAAAATGTTTTTGAATTTGCTACCCATGTTAAGATCTTATTCGTTATAAATTGAATTTGAAAGTCATCATAAAATAAGTACGGAATTTGGTAAAATTCAATTGGATTTAGCTTTGTTATTATCTCTGATACAATACACATGAACATTTCATATTGGACTGAGGTGTACTCAACCATTTCTCTATCCTTTGTCAGCTCCATTTCGCTCAATTCAATCTCTCTTTTAATAACTTTATTTCAACATTTTTAATCTATGGGATTTCAAGCAGAAAATAGCTGCCGTAATCGTAAAATTTTGCAATCGTAAAATTAGCAACTCCTTAAGAGAAAGGAGCAGCAGTTGGAAATGAATTCTAGTTACCTGAATTCTCATGTTTAGTACTTTAAGGTAGTGGTAATAGATGTGTGATGTTTGGTTTCTTTGTAAGTAGAGCTGTACCTTAACATCATAAATGAAACGAAGAAAATAACTAACCTTAAAAACGCCTTGCATCACTAGACTGCTACAGACAGATTTTGTGTTAGCTCCCAGGTAGTACCCCCTTACACATACATACCCTTCTATATCCACCTTTGAGATTCCCCTATACCCACTATTGAGCCTCCGTCATTAACAGTTATCAATTGTGCTCAATTTTGAAAGAGAAGTAAAATTATAAAGTTTGGTCCATATTAAAGGCCCTATATGCATAAATTCTATTTACTCAATATAATTCTTATTTAATTTGTAAACTTCGTTACAAAGAACATACCAAGGATATTGTCTCTTCACACCTCTTTTCTTATTTAAATAGTTATCAAACAAATACAAATCGTAAAAGATCTTTAAGTTTGGTTGGATAATAATATTAAAACGATTGATCCTAACAATCATATAACTTTCAATCAATGATAATTTTTGATATTTCATTAAACTTGCAATCACTAACGAAGCCGATCTTGAAACTCCAATCTTACAGTGATAAAAGGTCTTGCCGGATTGGTTAGGGTTAATTAAGAATTTGGCTTGAATATGTTGAGGACAATCAAGTAATAAAGGTAACACACTATCTTTACCATCATCTTTCAAGTTTTGTATAAAAATAATCGATTTCAAATAAGGCAAGTTTGGATTATTTATTTTTATATCAAAGATTTCAATCAATTCCCCTTGATCATTTTTAAATGAATAAATCGATTTGTTTAATTTTAACCAACTTGGCTTTTCACCAATCGATACAATTTTATTGAATTTACAACAGTTCAATATGGTTTTAGAATTAGCATGATTTAATGAACCCAAGTATAAATTCTTGAAGATTTTACAAGGGAAATTGTTATCTTTATTGAAGTTAAACCAATCCAACCCGGTTTCAAATTTAGCAACCGGTAATTCATTATAATTTATGAAATGGATTTTTGATGCTGTAGCATTGGCATTTGATTTACTGTAACTAATAAATTTTTCAAATTTCTTCATAAATATTAAATCATTCTTGAAAAAGTACAACTTCAAATCATTGTCATTATAGATATTCAATATTACTTTTTCTAAGCTTGTATTCAAATTATCCAACATTAAACCAATGGATAATGTTAATAAAGTTAATCCAGTAAACCCATCGAATGAAAATATGAAAATTTGTTCATTCTTATCAACTAAGCTTTTGATCGTTTTTAATAAATTTAAGTAGTTAATTATATCATTCAAATTCAAAACATCAAAATTCAAATAACCTGAGCTTGGGAATTCAACATAATTTCCAATTACCCTTGGGATTTTCCCAAATTCATTACAGTTGATAATTAATTTAAAATCGTGTTTAATATTAGTCAAATAGTTGTAATCTATCAAGTTTCCCAAGCAGATGTTTTTGTTGAACCATTTCATTGAATTGAATTTCCACAATAAGTTTTGTTCCCATTTTAACAATTTACAATTGAAAACCTGGTTATTGATTGAATTAATTGGTAACTGATTAACTTGTTTGAAGTTTGCATCATTCAAATAGGATGTTGGCAAGTATTTCCAACATTTAACATTAAAGTCAACAACATAAATAAATTTATCAGCTCCAACTTTAGCTTGTACCTGTAAAGCTTTATTTAAATTTGTACTGAAATTACAATTGTTATTATATATAACAAAGTTAGATATTGTGGAATAAACTTGTAATTGGCTTTTGAAATTACGGTTATTTAATTCATCTTGATCAAGGATATCACCTGTATTGAACAAGTCATCACAACTGATAGAATTGATCAATCTAAAACAGTCATCCTCACCACCACAGCTACCAACACTACCGTGTCTGCTTCCAGTGCTTCCACGTCTGCTTCCAACACCATCCGAATTGTCGTTGGTGTTTAAGAACATCATATGTAATTGGTTCAATGTTGGATATGTAGCTTCATCATATTCCTTATATTCACCAACATTAAAATGGTCGTTATTTAAATTTTTAAAACGATTATTAAAAAATATCCTTTGTCTTGGATTAGTCAAACCATGTAAATAAGGAAATAATGTATCATCGATTGGGTTCTGGTCACTATAATAGAAATCCATCAACTGTATCAATTGGTTCAAGTTTAGTATATAAATATTTGAAGAATATGACTTCAAGCCACTGTTGAAAGTCTCAAGGTATCTAATGCCTGCATTAGATGGCTCCAAAGATTTCTTGATGCTATCACCTTGTCCGATATTTGCAACCTCCTCAGCTATTGAATTTATTGCTGCAATCTCATTCAAGTTATCAACGGAAATTTTTCCGAAGTTCTCTTTACTATCATTTTCGGTGATATCACTTGTTGCACTATCTCTTCTCTCAACACTATCGATACTTTCGATACTTTCGACAGACAAATTCAAGTTGGAATACTTCTCTAATAGGTTACTAGTCAAGTTATCCGTCAAGTTGTCATTCTTTATTAAATTTGGTAAGATATTATCATTATTGACACTGTTAGTAGATTTGGACTTTAATTGGAACATGTGAAAATCAAATTTGAAAATCAAATGTGAAGTCTAAAGTGATAAAGTGAAAAATTACAAATATATATATAAATATATCTATAACGTTACAAAGGATTGAAACTAAGAAGGGGTATTAAAATGTAAGGCTGAAAGGTGATTTTTAGAAAAACTTTGGAGATATTTGCTCTTATAAATATACCTTACTGCTCAAGACGCTTAACTTTAAAAAAAAGAGCAAATAATGTAATTTAAGTTTTAATAATGTAATTTAAAGTAACATTCTTTGCAATAATGATAATAAGTACTTGTTATTATTTAACAATGTTTTATAATGCAATTTTGATGAATTGTTCAATTCTTCAGAACAAAGGGGGACCCTTTTTGACGAAAAAAAAATTAGTTTTGTACACTAAAGCAATACTAAAACTGCATAAACTGAAGCACAATTTGGGGCAATACACAAAGATAACCAGAATTCTTAACTTGGTTCCAAGGCTTCCACAAAGCAGTATTGGGACGAGCACTATCAGGGGTGAAAGTATTACGACTATACCGATAGTATCAAGGACTATCAATACTGTATCAAGGGTTATATCAAGGATTTATTTTGAAGATTTACCCACTTATTGTCTGGATTGTTGCAGTTACCAGTCCAAAAACAGATTTAAGAAAATCTTCCCATTGAGTGAAGGAAAGGAGAGAAAGCAGACAACAGAAGGTCGTAGAAGAAGGGACTAGCCAGTGGTGCACCTTTTCACAATCTGAACAAAGAGACTAGAACAAAAAGAAAGTAAAGATTGGAAAAGCTTGTCAATACCATTTAAGGTTAAATTGGATTATTTTTTTACAGATTTCAATTTCAATACAGGGGAACAATTAAACAAGTTACCTAGGATTACACCTAATCGAATGTATATGTCCGGAGTTATGGTAGCTTTACTAGTTTTAATCCAGCTTGTGTCGCTAGTCAATTGTATTACAGTCGTAGTTACAAAGACCATATACGTGGAAAAGCCCACCATTTCTAGTGTCTTAATTTCATTTCCTACATTAATTTCAGCTCCTACTTCAGTTTCTTTAACCAAATCTGTACCTAAATCATTGCCTAAAAAAATTGGCTCAAATCTTGAAACTAACTCAATTAATACCTCAACAAGCTTGAAATTTCCTAAGGTTGCAACTTTGAGTGGTAACGTACCTTTAATTACATCCGTCTCGTCAAACCTTAATTATGATTTAATATCTAACTTTAATTCCCACTCACATTCTAATATTAATCATAATTCTTATTCCCTTAATTCCACCAGTCTACATTCTAATGTTCCACAACTGGATCATCCAAAAAATATTATAGAGTTTAATGAAGGTCATTTTGTATTAGGTAATCCTACTACAAGCTATAATAGTCTTCAAAATACTAATCCTATCAGACATACTAACCAGAACAATAAAGACAGCGAAAAAGAAAATCAATTTGATGAGCTGGATGATGAACAAGAGGAGCTTAAAGAAGTATGCGAAACTTTTAACGAACTAAATGGTTATAACAATACATTATGGAATATTACAAGTAATTATAATTCCAATAAGGGTAATGGGAAAACAATAGATTATGCATTAACTCAAATAAGTAAAAATGTTTCTATTTTCACAAGTTCAACCAAAGAGATTCACACGACTTCTAGTTCTACTGCTAACTCAAGTTATACAACTGGTTCTACTGATAAATTCGATTTCTTATCAACAGTTTCCATGTCAACAACGTTTTTATCACCTAAGAATGTTGTATCCTCAAGTATTGGTCATACATCCTTAATGCCTCAAAGGCCCATTCCTACATTGCCAATTCCCTCAAAATTAAAGTCTTCTTCACCGTTATCGTTAGAGTCTAGACTGAATAGCTTGGTAGGGGACACTACCAGCAATACCGATAAAAGCAACGTAGGAGAAACAAGTATGAGTTTTACTACGGAGATACCAACATCTACCGAGGATATTGGTGCGACTGGTACTGATTTGAGTCGTAATCCTGAGACCAGCCCACTGGCTAGCCCCGGCACCAGTGCAATTAGGACCAGCACCAGCACAACCAATACCAGAAGCCAGACTGTTCAAGTTAACAATGAGTTGGCTAACAAAAACACAATCCATAACATTTATGATATCACTAGCATTAGTACCAGTATCAGTACGAGTACCAGCGTTAGCATTTCAGTACTTTCTAGCATAAAAGATAAGGAAAGCAGTCCTGCATTAAGTTTAGGGTTCAATACTCTAGAGATAGTGGCAGATTCAACCGAACCTGCAATAACTTCAACCATAGTTAGCTCAAATATAGCCATTTCACAAGGTGACAAAAGCTTCAAATCCAATGGCAAACACTCTAGCACTCAATTAGCACACAGTTCTAGAAAGCATTCCAGTAAGACTTCGAGAAGGGCCACCAGAACCACATCTAGCAAAAATAGAATTAGCACAAAGAGTAAACATACAAACTTCCACCCACCAACTAGCACTTTTGAATTGACTAGAAGTTTTTCGTTGATCAACCATAATCATACTTTTAATCTCCTATCAACTGGAATTTTGGTCAATTCATCTCCTTTAGTCTTCTTGATATTCTTGGTTCTTCTATGATATGTTCAATTATTATGGTCTTCTATTAGTCTCCATTGTTTTTCTTCTATAATCTCTTTTTAGAGTGCTTCGATTGTATATCCTTCAGTCTTACAGTCTCAGGGCTCTCTTATTAAACGTTCCTTAGATGATAAACCAAAGCTTTAAGAGACAAGGAAAATAATTTTTTGGCAGATTAGCTATAGCTTCGCGTTGAACTGAATTGAAAAATTAACATTCTGAACTCAACATCCACCATGTCAGATGTATGTATACGAAAAGAAATCAAAGATGAACGAAATCAATCAATCAAATGGATAGAATATAACAAGAGATACTAACTGGTGGTTTTATAGCAAGTCAAAAGAGTGATTAGAGTCACTACAGAACAACATATATTGACAGATGTACCAAAGGTCGAGAATTACCCAATGAGACAATGGTCAGTTGTAGTTAGTTTATTAAATCAAGAAGGTAAAGAAATCCCGGCCAATATTTTAGATAAAGTGACTTATACTTTGCATCCAACATTTGCTAATCCAATTAGAACTTTGAAGACTCCACCATTTAAAGTCGAAGAAGAAGGTTGGGGGGAATTTGATATACCTATTTCAGTTCATTTAGTTGGATTAAATGGTAAATTAGGTGAACGTAAAATCAGTCATGATTTGAATTTTTTGCAAGAAAAGTATACCATGGATCATACTATTACAATTCCAACCAATAAATCTTCAATTTTAAATAAATTATTACAAGAATCGGGGCCAATACCAAGTTCTGAAGATTCAAATAAACGTAAAAATACTACTGCTAATGATGACTTGAATAACGCTGCTAATAAACTGAAGAAATTAAAAGGTAGTAACGGCAATCCAGTCAAAGGCGCCATTGATTTAGAAAAGTTGGCTAATGGTTTAACTAAATTAAATGAAGACGACTTGATTGTGATTGTTCAAATGGTGACTGATAATAAAACCAATGAAATGAATATCAAAAATGATGTTGATAATGGTGAGTTTACTATGGATTTATACACATTACCCGAATCTTTATTAAAAAGTTTATGGGACTATGTAAAGAAACAAACAGGCGAAGCTTGAATAAAATTTTAAAATATTTGTTATAAAGATTGATGGAAAAGAAGGAAGAGAACAAGACATAAAAATATTTTATTAAAAAATTGTATAAAAAATGTATAACATATATGATACTTATCAAATCTGTCTATTTGATGCCTCTAGTAACTCAAACATTGAATGGCTATTTTTTTTAGAGTAGGTGGTACCTCATTTATAAGTCTCTATACCTAAGCCACTAAGACCACCGGGCCCAAAGTTTAAACTAAGAGTAGAATCGAAATTGGTGGCACTTTCCCAATAAACAGGCAATTCGATAATTAATTCAACTAATCTTTCAGTAATGGATCCATTATAAGTTTGGAGATTTTTACCATTGAAAGTATCAAATACTGGAATCCTCATATTGGATGTTTCGAATGTAACATCATTTAATTTCAAATCATTAAAAATCGAAGCCTTTGCATCAATCAACAAATACAGATGGAAGGGTGCAAATATACGGAAGAAGCCGTTTTGAAATTTCAATTTACTTTCAGAAATTGGGGTTTTGGTTTCCAAGTCTGAGTCAGTTTTATGGTTCCTTAAGATGTTGTTCAACGCATACAAAGTTTCTGGAGGACCAGATAAAACTATTTTATTTGGACCATTAATTAATGAGATTCCAATGTGTTTATCTATGGGTAAAGTCTTATTCGTCTCAGAAATGAAAAATTGAATTTGATCTGGTGATAAGCCTCTAATTCCCAACATTGGAGACGGTATACCTTCTGAGTTTTCTAAAGAATCCAGAATTACAGAATCAGGAAGACCAGTAAAGGGATAAGTAATAGCACATCGTAACCCAATGAAGAATAATAAATTGATTGATTTAATTGAATTGGTATAAAATTCAGTCCAATTTGTTGAACAAGCAATACATACAGCAGGGACTATACCTTGAGAATGGCCAGTTGTTCCTTTGAAATTCAATTGGAATTCGCTAGGTGTCAAGCCTAATACCTTACAATTGATTTGATAATAGCACAATTGTAATACACAAATTAACGGACAACTGATAGGCACAGATAAAAGATAATCCTGATCAGGAGTTTCACCTTCATTTTGTAACCAATTGAGTAAATCAAAACCCTGAGAGTACATTGTATCAGCGCTATCAATCAGCTTCAATAAACTATTTAAATTATCGCTAATTTTAATAATGAACTCTTCTATTAGCGGATTGTAAATGTCATACAAATGTCTTAATTCTTCCAAATAGTTTTCATTTATACCCTGTCCACGGAATAGAGGATAGTATTTGCCTTCGCCTCCGTCTTGTTGATCAAGAAGTTTTGAATTTTTTCGAATTTCTATATGCAAAAGCTCGATTGATTTGTAGTAATTTCTTAAGATATCATTGACTTTAAGGGAAGTAATTACCTTTTCTTCCTTAAGCAACCCTGCAAGATGTGCATGTATATCATCACCGACAAACTTCAATTCAAATTCTTTAAAACAAAAGTTCAAAATGTCTTTTAGTTCTTCATCCTCAGAGTTTTCATAACTCAAGTTAACAAACCCTAAAAATCTTGAGAATAATTCCATTGCACTGTTCGGTTCATTGTCAGAAGTAAACGTTTCATTTGCTTGAGATAATAATTCCTCAAATCCTTGATTCAACCTTTGAAATGCTCCATGATAATTTGAAGGGATCATGAGATTGATTGCCAAGGATCTATGCCTTAATTGAAACGGCTGAGTCACCGACATAGTTATTCCGGTTCTAAATTCTAGCTAAGAGGATTCACACAACGAATGGAAAAGTTATTATGACTTGATGTTGTAATAAAGTCTGAATTTTTTATCTCGAAGTTGCAGCTTTTTGTATGTGTGCCACATACTTTTGAGGATTTTTTAAGGGTAGTGCACAGATCATTTGCAGCTAGAATGTCAAAGGTATCTATTGGTCATTGTCGTTTGACTATAAGATTCAATAAAGACATATATAAATCTATAAAGCAGTAGT
This sequence comes from Yamadazyma kitorensis, assembly GCA_030572015.1. NCBI lineage: Eukaryota > Fungi > Ascomycota > Pichiomycetes > Serinales > Debaryomycetaceae > Yamadazyma > Yamadazyma kitorensis. The sequence continues at coordinate 135,413 of JAJLZC010000002.1, read as the reverse complement.
ATATATATTGGTAATGTCCAACTAAACAGTTAATCTGTTTGAAGTGAATTTCTTGTTTTTACTTTGAAGTTAAAATGTTTACCAGCAGTGGGTAATGGAAGAATGAGAGAGCCTCAGGGAACCCACACTTTAAGGGTAGAATCCCAGCTACCCGTGCATATGGCAACACCATCAGGACTCACCGCCACCTGGTTGATTTTGTTCAAATGGCCACCGATAGAACCAACGATTTCAGACTTCAACGTATCCCAGATAATACACCCAAAATCAGAATAACAGCTGTAAATTAACCTACCACTTTTACTGAAGTCAACCGATAAGATATTGATCATGTCCATCGAATCAACTGAATTGATGGAATTTCTTTTGAGTGAGCCACTTCCATTGCTAGTGGCTAGGTTATTCAAATTGAAACTTGAATTAAACCTCTTAAACTCATCTAAAATTGAATAGTTGGATAGCTCACAATCACTCCTTAAATCGAATAATCGGATTACGCCATCGTCCAGTCCTGTAATGAAAGAATTTCCTTGAGGGAATACTTTCACTGAATTGATGTCATAATTTGAAATAAACAAGTTTTGAACACTAGACTTCACCCTTAAATCCCATACTTTACAGTACCCGTCACAACTGCCGCTTATAAATAAATTGGTATTGATTTGATTTGAAGTTGGGAAATTGTCAATACATAATATATCACCCGTATGATCAATAAAGTCTCTGATCTTTCCTCCTTTATTTAAATCCCACATTATACACTTCATATCACCACTTGCACTAATGACTTGCTCATTGTTTAAAAATTTACAGTCGCTAATGTAGGCTCTATGGTTTTTGAAGATATATTGTACATGTGACGAAGTATACTGTTGATTTTGTGGTTGTTGTTGTAGCCTATTAGATCCATTAATAGTGTTATTAAAAGCAGCCGTTGTTTTAATTTCATTGTTTAATTTATAAATGGTCAAATTATTATCTAACCCGCCACTGGCAATGATTTCGTTATTTGGTGATAAAGAAGAGGCCAATACCCATTGATTATCCAATTCAATAGCACTTTTCTTGTACCCAGTAACAGAATCCCAAATGATCATATAACCGTCTTGACTAGCACTTAAAATCTGATTACTCTCCACGTTCCATTGTATTTGACTGATCTTACTTTGATGTCCTTGTAAAGTATTGTGTAATTTAGGATTGATCGAATGATTGGGTATTGATTTAATATTACCACTTGAATCTTTCAACCCTATATCTCTGATGTTTCGCTTGGCTGTTTCCACTTCATTATATAATGCCCTAGCTTCATTTCTGGCATTGTTGATTTTAGTATGGATTAAGTCTGTGTAATCATTCATAGCATATACCATCGAGCTATTTTATAATCAATATACCTTTTCTAAGACGACCTTATGATTTGTCCTTCAATTGTAATATTTTCAAACTTTATTATCTTATTTATACTTGATTTCATCAACTGACTTTGTCACACTATCTATATCAGTACTTCTATCCCTTTCCTTCAATATTCTTTAGATCTTAATGATCCAGTGAAATCGCTATCTAATTTTTTTATCCCGAGACTTTTGTTAGTCGTTCTGAGCTTTTAGGGTGCAAAAAATATCTGAGCCGCACATTTTTTACCACAATTGTGTCCAACGTTGTGAGTGAGGATTCATTCGGTATTGTAGAGTAAGAGTAAGCTTCTTTGGAGGAAAAGGATCACAGCAAGTGAAAGGATGGATGGGCGTCTCATCTGTTTTGGGAGTTTCCGAAAGAAGGGAGCTGGATGGGATTTGGATGAGAGAAGAGGTACATGACGCACTAGGATCTCATAGCTGCTAAGATCTTCCTCAAAGATCTCTGACTAAGAATCTGCCAAATATCAAGGAAAACCTAGGAACCGCTCATGCTGATGGATATTCCTATAGAAAGGGAAATAGCGCATTTGTGTTGATGTGTTTTCCGCTCATATTGGTGGCTAGTGAAACAACGATCAAGTTGTGTTGTAGTTTCCATTCATATTGGGGGCTAGTCAAATAATGGTTAAGTTGTGCTGTACTTTCGAGCTCAACAATAGGGTGTTGCTATCCAGGGTTTTATTTGCTAGAAGGAGCCAGAACCCAGCAGGTCCAACCCAGTGACCGCCTCCAGCTGGCATTGGGCACGAACAGGAAGTAAAAAATAGGGGATACGGTGGTAAGCGGCGTGAGAAGAGTGTCAAGTTAAGCGTTAGATTAAACAAGTCGAGCCATGACACTAGCTAGGTAAAAGACAAGAAATACGACAGTTGGTGAAAGTGGAAAAACAAGAGTCCACAGTGGACATAATACCGTTGGAATAGTCTTTAGTGCATACTACAGAAAAGCATCTTCACATTCCACCGGAAATGTCCTTTCTGAGAAATGCAGCCAGTCAAACGAACAGGAATGCTAATACTGAATGAACATTACCTATAGAGCTATGTAGCCATGGAGACATGGAGCTCTAGAAGCCATGGAAGCTCTAGCCATGCAAGATATAGCCTAGATATAACCTATATCGAGGTGAATACCTTTACAAACCGATTCTACAGCTTTTGTTAAGGCTGATTCAAGATCTGAACTATTCCGCCTTAGGTAGCTGGGGATATTGTTTAGGAAGTCTCGAAATGCAAATGGTCAAAAATAGGTTGAAAAGGGAAACCTAGCACAGTCGAAACAATGGGAACTGCTGGGAAGAGAGAGTCAGCCAAAGTGTTTAGAGTCATTGTAGGGTTTCGAAAAGGTCGGAGAAAACCATCTTGCACAGAAATTAGCCCCAAAATGAACAAAAGCGAACACAAAGCGAACACAAAGTGGATATTTTTGGTGCATACAGAATGTACGGTATTCTCCATTAAATCTGTCTCGCAAAGAAAAGAAACGGTGTAGCGTATATTTCTTAGTACGAGACTTGGAGATGCTGACAGTAGCAAGTCACCTGTCCTCTCTACTACAACAAGCACTTGAAGCAACTCTGAAGGTTCTATGTATCCATCTCTAATATGTGCTTGTCAGTACATCTCCAGATTACCTTGGATATAATTGGTCCAACACAAAGATTTACTCTAAACTTAATCTCTGCCATACTTAAAGCCTAAAGAGAAAAAGAAACAAAATATCCTTGGGCGAAGGACGTGCGCAGGCCAATACATATTTTCAAGATAAGAAAGAGGGAAGCAGAGCCAATAAGTCCATCACCAGAAGGAAAATTTCATTTAAATACTTTGAAAAGTTTTCAATTTTGAAAAAAGGAAGGAATTTTTTTTAATATTGAACTAGATTGAGTCAAGTTGAATCAGTTTGATCAATCCATTTAGGCTATTCGAAAATTGAACGTCCCAAGACCTCAAGAGCGGCATTTAATTAAGGACTCAAAGAGGATAGAGAAATGTTTTATTATCAAACACCCACCAACCGTCGTATACTTCAATGTGCTTGTGCCATTTTCTGGTGCTTGTTATCCGGAGGACCTATTTTTGGGTTTGCAGCTTTGAAACCAGTGTTGATTAAAGAAGGAGTTTACGAAAATGTTTGTGATATCCAAATTGATAATTATAATGCAACCAACCAATTCGTTAATTCTAACTTTATAATGGAATCACAGCCTACTTTCACCAACTTATTATTGGCTAACGCCTTTTCAATCAATGAAGAGTCTGGTGAAGGCGATAATGATGCAATTGCAAAATGTACCGGCCAAGATTTGAAATTAAACATGATGTTTACTGTAGGTGCCGTTGTTACTAACGTGTCAGCTTTAATCATCGGTAGAGTCTTGGACAATTTTGGTCCAAAAGTTTGTGGTTTAATTGGAGCACTTTTCTTATACATAGCATGTTTTATCTTTATCTTTGCTAATGAAATTACCAATTCTTCATTTGGTTCAATCTTTGACCCTTACTTGTTTGGTTATGCTTCAATGTCATTAGGGGGTCCATTTGCTTACATTTCATCTTTCCAATTATCAAATTCATTTCCTAAAAAATCGGGTTCCGTTTTAGCTTTGTTAACTGGTGCATTTGATGCTTCATCTGCCGTATTTTTAATTTACAGAATCTTTTATAATAAAACCAATGGTGACTTTTCAATTGATAAATTTTTTAAATTGTACTTGTTTGTTCCGGTTTTTATTACCCTTGTTCAAATTTTCATTATGGAAAATGATTCTTATAAAACCCCACCAGATAATACTTTATGTGTTGACGATGAAATTGAACAACAAGATAATTCTAATGCTATTGTTCATAGTAACAGTATTGTTTCCAACGAAGATCAATCTAATGAAACCGCTCCATTATTAGGTGAACATGCAGCTCATCATCACAGAAGAGATTCAATTGGTGATGCTTTAAAACAACCATACGCAGAAGAAGGTGAAGCCAACTTGGTTAAATTTTCTGGTGGGATTTTTGGTATATTACATGGATATTCAGCCAAATATCAAATGAGAACTCCATGGTTTTATTTAATGTGTTGTTTTGCAACCATTCAAATGTTGAGATTAAACTATTTTGTTGCAACCATTAATACTCAGTATACTTATTTATTACATTCAATCCCAGCTGCTGAATCTTTAACTAAATTTTTCGATTTGGCCTTACCATTAGGGGGTGTTATTTCTATCCCATTCGTTGGATTGTTTTTGGATTATTGTTCAACTGTTTTAGTATTAAATGCTTTATTGGCAGTATCATTAATTATAGGTGTATTAGGATTATTTGGCAACTATTATTTGGGTTTAATCAATGTTTGTATCTTTGTTGCCTATAGACCATTCTTTTATACTGCAGTTTCAGATTTTTGTGCAAAAGTTTTCGGATTTGATACATTTGGAACTGTTTATGGTGCTATAATTTGTACATCGGGTGTCTTTAACTTCTTACAAAGCTTGTTAGATAAATTGACTCATAATAACTTTAATATGAACCCCACCCCAATTAATATCATTTTGGTTTTGATAACGGTGTTAATTGGAGGTGTAACCGTTACTTATGTTAAAATTCAAGCTGGGTTATATAAACAAAGAAAACAAGCTCAATTGAACTCAACCGTTGCCTAAGCATATACCCTTAAATAAGAAGATAAAAAAGACTTAAAAACTATTAAAAATTTCAATCAATAAAATCTAATGTATATAATGAATATAGATGATCATTTTCGTTTCTTGTCACTCTTGGGTATCCTTCGTGTGTCTTTGCATACTATATTTGCCCCACCCAGACAGGGGCCTGACAGACAGGGCCTGACAGACAGAGGCCAGAGAGTGGGCCGTGTACTACTTATAGCACCAAGGGCCATAGCCAGAGACCACAGAGACTGCCTATTTATAGCACCAGCAGTCATAGCGAGAGACTACCAGACCGAGACAAGTTTAGCGGCACCTTGAGCCGTCAGACGGTACCAACTGCACCGACTTTGGTGCAAAGAACCATTCTTCTCTGTCTGTTCTTGGCCTTGTCTCGCAACACGGCTAGCTAAGAAAAAATATAAGCGCACACAAAGTGCTTATCACAGAACCAGGCTTTTTATAGTAATACGCACTCACACCCACAAAAAGGGAAAAGAAGCGAATAAGATTTTATTAAAAGCCAACCAAAAGTTTAAATTAGGGAAATTTGTGTTTCAGTTGATAGGGCCCATTGACCACAGAATACATTCTATTAATATAGCAAGAGCAAGAGATACTAGTGTGACTGTAGCAGACAGAAGCAGAAAGGCAAAGAAAAGGGCAAAGAAAGAAAGACAAAGACAAAGACAAAGACAAGAGAGACAAAGGGAAGAGAGAAAAGGTACGAGAAGAAAAAGAAGTGCACGAAAGGAGCACAAGAGAAGACCAAAACTAGAATACTGAAAATAGCTTTGTCCCAAGATGTTGGGTAAGAAAGATCTCGCAGTTGATGATCCTGTTCCTCATAGATTGTTGCATACCGACAGTCAGCCTAATATGATTAATATCCATGGGATTCATTCCCGAAAGGATTTGAGTAAGACGGAAGTCGTTAGTGGCAGTAGTGAGTCAAGTACTGGTGATTATGATAAAGATGATAGTAGCAGTAGTAGCAGCGAAGAAAGCGAATCTGAATTAGACTTATTGGAATATTTGAATAAAATAGACTACACCTATAGAGATGTTACATTCAACATCCCAAATACAAAAGATCATGTAAGTGAAGCCAAAAGAAAATATCAAAAGAGAGTTTCTTTTGATACCATAAACCTTCAATATAAAGATGATGATGATGACTTAAGTGGCAGTGATGGATATTTGAGCGATGAAGATATGCATAATAATAATAACAGTAGTAGGGTCCATGATTACTTTGATAGATTTGATTCTATTGACAGTGCCTCATTTGATGAATCTAGAGGTAGATCAAGAAGTAAGGTTTCTCCAACTCCTTCACCTTTACATTCGCCTAGTGTGAGTCCCAATAGATCTGGTTTGTCTCCAATTCGGAACAGCATCGACGTGTCAAGATTCTTAACCACCAAAATGTATAAGCCTGAATACCCAACCCTGCCAATTATAACTCATAAAGGTTGTACATTCACCAAGTTGCACAAGGACTTTGAAAATTTGTATTTCAATAAGCTAAACAACAAAGAACATAATTATTTGACTCCTGTTTTACCACTGAGGGTCATATTAGTATACATAACTGCTAGAAGACATACATGGGTTGCATTGGATTGGATATTAAATAAGTACATAGAAAATGGTGATTCAGTTATTATAGTGTCGGCAATTAATCTGACCTTTATGCAATACGGACCAGGGGGTAGGAGGAGGAGAAGAAGCTCGAACTTTTCAACCACCGTATCACCAGAAAAAATAGTTGCCAAAACTCCTAAAATGAGATTAAGACAACGTAATAGACCTGAGTATGTTAAGACTATTGCAAAAAATATCATGAGTTATGCAATGGAAGTGATTAATCCAAATATTATAGCAAAAGTTTCAATCGAATTGGCTGTTGGGAAATCCAAGAGAGTTTTACAAGAAATGTATAAGCTTTATGAACCAAGTTTGGTATGTACGGGGTCAAAACCAAAACAAAACACAGGTGCTCCATTAAGATCATGGACTTCATCCAAAATCACTGACAGGTTAGTTAAAAATTTCCCATTACCTGTTATAATTGTACCTGCAGTAAATATGTCAAGATTTGAAAGGGATTTAAGAAGAGAAATCAATTTTAAATATAAATTACCAATAGCTGAAGATAATAACGTTGAAGCAGAAATATGTTTACCGAAACGAAGGAAAAGTCTTAGTGACAGTGCTTCGATAGGATCCATTTCATCGGAAGATTCATATTCATCTTTTGATGAAATAACCAATACTTATGAAACTTACAAACGCTCATTACATAACAAATTGAAAGAATCTTCGATGAAAGGATACGATGCAAATTATTTCACTGACGCAGTTAAAATGATCTCAGATGATTCCGCTGAATTCTGTCGTGAGTTAAGAGGTATTGATCCAGATTTTAGAGGTAGAGGTGCAAAATTGGCCAGGGCCATAACTGGATCGAATAATTTTGGGGTTGTTCCATATAAGACAAAATCATTGTTAGCACCAGTTGAAAAGACTAAATCAGCAAGCAGTGTGCCCAAGTTAAATACCATGACTTTAAAGGAAATGAAACGTAACTTGAAATTGAAACAAGAGCAGCAAGAAAAGCAGCAGCTGGAGAAGCAAATATCGTCAGATAGCCATCAAAGACTGGATTCAATGTCAGCACCAAGTATTAATGTTATCTCCCCTCCACTTCTGCCAAACACCAAGGCTGCATCACCATCACCGCCGCCTCCTAAGCAAACCTTGAAGTTTGTTGGCTTAGAGACTCCAAGCAAGGGAAAGCGAGATAAGACTGATAAGGATTTGAAAATATTACAGAAATCGTTCTCTCATGACGGAGAGACAAGCTATACAAGACCACCATTGGAACCTTTAAAATCACATCCTGATTTAACTGCCAATTATGATTCTCCAAACAATAATGGCCAACCCGCAAAGGAAGATAAGAGCCACAAAAAGAAAAAATCAAAGAAGTTTTGGAGATTATTCTCCTAAGATATTCAAATAAATATTTTGACCCAGTCGTTCCTCTTTTCCTCTATATAATTTTGGTGTCTTACGGGAAGACGAAGCTATGCGAAAAATCAAGCGGTTAGTTACTAAAAATAATGCTAGTACCGTTTATAGCGTGGTTGACGTTGCTGCTATTGTGTAGCGGAGAGGATACACCAGGAGGCGTAGTACTTCAAGATGATAAGGTTCAGGAAATAGGATTCGATATAAACGAACCGTTGGATGCGGGATATGGTCATAACATGGGCCAGTTTCAAAATCCACTTGAGATTCGTAAAGATGATTCGGAAGGATTACAAGAGTTCACCCCGATCAGAGCCACAATAGGACAGTCAGAGACTCAGTTCTATTCTTTTGGAGTCAATACATCTTCTGGATTGGGGGAATATTATGAATTTTTGATCTTTTTGACTGGTAATATTTGCTCTCAACCTGATAATGTTAAAACTGGTGATACAAGTTTAGCAGTCTATTATTCATTTAATTCAAGCATGTTCAAAGATTTCAATTTGGCAGAAATGAAGTTGTTTGAAAATGGGTATTTCCAAGCATTGGCTGATGTGCCTAATCAAAATAGGGTAGAAAGCGAAGATTCAGTGTTATATATTGCAGTTCGAGCCCCCGAAAATACAGATAAACTGAGCCAATGGTTGTATGAGATCGGTGTCTCACAAAATGATTTGGTATTTCAATGGGATGACAGGACTTGGGCATCTTTAGTTGATACTGATGATAATTCAGCTTTGATTGTTACTGGGAATTTGACTGATCAAGATGCAAATTTTAACTATTCTAGTTATAATGCATCTCATTCAAGGTATTCATTATTTATATATCTGGAAGATTATAAGCATTATTTTGACCAATTGAATAGTAGTTGGTGTGCAATACGGAACGGCCCTTCGTTATTAAGTACGACGAGCTTTCAAAGTAGTTTCACTTATCGAAGTGGGGATTTGCAACAACAATTTTATGTCAATGAGTTAAATAGTTCTACCAAATACGTAGCATATTTAATCTCAGATTTTCAGGGAAAGAATTTTGGAGGAGCAGTATATCAGCCATTTGAATTCGAGACCATGGATGAAGATGCATGTAATTTAATTTATGATTTAGAATTTTGCTCAAAAGTTGCATATTCTGTACCCAATAGTTTGAATTTTGATAAAGGGGAATTAAAGCAAATGTATGATGATAGAGCAAAGACGTTATATCAAAATTTCTCAAAGGCTTTACAACAAGTATCATGCAATACAAGTCTTGATTCAAGTTTTTCACCAATTAGAACATGCGATGATTGTGATGATGCTTACAGAAGTTGGTTATGTGCTGTGACCATCCCCAGATGTTCGACTAGAAACATCACAGGTTACCAACACAGAGATAAAGGGGATTCCAGAAATCAGTGGATCGATGAAAACATCCAGCCTATCATGGAATATTATGAAGTTCTACCTTGCTACAACGTATGTGAAACATTAGTTCGTGACTGTCCTGCTGCTCTTGGATTTGTATGTCCAAAACACAATGACACCGCCAGTCTTTCATACTATTGGGACACTAAGGACAAGTTCCCAACCTGTAACTACGTGGGAAACATAATGAAACCCACAAGCGAAGCTTCATTGAAGCTAATAAGTTATGGGTTGGTAAGTTTGGTAGTTGGTATTCATTTATTGGTTTAGGCACACATTTTCACTGGGATTTTTCTTTTAGTTACGCGTATAGAAATAGATTTTTTTTCATTTTGAAGTATACCGAATCACTATGAGCTCCAAAGAGAACTTGCCATGGTATGTAGAAGTCGTACAGATTAGGACTGGAAAGCCAAAATCTCTCATAAATAGCAGACAAATACTAACAAAACAGGGTCGAGAAATATAGACCAGATTCGCTTGATGAAGTTTATGGACAACAAGAAATCGTAGACACTGTACGTAAATTTGTTGAAGAAGGTAAATTACCTCATTTACTCTTTTATGGACCACCAGGTACAGGTAAGACCTCAACGATAATAGCATTGGCCAAAGAGATTTATGGAGCAAAATATAAAAATATGGTCTTAGAGTTGAATGCATCAGATGATCGAGGAATCGACGTGGTTAGAAACCAAATTAAAGATTTCGCCAGTACAATGCAAATATTTAGCAAAGGGTTTAAATTAATTATATTAGATGAGGCGGATTCAATGACATCAGTTGCCCAAAATTCATTAAGGAGAATCATCGAAAAATATACAAAGAATACCAGATTTTGTATCTTGGCTAATTATTCACATAAATTGAATCCGGCATTGATATCAAGATGTACAAGATTTAGATTTCATCCAATTTCAACAGAAGCTATAAAAGAAAGAATCAAAAACGTTATAATCAAAGAAAACATCACAATTAATGATAAAGCATTTAATTCCTTATTGACGTTAAGTCAAGGTGACATGAGAAGAGCATTGAATGTATTGCAAGCTTGTAAAGCATCATTAGATCATGAAAATGATGAAATTGATGAAGTCATGATCTATGAATGTATTGGAGCCCCACAACCTCAAGATATTGAAACTGTGTTGGACTCAATATTGAAAGATGATTGGACCACAAGCTATTTGACTTTAGATAAGTTTAAGAAGACAAAAGGGTTAGCATTGATAGATCTATTACAAGGTTTTATTGAAATCTTAAATGGCTATGAGCTAAATTCAACGACAAAAATTAAAATCTTAAAAGGCCTAGCTGAAATAGAATATGGGATATCAAAAGGTGGTAATGACAAAATAAATTCAAGTGCAATTATAGGTGTTATAAAAGATGCATTTGAGCTGCAAACATAAGCAACTCCCCACATTTCCAGTCTGTCTTATAGTAAGCTTGCTGTTAACGATCTTGCAATTTGACTGTCACGGGTCAGTGACCACAACCACTGATTACGACTCAGGAACAATCCCTAATGTCAACCTTATTGATCACTTTAAATTCTTATGGATGTTTACTGTAAGGTATGGTATATAGTTGGACAAACACAGATGGTGCATGAGATCGAGTGTCAGTGAAGGCTTATATTCTCAACTAGACGTGTGGCTGAGATCCCAAATCAAAGATCGTGAAGTAAAAAGGATGCAAGAGTGGTTGAACTTGCTACCGGCTTGTCACGAAGCCTACTATAATAACGAGTTCGCTACAACAGACTGATATCGTTCTACAGATATCGTTCTCTATACCTTCTCTATATATTTTACATAGAATTTAATAACAAGGAAAAAAAAGTCGTCTAGCCTTTGAAAACCGGGGTTCTGAACGGGATCACGGCATCAACAATTAAGCTGTACCTTGCGTAGTTAATGATAGCAATGCTACAAATCGAGTATTTTGCATTTCTAATCCGTCTTTTTTAGTATATATACAAGACGGAGATCCTCTTTTTCTAGCTCTTTGGATCATCTAGCGTTAATCTGTTGTTGGATTTGTCAACCAAATAGTTTAATCACCTTCAAAAATACAAAAGCTTTTGAATTTATTAAATGAATGTTGATCATATCAATGAGAATAGACTAATTTGTTCGTCGTATTTATTGAAGAGAAACAGGAGAACACATCAGTGGCAGAAGAAATGGGTGGTGCTAAGAAACTGCCAATTAAGTTATTATAAAGATAACAAAGAATTGAAGCCGATCAAAGTTATCAATAAATTAGACTTGCAAACATTCAGTGTCGTAAATGATGTAGGAGGAGCTAATAATACCCATAAATCTTATCATTTTGCTATCTATACCAACAACAAAACAATTCATTTAAAGGCAAGCGATAAAAAGAGTTTTAATACTTGGATCAATGCCTTGAACGAATTTTTTCAACAAAAAGAAGACGACGAAGAGATTGCAATTGATAAAGAAATGATCATTAGGCATTCTCTGGTTCAAAACGATCTGATACACAGTGATGTGGTACAAAACAATCTGATCAGTTCGTCTAACATACCTGTGCAACTGAGTAACGAGCAACTAACAAGAATTACGGAATACGATGAAATAATACATGCACCAAATAAAAATGAAATGAAATCCCTTCAAAAAGACGAATATCTAATAGAACATGGTACATTGTTAAAGCTATTCAAAAAATCAAACAGCTGGAAACCTTTTAATATCTTATTAACAAACAAGTATATCTATTTGTTTAATAGCAACTCGTTGTATAAGAAAGTATCAACCAAAGATATAATAGACGCAATTGAATTAGACCCTATCAAGTCTAAAAAATGGTGCTTTTTGATAATAACACCTACTAAAAGGTTGAAATTTTGTGCATCCAATGAATCAGAGGTAATCAATTGGTTATCTGCTTTTAAAACAGTTAATTTGATTAATAAACATTAATATAACGTAAACCAAACATAAAAACGAAGAGAAAAAGAAAAGCTCTCGTAAATATAAGGATTAATAGGTGAATATATATATAGAAGACGTCCCATACTACAATTGTACCTCTAAATTATGCTCTTATGCCTCCCTTCACGTTAAATAGAACTACAAAATGCTGCAAGATGTTGCGGAATTCGAAGCTCATCAAATTTTGTGGTTCTGAGATCAAAGGGAGATAGATGTATCGCTAATGGTGCAACCGAAAGACTGGCACTCTTTGGCGGCAGAGACAAACAACCTGGCCAGGAGTCTAGAAGGAGGGCTTGACCCTGAAACGGTAGCCGAAATCGAAAGACATGGGTTGGACAAGTCAGCCGTAAACTCAATCTACCAAGTGTTACCTAACACACCAGTCAAAGAAATCATTGGTTTTATGATGAATTATCCTGAAGAACCAGAGCAAATGATTATCCAACGCATACTAGACGAGCCAGAAAGTACCCAAGATTATCCTTTGGATGTATATAGACTATTTGAAATACTTCCTGAAATGTCAATAGAGGCAATCAAGCTTGAGTACGGCAAAACCAGGAGCTTTGATATTACTTTAGAGAGCCTAACGAGCCCAACTACTACAGAGTACAGTGAAATTAAGAAGCTTTTGGACGATCTAGGAGAATCGGATGACACATTCAAGGCAGTGTGCTTTGAATATTTGAAGAGAAACGATGGTGATTATCCCACATCTTTAATCGATATTGTCAATAATGAAATCACACTTAAAACTATAAATCCAATTGCAAAATCTACAAGCTCTAGTAGTAGGGTTCAAAGAGGTGGGAATAAGTTTAATACAAGACAAAAAGAGATTGAAACAGATTCTTTAAGGACAACATTCTCGTATGATGTAACAGATTCAAATGTGAGAGAATTTGAAAGTATCTATAATGAAGATAATAGTTTGAAGAAGATAAACAAAGAATTCGTTATGAAACTATTTATTGCATCCAACTATAACCTAGAGAATACCATATCATTGGCGTGGTTGATCCTAAAGGAAGGACTAGAAGATCGGACCTTTGATGGCTTATGGTCCGAAAGTATGCCAAAGCTTGTGTCTGGAAGCAGCAACAGGCGTTCAAATAAGCTACAAACAGAAGAAGCATCATCGAAACAAGCCCATGGGCTGGATAATAATAATAGGGGTCCTGAGGGAGTCAAAATGCAAGAAGCATTTTCACAGTTCATTAACCAAGCTCGTAAGAACAAGACAGCTAGAGACATCCAGTATCGTAAAGACAAACCAGCTCTCGATAGCCGGGCTGTAAATAGTCCAGGATTGAGGTTCAATGGGCAAGATAAAGGCAAGATAAATGGAGCCATGACTAAATTGAGTATAAGCAACAGTTTGGATTTGCATGGGTTCCAGTCGTCGGATGCGGTATACCTCGTGGACCAGGTTGCAAGGCAATGGTGGGAGTCTGAATTGGAAGAAAGAGTGGAAGAAGGCAAGTCGAAGTTCGGTAATAAGGCCCAGCTTGTAGAACCTTTAAAGATCATTACTGGCAAAGGATATCATTCAAAGTCTGGCAAATCGATCATCAAAATCAGGGTCGATAAGTACCTAAGGCAACATGGCTACTTGTATGACGATGAAGGCGGCAGCTACGTTGTCATAGGCAAGAAGCTGTCCCATCCTCTGTAGATAGCATTATAGATAGCAGTAATCGGGTTAATTCGTTCCTCTATATAAGGAAACGTTACACAAAACCGCCCTATAAAAATTTTTTTGTTGATTTTCTCAAAACCAAATTTTCAAAAAGGGAAAACGACAGAGGTCGAGTCAATCATTTAAGGAATTAGGTTATTAGTTTAAGCGTCGATTTTATTTTTTGGATATTGTCATCTGAAACACCAACCCACACGAAGATTTATAAGCGCTTGTAACCACGCGTGAAGAATCGAGCCAAACACCACTTCAATTGAACCTCGATTAGGAGTTTTTAAGACGTATACTGTTTTCCAGAAATCCTCAAAACATTTTTTAGCTCAACCGTTGTGGAAACAGTCATATAGCTATTTTTTTCGTATTATAGGCACGTATCTGGTGGTATATAGCGTCACAGTCTCCAGCCCCAGGATATCAGTGGGCCCATTCAAAAGGAAATCTGCTTGAAGACCCGCAAAGTGCAAATCAAAACAATCAACAACAGACAAATCCATTGAAGTTGCGGACCATAACCTTTGAAGTTACCATAAATCCATTGAAAGCATAACAGTTGAAACAATTTGGGATGTCGAGTTTACTCAATGAGAATTCCCAGACCTTGGGGTCTCCACTACAAGACACCATATCCAAATTCGAATCAAATAACAATTCTACATCGATTAAACCGGACGAAATTGAAATTGGTTCGTTATCTGACAGTGAAACAGAAATCGTTGAAAATGGCCATGTGTCTAACGATAAACCGATTGCCAAAGATGTAGACCAGATCAAACTGGTTCAGGAACAAGACAAAGTAAGTGATAAGGCTGGAGAGACCGAATCCGCGTCAGGATCAGGATCAGGATCAGGTTCATTACCTCGTATGCCAGCCACTTATGATTTTAACGACTTAAAAGATGAACAGTACAACGAGTTGAAACAAGAATCCCCGGTGTTCAAATCAACTTTGGATCCTGGCTCAAGCGTTACCAAAGGCGATACCAATAGTAATACCGGAACCGTCAGAAGTAAAAGTGATGAAGATACTGATGCATCTTTTAATTTTAATGATACAATTCAAGCCAATGGGACGATGTCAGTACCTACTTCATCTCCTCAAATAAACCATGTTCAAGATCAAGAATTAGACCAAGAAAGTAGTACTAGTCCTCAATTACCTAATAATCATCATAAAAATTCTTCTAGCTCAGATCATCAATTTTTTTTACTGAAGAATGTGCTAAACAAAATTGTTACCACTGAAGATGAAAACATTGATGATAGTTTTGTCACCAGTGATTCAGTGGATATTTCAGAAGATGATAAGTTCAAACAAGTTGGTTTGGGCAAGGTTGATAGAATAGAGGAGTTGGAAGTAGTGGATGATAACAAAGAAAACATCGATTATAGGCAACAACCGCCTCAGCACCAAGGTCTTCACCATCATAATGATACTATCCCTGATATGGATCATGATGAGAATGATGACACCTTAGAATTGAGTCAACATACTATTGATGAAGATGATATAAATAAACAAATGAACGAATTGAAGGTAAACAAAGGAAGTTCAAATAATAATGAAGGTCAACGGTTATTATCAAGTGCTACTGTAATAAGGAGCCCGCCACCACCGCCACCTTCATCTCAAGGTCAAGGTCATGGCCAGGGAGGACAAGGATCAATGCCTGCTCCTCCGGCACCATATCACACTCCTAAGATGGGATATTCATCATCCACCACCACCCCTAATCAGTCATATAATCAAACCGCTGCCATGACACCGATTATGAACTCTACCAACAAGTATAATACCTCAACTTCTTCGAATGCTTCAAGCCCAAGAGAGCATTTAGGAATGGGAATTACGACTAATGATTCAATTGTTTCCTCACCAAGAAATAGTGTATTATCATCGGGGTCTAAAAAGCGTAAGAGTAGCAGTAAGAGAGTCAAAGGTGTTTTCAGTAGTATGTTCAATAAGAACAAACACACTTCGTCCCCTGAAGCTAATGTTACATCATCAGTTAACATGAAGATCAGTACTCCATTCAATGCTAAACATGTTGCGCATGTCGGTGTTGATGATAACGGATCGTATACTGGCTTACCGATTGAATGGGAAAGATTGTTAAGCGCCAGTGGTATTTCCAAAACGGAACAATTGCAACATCCTCAGGCTGTCATGGATATTGTTGCGTTTTATCAGGATACCAATGAAAATGGTGATGATCATGCGTTTAAAAAATTCCACTTTGACAATAATTATCTGAGCACCTCATTGAATAATTCAGTTACTCCACCTCCTACACCAGGGACTGCTCATAGTAATACGGGTAATTCTAATGGTAATACTTACTTCACAACTAGTAATAACAATTCAGGTCTGCAACTTACTCAAACTCAGTCTGGTGAAGTGACACCTCAACAGCAACATCCAAGATCACCTGGTACTACTCCAGCTTCTGCCAATAATTATGAAGCTCAATTTATTCCAAGCAGACCAGCACCAAGACCGCCTCCACCAGTCCCAAGTGGATCAACTAGTTCCACCATGTCTAATGTTTCGTCTGGCTCACAGTATAATACTATTAGTCCAGAACAACAACAAACATCTCAAATTCCACAAAGCCCAAGTACTTTATCATCAATTTCACCATCCAAGAAAGGATTTATGGGAGGCAGATCATTTTCATCTAAATCAATTAAGTCTTTAAGATCATCATCAAGAAAATTCAGTGAAAGTAGTAAGATTTCAGTTCCATTACCAAGTCCAACTCAAATTAATTCAGGCAATAATGGATCGAGTGGTAATATTCCAAAATCAAAATCTCACAACAATTCATTGGCTTCAAAGATTCAATCAAATGATCATAAGAATAACCACCTGACCACTGCACCAATTGCGCCAACATCTAAATTCGATGAAATTAACTATCCTAAACAGAGGAACGATATGAAATCTCATAGACCCCCTCCACCTCCACCCAATCAAACTGCTAAACATATCCAAGTCCCAAGGCCTGCTCCACCTCCACCAACACAGGCCAAAACTTCCCAATCCCAGCCTCAATCTTCACAAGCAGGTATTGCACCACAAAGAGTACCACAACAATCAAAGCCTGTTCAAGCATCAAATCAAGCTTCCACTCCTCCTCAAGCGCTGACACCACAAGGAAAAGAGCAAGAACAATCTCAATCCAAGTCACTTGCACCATCAGCACCAAGTCAGGCACCACCAACGCCAGTTAAAGACGAGAAGAAGAAACCTGTACGTGATGCTAAACAAGCAGCATTACTTGCCCAAAAGAAAAGAGAAGATAAGAAACGTAAGAATTTACAAATCATTAGTAAATTACAAAGCATTTGTAGTGAAGGAGATCCAAATGAATATTATAGAGATTTAGTTAAAATTGGTCAAGGTGCAAGTGGTGGAGTATATATCGCACATGAGATATCTAATCGTACCAGGACTGTTGCCATCAAACAAATGAATTTAGAGCAGCAACCAAAGAAAGAACTAATTATCAATGAGATTTTAGTCATGAAAGGTAGCAAGCATCCAAATATTGTTAATTTCATTGATTCATATTTATTGAAAGGAGACTTATGGGTCATTATGGAGTACATGGAAGGAGGATCATTGACCGAAATTGTAACCCATAGTGTAATGACAGAAGGACAGATTGGTGCTGTATGTAGAGAAACCTTAAAGGGGTTAAAATTTTTACATAGCAAGGGTGTTATTCATAGAGATATTAAATCAGATAATATCTTGTTAAATATTGACGGGAACATCAAAATGACCGATTTTGGATTCTGTGCTCAAATTAATGATATTAATTTAAAAAGAACTACTATGGTTGGTACTCCATATTGGATGGCCCCAGAAGTTGTCAGTAGAAAAGAATATGGTCCAAAAGTTGATATTTGGTCATTGGGTATTATGATCATTGAAATGATTGAAGGTGAACCGCCATATTTAAATGAGACTCCATTGAGGGCCTTATATTTAATCGCAACTAATGGTACGCCTAAATTAAAAGAACCAGAAGCTTTAAGTTATGACATTAGGAAGTTTTTATCTTGGTGTTTACAAGTTGATAGTAATAAAAGAGGAGACGCCGACCAATTGTTGGCCGACAGGTTTATTTTAGACAGTGACGAGGTTGGGCTGTTGTCACCTTTAGTCAAGATTGCAAGAATGAAAAAGGCAAACGAACAAGATGATTAATTCAGATCGCTCAACTGTAAATGATCAGGGCCAAAGTTGATACAGGCACAAAGTGAGCCAAGGTACTAATAAAGCAGCCTGGCTTTTTTTTCTGTTTTCAGAACAAAACAGTCTCGAAATAGATGAGTGAAGGCTCTAAACATAACGATGTTCATAGCAATGGTAATACAATCAACTTTTTTTGATAATTGTTCAAAATGATGTGATCTACAGTTTTAAGGTCCACTTTAACTGTAAAGGATTTTCCTAAACGATACAGTACCCGTTTCCCGTTTTAAAAGGAACAGGGCAAAGCAAACGGCAAAGATTAAGAACAAATTGTACTATACTGGCATATAGTAGTGTATAGAATGTAACATTAAGAGAGAAAACGATGATTGTGTCATTTCTTGTAGACTCTATCCCCGTAAGGCACAAAGTACAGATTAGCTTATGTGGTGTGGTGTGGAGAGATTGGAGATTGGAGATTGGAGATTGGAGATTGGAGATTGGAGAGATTGGAGCTACTTTTTCGTGATATTCCATTAGCCATTCCTACAATGAACAATAGCCTTGACAAAGCAATGACAAACTAAAAAAGCATTACAAGGGAAACGGAGATCGTCTAAAGTATTTCGCATATGTGAACAACCCTGTGGTCATAAATCCAACTTCAATGGAGCCAAAGGGGGTCACAACAGACAGTAGATCTCCAGCGTAATAATGGGCCAAAAAAGTAAATCAACTGCTAACAATAATGTCGGGCGTCGATGGACCAAACCGCGCAACCAATCTCAAAATTTGTTGCAGAAAACAAACGAGAGGAGCGACACCCGACGTAGTGTATATACCAAAGATCCATTCTATTGTAGTAGAACAAAGCACAGCTAAGGATGCCAGTTTTAATGGAGAATTTGTGTTTATTTTATTTATGTTGTTACTTTAATAGGTTATTTTGAGGTTGTTTGAATTTCTAGAATTTCAAAACCACTTATTGAGAAGTCAGCAAGATACACTGCTGTACAGAGTAAATCCCCATAGGGAACGTAGCAAAAACTAAAAAGGCTTTTTGCTAAAGCCATTTTCTTTCAAACCATTGCTAATACACAAGCAATCAAAGTCTAAAAGGTTACCGAGTTACTTTTACAGGTTTTGTATCTATTATTCTTTTCAAATCATCTAGTACCGTACTTATTGACAATCTTAGCTCATAATATGATGATATCTACATAGATATTTTGGCATAATGGTGTGAAAAGGGAAAAGCGTGATAATTCCTTGATGGTATTGTTAGAACTTTGGTGTTTTTCAAAAATAATATTCTCACTATGGGACACATACAACGGGAAAATACCTTGCCAATGTTGAGTGTAGTATGACCATATTACGTGATATCATTGATGTCCATACATGCCTAATACCCTTATTCGTTTGTTGACCTTTGGTTGATGTTCATTGATGGTTCTCTATTGGTTATTGACTATTGGTTACCCCTTTCGCTGTAGCCACATAGTTAATAAATCTGACGTAACAATTGTTAGCTTTTTTGCCCCTTACATAAAGTTTGAAAATATTTTTTAAGTGGGTGCGGTTTTAAAGGGAATCGAAGCACCATGTATCTTGTGGATATGTTTTATAGGTATATTTGGTGTAGCATGGTATACTCATACCATCACAGTATGTGACATGGTTCTTGCTAAATTCTTTTAACAAGCATGTTTAAGTCGTATCCACCAACAAATATAAACACTCTAATACTTTAATAAGTCCATTACCAACCTGGTTTGTACCGCTTACACATTGTTCTTCCTTTTCCCATCATGACTCTGAAGAGTTTTTCTTAGACCAAATACCCACAGAGTGTGTAAATGCAGAACATTATATGCCATCTGTCTGTCAACGCTTATGACAAAGTTGGGCATACCTGGCCCATTTGCAGATGCCTAGAAGCCTAGAGGATATAGAAGCCTAGAGGATATAGAAGCCTAGACGATAGTCGACAGCATTAGTACTGTACGTCATAGCATGGTAGGAAGTATAGCAGAGCAGACTGCATCATACAGGTAATGTAACAATCTAATTCCAAACATTTTTACTGTTTAAATTTTTTTTTTTTTGTGTTCCTTAAAAAAATTTTTCGTCAAGAGAACAAAGGAAAAAGTTTTTTGGAAATATAAATAGAAAAGGTTTCCCCTTGATTTCGAAAAGTTTTATTAATAAACTGAAACAGTGATATAGGCATTAGGTACCACTTTTAATCACCTTAAATCACTGTACAACGTAGTAATACACAAATATATTCACACATATATATATACCCATAAATATTCAGATCCTCATTCCTTGATAGCGAATATTTATTTTGATACCCCTTTGCATAGTTTAAATACACCAGATAAATCCTAGATTATAGAAGAGCAAAATGTCATTATTGATTGATACCACTTCACTTGTACAACCTTCAATATCTTCATTAGATCATTTGCAAAAAGCTAGTACCATAAATAAGGATGGTAGTAACTCAATGGACTTGTTGATTGATAATAAATCAAACAATCAATTGGGATCTTATACTTCCCAACCAAGAACTTTAACTTTAGAGACTCCAAGTGATTCAATACTATCCATTAGTTCTTCAACTTCAGGTACGAAAAATGACAATAGCGGTAGCTTAGAGGAAAACTCGGGTACTATAAATACCAGTGTCAATAATAAATTATATTTCCTAATGTCTGGATTCATATTTGTTTCATTTATGATTGGTACCTTATAACCTTGTAACCTTTAAATTTGCTACACTAAGGTATTTTACTCCTTTTGTTTGAAACAAAATCGCCACTTTTATGTGCTTGGTGGCTAACATGACAACTTTTAATGAATTATTATGAAAAAATCAACCCGAAAATCGAAAACTAATTGTAAATATACATGCATTCTATTCTATTCATTTGCTTTTCTCCATTCTACCCTAATCTATCGATATTCCCTTCTATTCTATCAATGTAGAGATGTATAAGCCCATGCTTATAAGGGTGTGTGGGCTAAAATAAACAAAAATTTAAACTTTTTTAAGTTTAAGGTACACTAAAAAATAAAGTTTATTGTTTAACTTTGAAACATTTCTAAGCTGCGGTTTATCACCTTCAGCGCTTTGATGTTCTAAATAGACTTTTTTTAAGTTTGAACATAAATTTGGGTAGTATCAGATGAAACACCTTGTTTACATTTGTTTATCACTCTAGCGGTGGGCAAAAGGGAATTTGGCCGAAACTAGAGTTACAAACGAACGAGCCAGAAATGCGAGGCAAACATGAAACTCATGAGATAGATATATTGACAGATTGTGTTGTATGTCGAAATGATGCCAACCAAGGCTAATGACATGTGCAATTTTACCCAGCTGTCGAGCCTGTATTTTCTGTAAATCTAATGTTTAATCTCCCTTCTCGTTTATATGTATAATTTCTCCTGCTGTACGTCTATGCACATAGACGCAAGTTCATATTTTGCACTTTTTGGGTCCACTTTTTTTCAGTAAGAAGCAAATTAAAATTCATTTATTAAACTTATTCAAGAGAAGTTCATATTTTATATGGCCCTATAATCCTTTATATTTACCATAGACTTTCAGCCAGTTAGAAAAAAAATGACTGAATAACTCAACACCAATACCTGCTTCTTTATACCCACACATGGCTCTAATACTGTGCATACTTAAAATTGGAAGCCCAACATCGATGACCCTGGAGCCTGTTTCCATAGCTAACATAGGGCCGATTGTACCACCTGATCTTGAGTCATTTCTAATTTGAAATCTTTGCACTGTTCCTTGATACTCTTGCGCAATTTCTTTTAAGAATTGAAATCCTACTTTATCACTCATAGTATGACCGTTTGGGTCAAATTTGACTGAAATCCCAGTATTTGGTAATGGGTAATGTCCTTGTAAGTATGCACTTTTAAAATTTGGATTCAATGCATGTGTAACATCTGCCGATAAAATTAAAGAATTAGCAAAGACGGTAGATTTCAAGCCGTTACCAGATTTAATAGACAAGATTTTTTCTATCATAGTACTAACAAAATTATTCTTGGCCCCTGTTCTCGTACCACTACCGATTTCTTCATTATCACTTAACAAGACCATATTCAAATTGGAGTTATCTTTAATGGAATCAATGCTTTCAACGAACTGAACTAATCCGTGAATCGCCGAGAATGAACATAATCGATCATCAATTCTTGGTGCCATCATGAATTCTTTTTGCAACCCTCCTCTAACTCCGTATTGGGTATCGTATAGTTCCAATTCAATATCGATTATTAAGCTAAGGTCAATACCCGAGGTTTGACTTATATATTTCAATAGCTTATACGAATGTTCTCCCTTCAATGGGTAGTCGATTTCATCGTCTTCAGCCTTACTTATGTCCAGTTCTTGAGTTTCAGAATCATATCCTACTATTGGAACCATGTTTGTTTCTAAGTTATACTTGGATTGGACTCCGAAATGTGGTGCCAATGACGGAATCTTAGCAATAGGACCTGGTGAAATGTATAATTTTCTGACCACCTTGATTTCGCCATTGTGATCCTTTTCTTGCACCAATAACCCACCTGCAAGACCTAGATCTCTATCAATCCATTTTGAACTTAGTCCATCGGCATAATTGGCTACACCAAGTAAATTATACCCTTTAACATTTGATAAGTTTGAGCTTGGTTTCAATTTTACTGTATTGACATCAATGTGACTACCAACTAATCCTATACCATTAGTGTCAGTCCAATTACCACCAATACTGAATGCTATCAACGTCGAGTCAGCCCTTGAAGTGTAGAAATACCCACCACTGCATATGGCAGAGGCATAAGTTTCAATTGGCTTGGTTTCGTCAATAAATGTGAAACCTTTGGTGTCTAGAAGCTCTTTGAAATGTTGTACAACATGGAACGTAGTTGGGTTTAAGTTAGTTAACTCGAGATACTTTTCACAATAAGCGGCGTAGTCGATCGTACTCAATCCAGCACCGTCCTCCTTGTCAAGTTCAACTGTGTCTTCAGCTGAAGACAGTCTCGAACCTCTTGAAAGGCTCGAGTTCTTGGTAATTTGGATAAAGTCAGCTATTTCATCGTCAGTAGTCATATCGTCCCACGACAAGATTCCATCTTCGTCAATCATTGCATACTTCTCCCTTCTGGCCATTGTAGACTCTTCTATGCTTATCTAACAACGTCTATATCCAAAGAATCTGACAAAAGAGTATGGATGAATCTCGTATGGCTCTCGTTCTGAGATTTCTGATAACCAGCTCAGTTTGACCGGATGTGATAAGCACGTGATAAGACCTCGGAATACATGGAGGGATTTGAACTCGCTCATCAGAAATTTGAATCAAAAAAAGATTATAAAAGACCAACGCGTCATGAATGCAACCACCATTACAGTCCATTGGCATGATGAAAACATGCCTGTTTACTCGGTGGCTTTCCAGCCACCGCCACCTGCGGTATTATC
This sequence comes from Yamadazyma kitorensis, assembly GCA_030572015.1. Taxonomy (NCBI): domain Eukaryota; kingdom Fungi; phylum Ascomycota; class Pichiomycetes; order Serinales; family Debaryomycetaceae; genus Yamadazyma; species Yamadazyma kitorensis. The sequence continues at coordinate 111,496 of JAJLZC010000002.1, read as the reverse complement.
CTCTGGAAATAGCAGCGGTCCTGAAGAAGGGACAAAAATAGCCGGCAAGGGGCGGGCCACTCCAGAGAAAAGCGCTAGGCTAGCTACTGGTGGGGGAGACAATAACATTCGTATCTGGAGACTAGAAAACAACCAGGTCGAATACTTATCGACGTTGAGCAAACACACACAGGCGGTCAATGTTGTTCGGTTCAACCTGGACGGCACCAAATTGGCCACAGCCGGAGATGATGGGATGATAATAATATGGGAGCTTTCGCCTACAATGACTAAAGAATTCGGTAAAGAAGATGACGATTCTAAAGAGTCATGGAAAGAGCAGTTGATTATTCGATCGAACACGGCTGAAATCATTGATATTTGTTGGTCTCCAGATGACCAGTACATAGCCAGTGGATCAATGGATAATAGCATTCAAATATTCTCCACGTTAAAAGGTGGTGATAAAATATGCACTTTGAGTAACCATAGCCATTATGTCCAGGGTATAAGTTGGGACCCATTGAATGAATATTTGATCAGTCAGTCTGCCGATAAATGCGTGAATGTATATAAATTAGATCACGACGTATCATTGCAAGTTAAGTTACTATATAAGGTTTACAAAGTCGAATTGCCAATTAATAAATTAAGTGAGCAGACGGTGAAGGCCAAAGCTGTTGACAAAGATCAGGTGCAGGGTCAGAATGACGACATGGTGGTGGATTCATCACCAGATGGCAATGCTGACTCGAAAACAAGTGAAACAACAGCAATGGATGGACCCACCACAATGAAATCAAAGTCTTTATATCACCCAGAGACCTTACAATCTTTTTTCAGAAGACTATGCTTCAGTCCTGACGGAAATTTGATTTTAACTCCTCTGGGGGTATATAAATACGACTATACCGATGATGAAAATGGAAATGCAATAGGAGGCAAAGAAACTAACACTGTTTATATATATACTAGGACTTCGTTAAATAAGCCCTTGGTTCATTTGCCGGGATTGAAAAAACCTGCAATTGCTATTGCATTTTCTCCTATCATATACAAAGTTCCGTCAGAAAGTGACTCCAATCAGCCGGATGATAAACGGGTATTTGATTTACCTTACAAGATGGTATTCGCTGTTGCTACTCAAGATTCAGTTGTGATTTATGACACCGTGAACTTGAAACCGTTAGGTTTTGTGTCGAACTTGCACTACTCCACAATTACAGATTTGAGTTGGGACTTTGATGGGAAAACCATCATTGTGAGCAGTGCAGATGGGTTTTGTTCAGTTATTAATTTTGATGATGTTTTTGGTGAAGTTTACACGGGTGAATTCAAAAAGGCTGCACCTCCACAGGCTGCACAAGTTACGAAAAGCATTGATACACCTGCTGCTCAAGCAATTCAAATAAGCCACGAAGTCAGTTCACCACAACCACAACTGCAGCCACAAGCACCGCAGCCAAAACCGCCACAAGCTGAGCAAGTCAAATTGGTAGCAAAACAAGAAGCTCTTCCAACAGTACCGATACAGCCTTCCAGTATCAACACCATCGACCATTTGTTAAAAAAGAAAGAAAAGAAAAGGATCACTCCAACTGTCGTTAAACCTTAACGACTGCCCAGCCTATAATCTTCAATGTATATTAGTACTTATTTTGCCTCTATTGATATTTGCATTAACTATTTACGAGCTAAGGAGAGTTGTTGATCAGAAAAGGGGAGGCATCATACTTATAGTCCACCATCCTTTTCATTGGATAGTTGACTGGCCAATCTTTTTCTAGCATTTAATATCATTTGTTGACGTTTTTTCATTAAATTGTCTGATCTCTCTTGCTTTGAGCCGCCCCATTTACTAGAATCTTTTCCTTCAGCGTCTTCTACGCCCGTTGATTTGGCTACGATTTCAGGTTCATCCAAACCGTACTTCTCAAGTAAGTTTAATGACACAGTACTTGGTGGAATATTGTGAGTCTCATTGCCAGCAGTGGGCCCGGAAGGAACAGGGGCCGATTCGCCAGGTGGGAATGGCAAGCTGCCGGATTCCATATACCTATTGATAGTAACTTCAACGGAGCCGGATCTTTGTAAATCGTATCTAATCTGCGAAACGGTGAGCTGAGGAGCGATTGCTTGAACGATTTCAATCATCGAATCATTGACTTCTCTAGTACCTCTTCCCCTTGCACGAGCAATGCCGCCGCCGACTGCATTGCCAGACCCAGAACCAGACCCAGAACCAGACGCGTTACCAGGGTTTGGTTCGCTGTTTGAACTGTGACTGCCTGTGCTTTGTCTAATAGCTTCAATCTCATGGGGCACCGCATGAGGAATAGGCGTAATCAACCACCTCAAGAAGATGAACCCAATAGACAAGGTGATGATGAAAATTATAGTGGAGGTTTCCATTTCCCAACTTACACGAGCTCTTGTACCGGTATTTCGACTATACGACCTTGATTGGAATCGATAGTTGGACCAAGCTTGAATGAAAAAAAAGATTCAGCTTTGGTCGCATCAAAAATAATTAGTGATCACCATACAATGGCGGAAGAAGTTGACGGTGCCGATGGTTTCTTGACCTAAGAGAGGATCGAACTGAGTGGAAGTGAAGCAGAGAGAGCCAGAGAGAGAGACCAAATCAAAAAAAAAAACGTTCTATTACTAGCACATTCGATAAATCGTCATCATCATTATAAATTCCGGAAGCCCTTACTTGAAGGTTAGCTTAAAGTCTTTGTCTTCATTTTTCACCTTGTACAAAAAGTTGGTGATAATATCGTTTTCCTTAGCAGGTAAGTTCAAAAAGTGCTTCTTGATATTGGAGCTTAGCTCAATTTTGTCAATCTTACCAACCTTACCTAGATTTTTCTTGTAGCTTTGGGTCTTCTTCCCGATTTCAGAATTCAATATATTGGCCTTGACGCTGTGCCCATTAGGCTGGTTGAGGTTGTAGTAGGTGTTGTACTTGTTCAAAATATCTATGGGAAACGCATTAAAATCCAAGGGCTCCACTCTAGGCTTGTCTTGGGGCCCGTTCGAGTTGGTATGTTTAGCAAGATACTCTTGTTGTGCTTGGGCTTGGGCCACCGCCGTGCTTCGCGACTTGTGCGACCTCGCCGGTTTGGTCTCCGACTCGCTGTTTGATTCCTTGTACTTCGCCATGCCTCTTTCTAATGTCTAATCTCTTGTCACTTATCACTTATTCCATGTATGTGATATTTTTTATCGAATCGATATGTGTAATTGGTTTCTGATGGCTCAATTGCCAAACGAAGTGAACCCGCGAAAGACGTGGCCCTACCGCACAGTTTGGTCAGTTATTTTTGAGCCTCCGCACGCCCGTTATTTTATGTAAAAAAAGTTGGATGTTTTTGCTGCAACTGAAAAAAATAAAATGGTTCTATGGACAAATAAGACGATTGTTATGCAAGCACAATATTATTCGAATATCTTGAAAATGATAACAGTGACGCCAGAACAATGTAAAAAATAGCTTAAAAATAACACTAAAACTAATCAGTTGTTCTAGGGCACTTTGGCATACGAAGTCCCGCCGAATTCATTCTCTGCGTTTTAATGACTGCAAAAAAAGAAACCGAGCAGGAGAAATGAAAAAATTTATCCGCCTTAGAATTATGCCTTCAGCGGTACAATGGCGAGTGCAGAGAAGTGATCAAAACGAAGCTGATGGGGTGTGGTTGGCAAGTGGTTGACAAGTGAGAGAACAATGAGCCAGAGAAAGGAATCTTGGGTGACGGCAGAGGAATGTTTAGTCTAGTGTGCTTGGATGCGGCGCTCAATATTCGTTGGGTCGAGGTTAAAGTGGAGATGGAAAGTTAAAGTTAAGCGCTACCACAATATGTACGATACATGAACAAAGCGAGGAAGTCCGTATACATTCTTGGATGGCGTAATTGTCTCTGGAATCTGACTCGTAGGTACTGATATATGGGGGGAAGCCCAAATCCTGGTCATCGATGAAAGCGGTCAGCTTCCCTGGCCAAAGGAATTTTTCTGCAGGTGGAATTCATAGAAAATAACATACGGAAGAGTAACATTATACGGAAGAGTAGCATTATACGGAGGAGTAGCTAGGGCATTAGAGTTTAACATTTCAAAGTCACAAGCCCTCTTCCTTTGCTGGACTTGGTAAGGTTTCGGAATAGTATCTGAGCAGCTGAAGCTGAAGATCGAGACGAGATTCCAGAGTAAGAAAAAACGAAAGATAATAACCAAAAAAATACACTGATCTTAGTTATGGTGGAGTAAAAAATAACTATGTTCCAATTTTTAGTATAATTGATACGTAACTGCAATAGTTAAACTTCATAATAGCCAGGTATATTTTATGGCCTTGTACAGAATCAGCGCACTAGTTAAGTTCCTATCGTTTCGTTCTAATGCCTTAACTCTTATGAATCTTGGGTGACGTCCCAACAGCCATATTGCATAATTTCAGTTCTAACTCTATTGTCATAATATTTTTACGACTGGGCAAGCTACTACAGTTTCACGGAACTATGCGCATACCGTTTCACTTGACTTCTGACAACAATTGATACCGTGGAAGGTGTTTATTATCTCATCGATAGCCATGCATGGTAATGCATGACAAAGGAACCCAGAGAACAGAAAAAGAACCGCTTTTTCGCCGTAAAGAAATATCTTAAATAATTAACTTGAATTAGAATATTATTTAATTTGGGATGCACAGCAAAATAGAAGAGGTGAAACCTTCAAGGTAAACAAGGTAATTGGAAGTTTTTCTTTATCATGTTTACCTGTTAGCCTATATGTTTAGCATATCGTACATGGCGTGACCCACTTGATGTCACTTTATCTGTTGTAAAACCTTACAGCCACTTGCAATCACTTTCTTTTGTGTTTAGTTTATTGTTAATTTCTTTTACATCTCTAAATATAGCTTGCACATGCGAAGCTTAGCTACCAATGCCATGAGATAGTAAATACATCCAGCCCAAGGCTACTATATCCCTATACAAGAAAAAACAGCCAAAGAATCAATCCTGGACACACTTGACCATTGTATTTGACAAGGAAATGTGCTTAACTAGCAGATTCAGATGTTTGTTAATGTGTGAGAGCAGATATCCTAACAGCCTCTTTTAGTTAAAAAGCATGCATTTGCAAATAATAAAAAAACGCATGATACAACATTTATAGAAATATTTTATTCAAGGCACAACGTACTAAAGTCTAAGGAGAAGGTGAATAATAAAATACAAACACGAAAGTCTTATGCCATTAAAGATTTAAATTTTTCTTCCTTTACTTTCAATCAGTTGTACGATAAGCTGAGATATGAAGCGAAAGACTCTTTGTACGCCTTAATTTGTTGTATGAGATACATGAGATCGTATAACACCAATTCAACTGGTGTATGTGGGATACTAAAGATATAAACAATTAGTCTATGAAAATATCTGACTGTACTCCAAATAAAGTATGTATAAATGGGGAGAAAGAAACAAAGGGAAGTAGCTGGCAGTGGAACTTTGCTTGTATCTACAAGCTTATATTTTCAAACAAGATTTTAACATAGACAAAGAGAATAGAAAGATTGAAGAGTATGAGTACTTAAGTGTTGCCAAAGTAGCGATCATTGAATCCAGTGGTGTCAGCTATCATAACGTTTGCTTAAATAATTTAAAAGTTAATTTACCATCTTCTCCTCTATATTTTATTTTAATAGCCATTTTCCTTCTTTATTCCTGCCGATTGCAGTCCAGCCTTGTAATGAACTTGATTAACACTCCATGAATCTCCCTAGCCTAGGCTCCTCTTTACTCACAACCATGAGCTAAACAATTGTCAACCCCACCCCACCATTTAGTCTTTCTACCATCTCAACCCCGTATAATTCAATGCAGACCCAGATCTTTTCGTTGCGTTGTGTTATACAAATAGTATTTTACTACTTTTATCGACCAAACAACCAAAGAAAGGGATTGAAACAACGCTAACGATAGCGATTAACGAAAAGGGAATATAAATGCTACAAGCTGTATCTAGAAAAAATGAAAAAAAACGTACGTATATTATATACAGTACCAAATCTATTGTCTAAGTTATAATCTTTGGGCTATCTTTTTCCATTCATGCAGACGCATAACGCGCATTGTTTAATACTCTTTGCGTAAAACTGGATGCGTCCCAAGCAAGCAACAACAAAACTTTGAGAGCGAGACAAAAAAGAGACAGCCAACAAAAGAAAAAAAAATTGCCTTACGCAAGTTCTGTCCATTAGACCCACCCCGAAGTATGTACATATTAATGTAACCATAACAAAGGAAAGTACAAGGGTTTTTCCATTCGGACAAAATCTTGGACAAGATCTTGGACAGTATCAATTGACATCATAGAAGCGTTAGTGTTTTGTTTGCGTATAAATGCCTCCAGTGGTTATTTATATTTTGATTTCGATCAAACTATCTGGGATACTGATGAAGTCATCCAAGACCCTTAAGTTTCCTTAGAACACTCTAGTACCCTTAATGAAAGTGGCCTGTGCGGAATTTGTAATTCGAATTATAACTTCATGTCTTTGCAATGACCTTCATTATGTACATTTCACTTTGATACAAGGCGAGAATAATAGGATGGCATTAGTGAGATTTTTCTTTTGTGCTACCACCTACTGCTTGATTCTAAGGTAACAAATCCTTGCATAAAGTCTTGAACTACATAAGTTTCATTCATACCTTACCAGCATTGATGTTTAATAAGTAAACAATAACAAACCGTAAAATTCTCGAAGTGGAAAGGGAGCAGCCTGTTCATAATTGCCGTATAGATATTGATGCAGCTGCATGACGAGACCAGCCTGGCGAGACCAGCCTGGCGAGAACAGCCTGACCTTTGGTTCCTCTTAGATCTATGATAAATAATAACCCTACAATATACAAGGCACGGGAGATTGATGCGTGAATGGTTTATGCTAGCTAATAAAAAGCATTCCTTCCGTTTTCTCAGGCTTGCCTTATTGTAAGTTTTTTTGCAGCTATGAGCTTACATATTTAATAATAATATCGAAGAAATAACTAGAATAGGGTATCATATAAAATAAATGAAACAATGGTGATTTAACTCAGAACAGTTAAATTACCATTCTTTTATTTGGATTAAACCAAAACATCTAGTAGGAAAAATAATATTATTTAATGATACGAATTGATTTTATTATTTGAATTATTTTTTACGCTAATAAGAGTAAACTCTGAACACTGAAATAAGTGAATAGGAGATTTAGAGTTGAAATAATAATAATCTTGATGTTGTTAATCTTATAATACCGATTGAACTTAAACATGTTAATGCAAGCGGATATCTCGATCTACATGGTAAAAGCTTTTGCCTGTCTCTCTGTTTCTTAGAAGTTTAATCAGATCGCTGAAAATTTGCCAGTGGTGCCACTCTTCATAGTTAGAGTCACCAGAATGAACTTCATTTCAAGAACGCAACGCAAAAACTTAAAACGGTTTAAGCTATTTTAAGGTTTAGCCTCGAGGTCGATTCCTTCAAACCCATATAGGAGGGAGGTCGTGTGGATAGGCGTGGGTACTGGTAAAACGTCTCTCGAACCGACCAAAAAGTTGATGTTAGACTTTTCCATAACATTAAAATAACACCACCCCACCAGAGGGTCTCCTCGGGGAGAAGGCATTGATTCATAGCACAATAGGAAGTTTATCTGTGCAAAAAAATATAACACAGTTATCCAACTGGTGTATTGTTTGTGATTCCACATATTGTTAGCGTTCGTAATTCGAACACCCAAAGGGTTCACTGCATAGAACCGATTGTTTCAAACTTCTTATTCGCTGAGGTTTTTTTTATTCCGTTCAGCTCTCCATTCCATCTTTTTTGTTTCCTTTTCTGGGAGCTTAATAAGAAAAGGACACAATTTTCGACATTAGAGTTTAAGGTCGAGTTAAAATTGAAGCCTAAAGTCTAAGGATCGGCCATAATTGATAGTTAGTGTTATCTTTCTGAGTAATCTCACTGTCGGGTTGTGGTAACGAGCATCCCGTGTAAGAAAACCGCTTGCTACTGTATAAATTGGGCCGATGTTTAGAGTAACCTTAGATCATAGATTTTGACCAGATCATTTGAGAGTAGCTTTTACGAATGCCTTGTAAGGAGGGAAACAATGGGGCCAATACTGAAACAGAAACCCAACGCAAAAAAACAAACAACTAAGACAACAAGTGTAGCCTTGAAGGTGCATGATAAAATGGGATAAATATTACTGTATTAGGACTAGCTAAAGTGTGCGTCAAAGAGATTGGGAGTCCAAAGTTTTGGGGGATTGGTCAATTTTTTTTTGTCAATTAAACAAAAAGACGGTGGAATAAGACCAGATACTCGGTGGCTACCTTTAAAGAAGCTGGCGGAGTGTTTAGGTGATTCCTGTACCCAAAAAGCGTTGGTTGAATTGAATGCGTAGGATCTCTAGGGCGGGTTTGGAGTGTTGGTCATCTGCTTAAAAATAAGTTGTAGAAAGGAATTCCCTTTTGCTTTTGTGTAATATCGTGGTTGCACATCCCAGATTAGTTTTTGGAAACTGTGCATGTTGCTTTCGACGCAATGAACGCATTATTTGAGTTATTTCTTTTTTGTCAGCTTTTTGATTTTGGAAGGAGGAAAAAGGAGGATAAGGGTTCTTTTTATTTTTTTTTTAATTGTCATTATTTTTTTATCCTAGTATTTCAAAATTTGGGCACACCAAAAAATAAGAGAATAATTTTTAAAAAAAAAATGAAAAATGGAAAAAAAAAAAAAGACTTTGAAGAATTGGAAAAATCAAGAGAGTGAGCTGCAGAGACTGAGACAGAACCAGAGAAACCACATTCCAAAAAGAAATAAAGTCAATCTTTTCTATCTTTTCTATTTATATAAATTAATGTCAATTTTCCCTTTTTTTATCCTGCTCTTTTTTCCTTTTTGTTTTATTTATCCCAAGTCCTTTTAAGTCAATTCATTACAAGAACATATACACCAGAACTCACCCCATCGTTTAGTTCCACTACAATATTTCAACATCTTAACCGTCAAAAGCCCCCAAGTATTTTTAAATATTTAGTGTTTAATATTTTAATTTTTTTTATTTGGTTTTATTTTTCTACCTAAATATAATAATAGAATAAATTAGTACCAATCCCAACTAAAAAGTTAAAGTCGTGAAAAACAGCTGTTTCTATTAGATTTAATTTAAGAAATATTTAAGATACCTACAATAACTTAAATTGACGTTTGCGGCCATTATTCAGAAAACAAAGACTGGTTTAAATTGGAAAATTCATATCTGATACAAAAAACTTTTTGGCCTGTTTTATATAAAGGTTAAGAAAAAAAATTATAAATTGAATTATATTTGCCATATATAAGGGTCTCAATTTATTTCAATTCAACACTGTTACACCTAATAACCATTGATTCTGTATTTCATTATCACAATTGTTATTTGAAAGGGATCATCCACAAGATTTTTTTTACCTTTTTTATTTTTCTCCTGTTGCAAATATAGCATTGCAAAAAATAAAATAAAAACTGATTTTTAACCTAAACCCTTTTATAAACCAATTTATAAAACTTTCAAGATTCCAAAAGCTGCCAGAAAACCATTCATATACATCGATTATATGTATATAATACCAGAATTCAATACTCACCAGACCAATGCTAATGCAAGTGGTAACCCTAATTCAAACATTAAAATCGAAACTTATAATGGCCGTATAAAAACCTTGAAGGATGCATTGTTGGTATTGGAAGGCGCCAGATTGGGTTACTTGCCTAAGGTCAAAAGAAGATTGAACGGCTTAGAGAGAGAATTCATTAAACTGAACACGATTTTTGCATGGAACGAAACTGAATGTGGTATGAAAAGATGGACAGATGGTAAGAATTGGTCTGCTTCTAAGGTATCAGGACCGTTTTTAATCTACAAGGAATTGGACAATGACAAATCATCGATAAAGAAGAACGGTTTGGTTAAACAGAGCTTTTCTTTGACCACTAAGCAAAACCAAAAGTTACACTTAATCAGCTACTATTCTGACGATTCCAAAGATTCTGCTAAGGATATTAGACACCCAATGGATGAACGTTATCCATCAGAAGACCCGATTTTGAAAGACTTGAAGTTAAACGGAAGCATTTACCAGGAGTACTTGTTATATTACGACCAATACTTGAACTATGATACTGATCCTTCGAATTTACCTTTCCCAAACCAATTTGCATTTCAAAACCAACCCCCACTTCATTTCCAACAGATCCCCCACCAACAATCAATGAATCAGTCGCCTATGACTGTTCCTATGAATAGGCACCATTCACAACCAAACACATTGCCAAATCCTATTTCTCCCCTTACCGCTAATGCCCAAAACCCTCAAGTTCAACAACAGCAACAACAGCAACAGCTTCTGCCTAGGCTGCTTCACACACAAGCTATTCAACAACCACAGGCAGGGAATATATCCCCTAATAATGTTGTTGGACAAGGCTATTTCCAAATCCCAAGCAATAGAGTCGGTTATCCTTATGTTCAATATCCAGTCTATCCATATTATTATCAAAACCAAAACCAAAACCAGAATCAAAACCAAAACCAAACATCATCACCTTCCCAAATTGCCCAGCCATATCCCCAACAGGTCCATATAGTTCAGCAACCAGTACAACACCCAGTGTCTCAGCCAGTTCCACATGTTCCACAATCAATTTCACAGGTGCCAGTGATGCAGCAACAACACTATCAACTAAGTTCTGCTCCCACACCAAACCAATTGAGCGGATTGGCCCCGGTAGTAGGACATGGACAGCCTGGGAGTTCTTCATCATCAGCTCACTCAATAGGGTCTATCACATCTACTGGTTTGAATCCCATAGAGAGAATTGAAAGAACGTTACCTATTAATATTAGTTCATCTAATTTGCCTACAAATGCCGTTGTTAATTCTGCTGGTGCTAACACTGGCGTAGCAAGCACATTATATTCTGTACCTAATTCAACCAATTCATCAATTGCAACATCACCATCCAACAGGAACGATAACGAGACGTTGAAGATGTTGGACAAAGGGTTTTCTAATGATCAACGTTGAGTTAAGTCAACAGAGCTGCAGTCAACAGAGCTACAGTCAAGAGAGCTACAGTCAAGAGAGCTACAGTCAAGAGAGCTACAGTCAAGAGTTGCAGTACACTCCATAGAATACTGACACAAGTAAACAGAGACCATTCTGTTACCTTTTATTCTTAGCAAGCCAAATTTGGAGCCAAATCTTCCAAACCTGGAGCCAAATCCTCCAAACCTGGAGCCGAATCTCCCTAATGGCTGTGCTTTTGCATTTTTCATTCATTTATTCTCCTTCCAAGGTTGCAATGTTTCCATTCAAAGAAACTTGGGACTTTATTAATGCTATCTTACGCTATGTTACGAGCTTGTTCATGATCTTCACTTCCTTCTAGAGTTTTACTTTGTGTTATTAGTAACGGCTTCTTTTCTGATTATAAATATACACTAAAAAAGACGACAAAAATCGACTCTGACATAAACTAGCAAGGCATTTGGATTGGGATTATTTTTTCTACTTTGATAATTACTTCGGTCTATTATTTTTTTTTAAGGTTAATCATCTCGCTCTAATTATTACGAATTATGTGCCCCTCCAGTGAAGTGGTAGGGGACGCTTAACCCAATAGAAATAGAAAGGACCTTGAAAAGATGGAAAAATTAATGGGAATTGCTGATATAGCGCAGTTGAACAATGAGTATACAACGACCACTACAAACCCCTAATTCTTCGCCAAACGGATGAGCTTTTGTAATCCAACCCACCCCCTTTCTTCCCACCCATTAAGCCACCTCCGTGTCTCTGTCTATGCTTGCTGGGTTTTGCTGGATAGCGTATACCAATCTTGTACCTTGTTTAGCAAACTGTTTAGTAAACGTTAGAGTATTGTATGGGGAGTGTCTATTCATGCATTATGTGCTAGTTATGCACGATTTAAATAATGTCGCCATAATATGCAGATCCACATTCCTCAGTCGACTTGAAAAGTCGATTTATTGTTTACGGTTGGGCTCTTTTTTCAAGCGTTTGCCAATTGATTTCTCCATGTAGCATTAAACGCTTCAGGTTGGCGGCCAGGTTCATGCCATGCTAGGATTCCAGCTTCTTACAACCGGTAAATAAATATGCTGGTCCGGTGAGTTCAATCAACCTGAACGAGAATCTCAATAATGGCGTACAATGACATAATTATAATTGAAACTGCTCCTTTCATGTTGCTTAAGTTTGCCGTGGAAGTTCAAAAGTCGTCCCTACCATTTCGTAGATCTTGCATTGGAGATAATGCTGAATGGAAAGGCAATCAAGACAGCAAAACAACGTATTGCAACCTTGACGCCAATCATAGGAATTAAAGGAATAGAATGGGAGATAAGATCAACCTCGTAGGCAAATGAGGTAAGATGGCAGTACATAACCGACGCAACTTAATCCGTGATGGATTGCAGCAGGTATAAAGAATGCTGGAGCAATGCCCCAGTTAGGTCAAAGACGCTCCAATTTCAGACTAGTTGCTAGTTTAAATTAGAGTTAAATCAAGCGTTTAAGCCTGGAAGCCTGTTTTAGAGACAAATGTAGACCTTAGTTTTTTCTTTCATAGAGATCACAAACTTAGACAGAATCATTAGACGATTCGAAATTCATGTACCAAGAGCAGAGTAATGAACTCGTCAGCTCTTGGTCGGCTGTTTAATTGGCAAGCCAGTGAGCCATTTAGCTCATAAAGTCTGGCTGTTTCACTGTTCAGGCATACACTCGAAATGGGCCTGAGCTTAGCTTGGGGATACCCAGGTCTTGGGGTACCCAAGACTTGAGGTTGATTCTGCTGTTTGAACTACGTCTCAACTGTAAGTTAGAATCATATGATTGAATCATGATAGTGGTTGAAGACTATTTGTAGTGACTTGCTTTCGCTTTGTGGAAAGGGATCTGGGAACTGAACAGTACTGAAGGCACCTGTCTTGGTTCAACAGTTGGATCAAGCAACGGAGCCGTGGTTCAACAGTTGGATCAAGCAACGGAGCCGTGGTTCAACAGTTGGATCAAGCAACGGAGCCGTGGTTCAACAGTTGGATCAAGCAACGGAGCCGTGGTTCAACAGTTGGATCAAGCAACGGAGCCGTGGTTCAACAGTTGGATCAAGCAACGGCGCCGTGGTTAAACAGCTGGAACGTTGTTAACAGTACTGAAGGCATCTGTATTGGTCTGGCCACTATTCTACTCCAAGGACTACACTGGAGTCTTAACAGTCCTGAAGGTGTATTGATTAAACGTCGGATTAAACAGTTGGAACCTTGTTAGACAGTTTAAGTCACTTTCCACCAGAAGCATGGTACCAGAAGCCGTGTTCATTTCAGATAAGGGGTATCTTCTTCAAATGCTTAGTGCTTCAAGTGCTTCAAGTGCCCTTATTCACCACTATTAAGACTGCCAAAGTCTGTAAAAGTACAAACAGAACAATAAGTCACCCTGATTCAAGGTTTCCTCCGCAAAGCAAACATATGTATCTCAAGGCACTTAAGCTTGGGATCCTATTGTTGATTCATGGCTATGAAAAATGGAAAACATACTTCTCCAGCTCCAAAGAACAAGTATGAAAGTCTTAAGAAAGTATATTTAAGCTTTATACAATAACGTTCGAAACAGTTATGTTTTACTTACAATAGAGATTTTCATCAGATTATCAACTCCCTAATTGCATTACTCCTTTCAGTGACTTAAAACATTGTTTGACGACTTGCACTCGATGAATCCTTGTGGGTCCCAATCCACCCAGCTACACAGACCACTCCAACTCCTCTGAGCTATACAAGAAGAAAAAATAATTTATTATTTAAACAAGTTGGGAGTTATTGGCTTTGTTTCATGTCTCTTTGTATTATCCTTGTTTTGTACATAAACTTCTATTTTATCTACTCTTTGTTAGTTAGGTGCATTTGGCTCCTTACTAAGGTTCCTTACTAAGCCGTTCTGAAGACTTATGCCTGTTCACCGGCTGTTTCAATTCTATGCCTTTTGCCATCGATACCCCATGCCTTGCTATCTTGATCCCTAGCCAAACAGCCAAAACGATAGAAAGGGCCGCTTACATCGGCAGAGTTCATGCTCAGCTGCTAAAGTCGATAGAGTGCACTTGAAATTTATTGTTATCGATTAACATTGGTCGGTATTATAAGGATAAATTGCTATGGAAATGCATATGGGACCATCCATAGAGAAAAATACCAAGTACGCTGGTCCAAAGCTACAGATTTCCATGTCGATGCCCACCACAAGAGAACGGATATATAAAATATTTTCAGTATTGAACAGTGTTTTCCGTATTCTTCGTATTCTCTAGGCTCTAGACCATAGGATTTCTTGACTTGGCATACTCTTTGTACTTCTGTTTTGTAGCACCTCCATACTTCCTTGTAGCACCCTTCCTTGTAGCGCCCTTCCTTGTAGCATACTTCCTTTATAGGATACTTCCTTGTGTAATTCACGTAAAATTAGTGGTTGAAAAAAGAAGGAAAGAAAAAAATAAAGGAAAAAAATAAATAAAAAAAACCAAATCCTTCAAATTTCCAGAGCCTAAGACTTAAAGGGGGCAAACAAAGGAAAAGGAACCACGAACCGAAGGGAAGGAACCACGAACCACGATCCAAAGAGCCAAAGAGCCAAAGGAACTAGAGAGCGAACCAATATTCATGCTTTATTATTTTTTAATATTGGTTATGACTGGAATTTGGGCCATTTTAAAGATTTCCTTAGTCGAATTTCCTAATTAAATTTATTATTTCGAGTGTATATTTTTTATAGCAAAAACCTCAAGTTTTAACGACCAGATCGTCTTTGCATTTTAGCTAATTTGGTCCCAATCAGTACTTGTTTTGGGCAGGCTTGAGCGGATATGTATTGGCTTGGTTCACTTGGTTCACTTGGTTCACTTGGTTCAGTTTTGGTCTCTGGTAGTAGCTCTAGTCAAACAAGATCTGTCGAAAAACAAGTGAAATGGAATGAAACGAAATAATCCTTCATCGCCAAATTTCAAGGTCTGAGCTTTTAAACGGAAATGCTGTTCAAATGACTGGTTTAAGGGCTTCGAATGGATATTTTGAATCAAAAGCAAACCCACAAAAATGGTATAAATACAGAAACCATCGATCAATAAAAGCCACGATGATGATTGGTCTTAGTTTGAAAATTTCACCTGGACGGTTATTGTTTTTGTAAATATTTCATTCTCTTTTCAATCATATACTTGACCGATTTATAAATCCCGGCAGTAAATAGCCCTTTCAACGATTGAATTAGTGATGGCGTCGATACAATGTTCCTCAAGGTGGTGTTGATGTACTGATTTAGCTTAGTATCTTGGCTCAAAGCTTTGGAATCACTATTATTTAGTTGATACAATTTGGTCCTGAAATTCAACGGCAAATTTTCAATTAGAACCTGTTTGTCAGCAGTTGAGATATTAATCAAGTACTTTTTGTCATCTTCCTTGCTGTCATTAAGCTTAATCAACATTTGGTTACTAATAAAGTGATTCACTATTGGTTGATACAATTTAATGAAATTGGGCAACTGTTTACTGACAATGTTTTTGATTTTATTGGGGTTTTCACCTCCAATCTTCATTCTTGGATCCCCCAAATAAGATATCAGGGTGATTATTTCATATATATATCGTTCACTCACTTCTTGTTTGGTATTACTAGTCTTATTGATCATTAACAATGAAATGGTCATGGCATTTTTCAAATTGAATTGATTGATTGAAGTGATCAATTTACTAGTGGTGCCCAAATATTTGATTGGCTTCTGTAATCTACCGGCCAAGTATAAATTATCCCATTCAATCAAGTCCTTAAGTGCATTTTCTTTGGATATAATCCCATATTTGATCATTACATTATTCATCTTGATAAATGGATTGAAATACATTCCTACTCCAAAATTTTGAAACAACTCGATCAATTTAATCCCTCCATATTTTAGCACTGAATAATGGTACCCATGTAGACTCAAGTTAGACTCATGAAACTGTCTGGTGTTCTCAACAATATGGATTAAATCGATTTGAGGTGTAGGGGGTGGAGGATTCAATATTGTGGCCAGCTTCTTAGTGCTGCCTCCAAAATTAGCCTGAAGACCTTTCTCTGAACCATACCCGCTTTGCTCAAAGACCCCCGACCCATACCCAATGGTTGTTAATCGTTTGGGAAACTCGGACACTAAGTCTTCAAGCTTCCCATCATTCTCAGTGTACATCAGCTGGTTTGAAACATCTTGATTCTTGGGTATCCTCAACTCGGCTAGTCCTTTATACCCTTGCTCTATAAGCGACTTGTACATGCCATTGGAAAAATGGTTAAATCGTCTTGGTGCCCACCGTATACTCATCTCGACCTGGCACCGTTCTGGCCCTACTCAAGCAACAAATGTATGCAAAACGTCAAGCGTCCCTAGCGTCTAGCGAATGAAAAACCCCCGTCTGTCCAGCCAAAATGGTCCTATACAACGCCAAACGTATCTAGCAATCCAGCCCGGTCCGGTCCAATCTATCCCAATCAAAGCACACCCAATTGCCTCTGCTCTGAACACTCTTTCTTCTCAAATCGAGTTTGTGGTTCGGGTTCAAATTTCGTTCCGTTGATTTTCATCTGGCAAAGTTGTCGTGGACACGACCCCAGCGACTCATTTTGTGACTCTTTAGAACCACGACGCAGTGATTCAGAGATAATTTTTCACTAACAACGTTAATTAACATGTCGACGTATAGGTCTACCAGATCAACGCAAGAGCAGAACGTCTCGTTTGAGGATGCAGTTATGACCGGGTTGGCCAAGGATGGCGGGTTGTTCATCCCATCGGTCATACCTAAATTGCCCCGCAACTTTTTGACTGAATGGAAGGATTTGAGTTTCCAACAGTTGGCCTTCAATATAATGAGATTGTATATCACTGAAGAAGAGGTTGGAAGTGAAGAATTGCAAGACTTGATTACCAGATCGTACTCCACGTTCAGATCTTCTGAAGTCACACCAGTCAAACCTTTGGATGAATCCAAAAACTTGTACTTGTTGGAGTTATTCCATGGCCCAACCTATGCTTTTAAGGACGTTGCGTTACAGTTTGTTGGGAATTTGTTTGAGTTTTTCTTGACTAGACGTAACAAAGGCAAACAAACCGATAGAGAAACCATCACCGTTGTTGGTGCCACTAGTGGTGATACCGGAAGTGCTGCCATCTATGGTTTAAGAGGGAAAAAGGACGTTGATGTATTTATATTATATCCAACTGGTCGTATATCTCCAATCCAAGAAGAACAAATGGCTACCGTTGAAGATCCTAATGTCCACACTTTATCGGTAAAGGGTACTTTTGATGATTGCCAAGATATTGTCAAACAAATTTTTGGTGATGCTGAGTTCAATGAAAAGTATCATGTTGGTGCAGTTAATTCAATCAATTGGGCTAGAATCTTAGCGCAAATGACCTATTATTTCTACTCGTATTTCCAATTGGCAAACCAAGGCAAAGATGTTAGGTTTGTTGTACCATCAGGTAACTTTGGTGATATCTTGGCTGGTTATTATGCCCAAGAAATGGGTTTACCAATTGATAAGTTGATTATTGCCACTAACGAAAATGATATTTTAGATAGGTTTTTAAAGACCGGTCGTTATGAAAAGTCGAGTGATGTCAAGGCTACCTATTCTCCAGCCATGGATATTTTGGTTTCTTCAAATTTCGAAAGATTATTATGGTATTTGGTTAGAAACAACGTAACAAAAGATGATAATAAAGCTGGTCAAATCTTAAATGATTGGATGGACCAACTAAAATCAACCGGATCTGTTACAGTTCAACCAGAAGTTTTAGAAGCTGCAAGGCTTGATTTTGAATCGGAATCCGTTTCTAATGTTGACACTTCAAAGACCATCAAATCAATTTATTTGAATCACCCTGAAAGATACGTCTTGGATCCTCATACTTCTGTTGGTGTTACTGCATCATATAGATTCATCACCAAATTCCCAAATAAGATTTATATTTCATTATCGACTGCCCATCCTGCCAAGTTTGCAGAGGTTGTAAATGAAGCTTTGGATGGTATCGAAGGATATTCTTTCCAAGACAAGGTTTTGCCTGATGAATTGAAGGCATTAGCTTTAAAACCAAAGAGAATAAACTTGATCGATGAAGCTTCGTTGTCAAAGGTTAAAAGCAAGATTATCGAACTTTTAAATCAATAGTTACCTTATAAAAAGGTAAGAATCCCACATTTATTTGTCTATAAGTCTTGTATAAACATAGTAATATCCTACTTCTTTTTTAATTCTATATTACCGTCCTTCACTTCAACTTCATATCCCACTTCGTCTAATACGTCATTACTGACCAGCTTCTTAGCCTCCAATGAAGCAACGAATTTCTTGTTTTTAGGGTTATTCTCCAATAGAAACTTAAGACATATGATCGACCGCTCTTTGATGAATGGGTTGTTATCATCGATTATACAGCTACTCAATATAACTTCTAATCCGTGTAACTCTCTTACTTTTTCTTGTACTGGAAAGTTCTGATACACCAAATACGAGATGATTTCAATTATTATCGATTTGACATGGGGGAATTCAACCAAGTTTTCGTCAATTTTCTTTGTCATGTTCTTGGGTTTGATTTCTTTATGAATTTCACCTAACAATGGAACCAATTCTTCAATAATCTCATAATTAATGAAGAAATCTTTAGCCATATTGAACTTACCCAACTCACTGAAACAATCTAGCACAATGATTATTTGGCCATGAAGGGCTTCTAGGTTTTCATAACTCTTATCTACAAAAGCTTGTGTTGTTGCTCTGGATAGGTTTTGGAATAGTGGATGCAACCAACTTAAGATCCCCAATAGCTGAAGGTTATCCCATTGGTTTGATGTTATTATAAGTTGGCAAACCTTAAGGATTTTCAAGTCTTCATCGAGTTGAGTACCGTACCATTTCCCAAAGCTTTCATGGACCACTATTTTTTCCAACGCTTGAAGCATGTAAGAATCAGGACCTACTTGGTCAGGGCCTACTTGGTCAGGGCCCACTTGATCAATTTCAAGATCAAACAAGAAGTTCAAGATCCCATCACCATATGGATTCGAGAGCAACTCATACAAAATCTCATTATCATTCAGTAAATTGTTCAACGCCATAGCAAACGGTTCATTCTTTTCGATTACCTGGCCCAACTTGTCCATACAGCCAGAACACCTGTGCTGCGTCATATTACAAATCACTTGATAGTATGCTTGGGCTGTCTGCTCATACATGCCATGGCCAGAAAAATGGTGCTGGAACACACCCAAGCACTCAATTATCCTACTGATGTCAATATCATTATCGCTTTCTACCGCTATGTTCCGGAGTAATAGTATACATCCTCGAAGTAGCCTAACGTATTCTGTGTCTTGAACCTTTACATTAGGCATTACGAGCTCCTCTAGAGTGCCTGTGACCTCCAAAAGCTGTTTCCTAAAGCTCCCATCCACAGAAGATTGCTTCAAAATGCCTCCAAGCTGCCCTAGCTTGCCCTCAAAGCCAACGCCATCGTCTATGCGTAGCCCTCGTATGAACTCTACCGCCATTCGTCCCATCTCGCTGCAAAAAAAATTGTATTCTCACATCTCCACCGCGATCTCAAGCAGCGAGAAGAAAAACCAAAGGGAAACGAATCAATCAAACAGTGAAGGCCCGATGTCGTTCAACAATCTTGCTTTCAATATATCCAAGTCCAACCCGACCACGTCCACCACGAACACCAATTCTGTCTCGGGGTCCAATGCCAGCGCAAGCGCCAATACAAGTGCCAACTCAAGCCCCAATATAACCGCCGCAACCACGAATAATAACGTCAACACTAATAAGCTCATTCATGATATGTTGCCACGGTCAAACGCAGATAGGTTATCGCCCAAGTTGGTTTCAGGCCCAGCGTTGAGCGACGCGGCTCCCACAGTGGTGACTATAGGCGATGATAAGATCCCGAAGGGCCACGGTCTGAATGGTAACAAGAAGGATTTGATTGAACTATTTGACAAATTCGAGATCGATAAGAAGAAACAGCAGCAAGAGGAAGAAGTTGAAGAAGATAAATTTGATAAGTATAAGGCATTGAAAAATGCAAAAGACGACGAAGACGAATCGGTCGAACTTATTGAAGAAAAACACCATTTACCAATGGAACAATCGTCACCTAAGGAGTTGTTGAGTACAATTGGACCAGAGGGCTCTTCACTCCCCAAGAATACAGATGAAAAAATAAACCAAATAGATCAGATAGACAGTGAACCGGTGGAGAACGACCCATTGGAACCCGTAGTGCCACTCGTCGATACCACACAAGATCTGCCCCAAGATGAGGGTGTAAGCAAGCAAACGGAAGAGGTTCAACAAAATGAAGCAAAACAGGTTGAGCAAGTGGAAGAAAAGATTGAAAAGCAAGTAAACGATCAACTGGAGGAGCAAGTAGAGGAATTCAATCAAAGTATAGATGAAATCGAAGAAGATGATAACACAGCAATCGAACAATACCAACTAACGGAAGATGAAATCAAAGCCCATCACGAATCAAGGCCAGGCATTAGATCAAGATCAGTTAGTCAAGTAAACATAGATCCGTCAGAACAGTATCAGCAGTCACATAGACCATTTGATTTCCATACATTTTTAGAGCAATTGAAGAAAAAGTCTGCTGATCCAATTGTCAGATATGTTCGATCATTTTTAGTGGCCTTTAATAAGCAAGCAGCTAATTTTTCATTGCAGCAAAAGGTCAAGATAGTCAATGACTTTAAAACATTTATGAATGAAAAGTTTGCCACATTTGAACCTTTCTGTTCAATGGATGAAATTGATCTAGAAAACTCGAGAGAAGGTTTGGAAAAACTCATCATGAATAGGATATATGTTCACTGTTTCCCTCCAGAAATCGCTAAAGTAGCAGTACCACAAGGCATAGTATTGACCGATTTAGAAGAGGATGATCAATTCAATATAATGGTGGACAAATTCAGTTGGATTAATGGACAACATCTTGATGTTAAATTAGAGAAATTGACAAATGTAAAGGCTGCAACTAATGATCCAGATGAAAATGTTAATTTTATGGAATATGCTATAAGAGAATTAAAAAAAATCAATACTTATAGAGCTCCAAGAGATAAAATAATTTGCATTTTAAATGCCTGCAAAATAATTTTTGGCTTTTTGAAAGTAAACCATAAAGAAACTAATGCTGATGAATTTATTCCTATTTTGATTCTTATTATAATCAAAGCCAAGATCGAGAATTTGATTAGTAATATCCATTATATTGAAAACTTCCGTAGTCATGAATGGTTAAATCATGGTGAAACTAGTTACTATTTGTCCTCAATTCAAGGGGCCGTCAATTTCATTGAAAACATAGGGTTTGAAGACATTTCAATCGATAAAGAGGAATACGATGCCCATATCGAAGCTTGGGCTGCTAATGAACGTACAAAGCGTGAACTAGAAGCTACCAAAAGTATTCCAATTCAACAACCAAAATCAGTGAACGAGCAGCAGCAGCAAGCATTATCACCCTCTGCCGTTTTATTCACTAGTGCTGAAATGTTCACCAAATCAATTTCCAATTTCTTGTCGCCATCACCTCAAGAAAACTCACCTCAACAACCGTCACCAATTGTACCGCATCAACAAGAAGACACACAATTAATTAAGGAGACTTATGGCCATTTGAAGGAGATTTTCCCAAATCTTGATAGACCAGTATTGAAGGATATTGTCATAATGAACAAAGGTAATGTGGATGAGAGTCTTGAAGCATGTTTGCAGTTGGTTAGTGATGCATAGATGTAATATATATTCATTTCCAATGTGTTTCTCTTTTCTCTCCTCCGATTTATTAACGAATCTTCTCTCCTTTCTCTCCTCCGATTTTAATAACGAATCTTACCTCCAAGTTGAAGCTTTACTTCATATTTTAAAGGTGAAAGTATACAATTCACATTTGGTGAAATTTACAACAAAAAGATAATTTTTTGGTTTAAAAATGTCAAAACAACCCCAAAATTAAGCTCACCCAAAGCATTAGAGTACCTAAAAACACAGCTTATAGTAAAGCTCTTATTTTATTAAATTCAAACTGGTGAACGCATGAAACGTTAGTAACCCCATTATGATATCTGATGGCGAATACCACACCCAATTTGTCAGAAATTAGCCTGGCTAGCTCAATCGGCTAGAGCGTTTGACTTTTATTTAAGAGGTATCAAAAGGCTGCGGGTTCGATTCCCGCGTCGGGCTCTTTCTTTTTTGTTCTTGATCTCGCTTATGATCAATGAAAGCGTATTAGAGGTGACAAAGAGAAGCGTATTCAAACGTAACGTTATCGTGCTTACACATCTATGGTAATTGTGGATTTACCGCAAAGGCAAGCAGGTTACAAACAGCTTGATGGTGGTGGTGATGGGTCTGTAGCCTCTTACTTTTGGAAATGCTCAATGTTCAATCCATTGATATTCTTAACATCAGCTACCTCTTCACTGAGTTTTGATACGAAGCAAATAGGAGAGACCAACATTGACCTCGTTTTACCGTTGACTTCGTTTTATCGCTACTACGATTACTTACTTCGTTTCTGTAATTAGTCTTCAGTAATATTTCAGGATCAACGGCAGGAAATATTAACCCGATGCGGTAACAAAAAGAGACTGCAAAAAGATACCCAAATGAATAGATGTAATATTAGAGTAGGGGTGATATACTAGTTGGATGAAAAACTATAAATATCAATCGATTTTTCCTAACTTCAAAGAAAACTTATTAGTTAACTCAATTGATTTAAATCTAGTTAATCTGAACTCAATTGACATAAATAAAACTTATTACTTCCAAGATGCCTATGCAATATAAACCAGTAGTTGAAGGTAAAGCAATTAAGCCACCTTTGTTGGCAGAATCCCCAGGTAAAAACTCGTTCTTGGGTGATGTTTTTGTTTCAGAAGAAGACGACGATAAAAAGATGTCCTGTGGTCTTTACAGACAAGAAAGTGGTGAAGCTTTGGTCTACACTTACACTTATGACGAAATGAAAGTTTTCTTAGAGGTTGAAGGTGAATATACTATCACTGATGAAACTGGATATAAAGTTAACGTAGCTCCAGGTGATATCTTTTACTTCAAAAAAGGTTCCACCATTACTTTTGAAACCACTGGTTACGGTTTGGCCTTTTTCACCGGTTTAAGACCAGGTTTATAAGCCAATCACTTATATAATGTTTCGTTTATAGTCAAAATCTAATAGAAGTCTCAGTGATCCCAAATTTCTATCTCTTTGATCGGGGTTGTGTACTGTGCTGGTGCACGGGCGTGGTGCACCGGTCCAAATTTGCTGAACTTCGAAGAATCTTTGCAGTTCTCACAAAAGGTAACAGATCAATTTCGAATAAAGGATTGAACTAAGATGGCGATTGATTACTCTAAGTGGGATAAGTTGGAAATATCCGATGACTCAGATGTCGAAGTTCATCCAAACGTCGATAAAAACTCTTTCATCAAATGGAAACAAAGAGATATTCACGAAAAGCGTGAACAAAGAAACCATGAAATCAAAAGTATCTTGGTTCAATTAACTATGTATGCCAAGTTGAATGAAAGAGTAGATTACCTTTTGCAAGAGTTGACAGTCGATGAGATTGGAAATAATGCAATTGTGATGGACAAAATCAATGCAAAATACGACAAAGACGAAAGGTTTGATTATGAAGATTTGATTAAGAAGAAAGGTGATTCATTACGTAAAGGCTTGAAAGATTTGACTTTTGATAGAACTGAGCTTGAAAATACTCCCCCATATAACGAAATGATTGAAGATTTGTTCATTCAAGTGAAAGAAGATCATCCTGACGCTTCAGACAACTCTAAATTAGTTGATTACTTGAAGGATCATAGGGCTAAGATTAACGAGATTTTGTCCAAACAGACCATAAAATTGGACGATTTATTGTACCAGAAGTCCTTGTTGATCAGCAGTGATGACTACCATACTGGGTTCGATAGATCATTCATGAATAAAGAAAAGGAAGAGGCGCCTTCAAAACCAATCGCTGCACCACCCAAGAAAACTGAATCAAAGAAAGAAACTGTAACTTCCATTGAAACCATAAATGGTGCTCCAGCAAAGCCACTGGAAAAGACAGATGCCGAAATGTTGGATGAATTGGAAATATTGCCAGAAACAACCGAATTCTCAACCATACCAGCTCAAGAATATAGAAAAAGCGTCGAATATCTAGTTAAACATCCATGGATCTGTACAGAACAGCAGAAAGATGCCTTAATTATGACTGCTTTTGATACCCAGCTACAAGGTGATTCAAAAGCCACCAAACAGATTATTCATCAGTCCCTCCTTTTGCAATACATTGAACAAATTTCTGGAGGTTCAAAGGGTACTAGGGATCAAAAAATCAATGGAATCAAGTTATTTATAAGTAAGATAAGTGAAGCTGGACCAGCCAGATCAGGGTTTATGCAAGACGTGGAGAACACTTTAGCACACATCAAGCAGAGATGTGAAATCATCAAACAGGAACAACTTGACAACCAAGGCGGCGACGATGACGAAGGAGAAGCCTTAATTCAATTAAGGGCACTAGATGATGATACCCAATTATCAGTTTCCATTCCAAAGGAAGGTACAGAAGAATATGAAATTTTCACCACAAAAGTTCCGATTGAAATGCAAGAAGCTGTTAAAACCAAGTCATTAGACGAAGTTAATAAAGTATTTGCCACCTATAAAATCGATGAAGCTGAAAAATTATTGGAAACCATCAATCAATGTGGTGTTATTGGAGTAAGTGGTTATTTAGAAGATGAAAACGAGTTTCAAGAACTTCAAAAGCAATATAACCAACAGAACTTAGAAGAAATTCAAGAGGGTGAAGTGGATGCCAAAGATTCCATCATTCATGAGCACTCCCAAGATACTACTGACACAGTAGATTAACTTACTAGCTTAAATAGTTTATATTAATAGTTTTTTCTGCCTTTGTTTCAGAAATCACAAACTCAAGTAGATCAATGCTTATTTCCTACTCAACCTTGCTAAGGTGTCCATCAAAGACTGCGTCGAAGAACCACCTTGCTGAGTACTATTCTTTCCTCCTTGAATCTGAGATAACAACGAGCTCACTTGGTTCCCGTCTCCTTGTCCCTGTGGGCCCTGTTGACTTTGGTGGCCCTGTTGGCCCTGTTGGCCCTGTCTCTGCCTTTGCCTTGAGTGTTGATGTTGCATTGGACGGCCACGAGGTTGACTTTGGTTTTGCGGCTGTCCTGGATTGGGAGACCCATAATTAAGTTGGTTATATCCATAAGGAACATTGTTAGTTGGAATTTGTTGGGTTTGTGGTGATGTCTTTTGTTGCTGCTGTTGCTGCAAAAGAGAAATAACGTTTTGCATAGATGCTGGGTCCATATTTTGAAGAGTTTGAAGTAACCCTGATTGATCTGGAACGCCCTGCAGTGCTTGCTGAGATAGTTGCTGTTGTTGCGGAGGAGGTTGATTATATCCTTGGTTTCCATAATCTTGACGTTGCTGGCCATATTCATTGAAAGCCTGCGGTGCTTGAGTACCATAGCCAGCGCCATAACCGCCCTGGTTTCCATATTGTTGTTGGGGTTGGACTTGATTATTGTAGGTGGGAGAACCTTGACCTCCGTATCCTCCATAAGGTTGTGCTCCCCCAAATTGATTAGGGGCTCCATATCCTTGATCGTAGCCTTGATTATAAGCGGGAGCGCTACCATAAGGTTGTGGTTGTGGTGGTTGCTGGCCACCATATTGGTTATTTCCGCCACCATAGCCATAGTTACCACGACCACGACCACGATTACCACCTCTTCCGCTTTCTCTACCCCCTCTGCCATTTCTACCACTTCTATAACCATCTCCTCCCCTGTAGTCATTGGAATAACTGCTGTTACCCTCGTGGTGTTGACCCTGATGTTGGCCATAAGAGCCACTTTCATTACTGCCATATTGAGATTCATAATTACTTGATTGATAAGGTGGGAGACTTCCACCATATTTCTTCATCTTAGCCTTCTGTAGAATATCAGCCGCATCTTCAGGTTCAATATCGGCGTATTCATCAAACTTTATACCTCCATCGGGAGCAGTCTCAAACGTTTGAACATCAACTTTTGATTCTTTGATCACACAAGTACCTAAAACCCCTGAATAAGCAGACTCACTAATGACTTCAGAGATTTCTCTATGAGTTATATCTTCAATTTCACTAGTCACATGTGCATTTTGGATTGCTCTTTTTACTCTTCTGACAAAGAAAACAGAAGACTTACCGGTAGTATAAATTTGACATTCAGGAACATTTCTTCTGTGCTTTTTATTAGAGCCAAGTTCATCATCACCAGTTCTTTCTCTACCTCTGCCGCCATATTGACTACTGCCGCTATTAGATTTCTTAGAAGCTTGAGGTTTTGAGGCGTCGAGTCTCATGAGCTTATTATGTAAAGGGACATTAGTTTCACCTTTGATACATTCATAACAGGATTCAGCAGTTCTGAATTGAGCAAATCCATAACCGGCCTTGATAGCAATTTGAATAACATCACCATACTGCCTATAAATTCTGAACAAATCTTGCTTGGAAATAGTATTAGCAGGCAAGTTACCAATGAAAAGTCTCAGTTTATCAGGAAATTCATCCCAGTTTTGATCTCTCATGTAATCAGCTTCTCGCCTTATAAATGCGTTATAGGCATCATCTTCTTCCTGATTCATAGGTAAGGTTATATTGGGCCTCTTACAAAATTCATTAACAGGAATAAGAGGCATTGGATTCTTCAAGTTCTTATAAGGCTTATTATATGAGTAGACTTGATCAAAATTGATATTAGCAACAGCAGAAAAGGGAGTACCAGTGTTTAAAGTAATACCTCTCTGTTCTAATTGTTCAATGATAATTTTCAGCTTGTCAAAATCGGACATATTTGTAAAATTAGGATTGTTCGTTGATTCATAGTTGATGATATCATCATAAGCGAATTTCAAATTCCTTTGATATTGATCTGGGTCTTGTTTGTTGGTAGAGGAACTGGGCTTGTTATTGAAATTTCTGTTATTGAACTTATGTTTGCTGACATCGGGTTTTGGTGGTAGACCGCTTGGTTTAGGTTTCAGTGGTCGTTCACTAGTCAGCTGATTGGGACTCGTGTCAGTGTGGTCAGTGTGGTCAGTGTGGTCAGTGTGGTCAGTGTGGTCGGAAGGTTGCTCAACAGGTTCAACAGGTTCAACAGGTTCAACAGGTTCAACAGGTTCAACAGGTTCAACAGGTTCAACAGGTTCAACAGGTTCAACAGGTTCAACAGGCTCAACAGGTTCAACAGGCTCAGGTTCAACAGGCTCAACGGCAGCACTGTCCGCCGCAAGCTGGGACGAAGGATCGTATTCTTCAGAGTCGTCATCAACATATCCATCGTCATGTTTCCTTGAAACCTCCGGCGTTGAACCGTCATCGTCGTCCTTAGCGTCGGCGCTTATTGCTTGAGCATCAACGTCAGGGGTCTCGATTCTGCTTTCGTCCTCAGCGTGGCCCTTGTCGCTCAACAGCAACGGGTTAACTTCCATGGCACACGGGTATGTGTGATCGATCGATTGCTGCCTTCCAAATACGGTTCTAAAGGCTCTTTCTAAAGCTTCAAACCGGTCAAACGCTAAAGTTAGGGAAACGTTTGTGAAATCGCTAGGTCGAATCGAGCCTCCCAACGGAGAATCATTGCCCGCTTGTCGCACTGCTTACACCATTTTACACCATTTGCGCCAGATCGATGCGGTCGAACGTTCCGTTTGCATAGCGTCATAACCTTTTCCACTATGAACAGGCTGAATTGCTAGGTGGTTTGTGGACAGCTTAAAAATAGGTGTTCGGACATGGACATGCCCCCACTGTTTCCCTATACGGTTTTTCCTGGTCCGCTTGGTTGATCCATTTGGCCCCTTTGGGTCTATTCGGTCCATTATGGATGCACCTCTGACTAAAGGAGTGCGGTGGCTGTTGGCAGTTTGTCGGATTAATTGTTAGAGCAATTTCCAGTATATAAACTACCCCAAATCTCCTTTAATTGCCCACAAAAAGTTACCAAAAATTAACACTTTAAGGAATAACAACGATGAGCCAAAGAGATTTGAAATTTGCAGTGGTCGGTACTGGTATATTTGCCACCGACATGCACTTACCAACGGTTGAAAAAATCCCATACTTAAAACCAGTTGCTTGTTATAACAGAACTAAGAGTAAGGCTGAAACTTTTGCTGAAAAGGCCGGGATTTCACCAAGCAAAATCTATGATTCATTAGAAGATGCCTTCAAAGATGAATCTGTTGATTTCGTCGATGCTTTGTTGCCGGTCCAATTCAACTTAGATGCTGTTAAATTGGCTATCAAGTACAACAAACCATTGGCTTTAGAAAAACCAATTGCTGCTAACTTGAAACAAGCAGCAGAAATCGTTAAGATTTCTGAACTGTCTGACTTGCCAATTAGTATTTTGGAAAATTGGGCTTTTATGAAATCAATTGGTATTCTTACCAACGAAGTATTGCCAAAAATCGGTGATGTCGTTTCTTTTACTTATAAAGCCACTGGTCCATGGAATGCCAATAACAAATATTTGAATACTAGTTGGAGACAAAACCCTGAACACGTTGGGGGGTACTTAAGTGATGGTGGGGTCCATCAATTGACTTTGTTAACTGAAGTCTTGGGTAAGGTTCAATCGGTTTCAGGTTTAACCAAGCAATTAAGAAAAGAAAGTGGTGATGCTGATATTTTATTTTCAACTATGAAGTTAGAAAGTGGTGCTATTGGTACTTTCACTTATGGTTCGGCTTTTGGTGCCACCGACAAATCAATTAGTTTTATAATCTATGGTACTAATGGGTCGGTGGTATATGATTTATCTCCATCATTACCAAAACCAACCATCACCTACCAAACTGGTACTTCAAATGCTGACGCTTCTGAAAAAACTGTTATTGAAGTTGATGAAGTTGATAATTACGAACAAGAATTCATTAATTTTGCTGATTCTCTTTTCGCCAATGATAAGAAATTGATCACAATTCCTCCAGCAAAAGCTTTCCATCATTTGGCTATCGTTGCTGCTGCTGTTGAAAGTGCAGCTAACGAAGGTAACTCAGTAAAAGTTGCTCAACCTTAAGTATCGCCAAAAAGTTTCCCAAGAGTAGTAGTAAGTAAGTAAAACGTATATATATTGGCTACAACTCGTCTTTGACCAAATCCCTCGACTGTATTATCTCTTCCCAGGTATGAACAGTACTTTCCTCTTTGTTAGATCCATCCACCAATATCTCATTATTGATGTCGATTGGATCAGTAGACATAGAAGAAGTAGACATAACCAATGACGTAGCTATAGAACTAGCGCCAAACGACACTGTAGCTACTGCTATCAATTCTTCTGCATTTTGTTTAGGCAAAAACCAAAGGAATATCCTAAAAATCTTCAATAACGACCATAAAAGGATCTTGACAGGCCCTTTTAAGATTCTTCTCCATATGACCCACGAACAACATAGAAGCAAGAATCCTATACTCATATAGATTTTATTTTTATCCAGTCTATCTTGCTTTTCAATGAATTTAACGATATTTCTAGACCGTTTCAAGGTATTCTCCAAGTCATTTAGCAAGGAATCATACCCGGTCAAATCCTTGGTTTGTTGATCCAACGAATCTATGCTTAGTCCAGTTTGGATGATCGAAGTCGACATTAGTTGCCTTGTGGATTGTAAAGATGCAGTGATTGATTTGTTATGCTCCAAGATCTGGTCTTCTATGCTCTTCTTCTGTAGTTCTTCTTCTTCCTGCTTCAGCCTTCCTTTGAACAAGTCTCCCTTCAACTCATCGATAGTTCTCTCTCTTTCCTCCACTTTAGCAAACCTATCGATTCTTTGCTTGTGGATAAATTCCTCCTCTAGCATGTACGACTTCAATTGGGACTCTTTCAATTGGGACCTTAAAACCAAGAGCTTGTCCCTATAAATCTCACCCAACGTGGTCAAGTATTCATCGTTTCTATGGTTTTTTAGCTTTTGGTCAAGAACTGTCAAATAGCTTTGAAACGTTACAATAACCTTCGTGGCATCTTTGGATAGTTGAGATCTCGTGAAATCGATTGATTCGTTTTCAAGCGCTTGCAGCGGGTCACTGGCATCGATGATTTCTTTGAATTTGCCAAACGCTTGCTTCTGTATCCCGTCAAGTTCGTCCAAGCATCGCTGTATACTTTCTGGTACGTCTTTCATGTTGCTGCTGGGTAGAAAAATGCTTCAACGCGGACTGAAATAGTGAAAAATCTTATACCGAAGATGCAACCACAAGAGCTGAAAAGTGCTTCTGTGGCACCACCAGAGGCAGGCGAAAGCCCAAGCAAGAAGAACAAGAAGGGCAAAGTGAAGAAAGCCATGGATCCCACCAAAATTACGCCCGAATACATCGAAGAACAAAGAAGGTTGAGAAACCTAAAGAAGGAACAGAAGCGTCAAGAAATGATTGCAAAAGGCATTGATCCAGACCAAATGGCAGCCCCCGAGGCGCTTCGCTTCAAAACAAGGCCGTTTGTGTCTGTTTGCGAAGAAGACCAAGGGAACGGGTTCAAAGTGAAGATTATGACCTACAACGTCTTGGCCCAGGCATTGATCCGCAGAAAGCTCTTTCCAACCAGTGGTAATGCGTTGAAGTGGACCACCAGATCCCAAGTATTGTTAAACGAGATGAAACATTATGATGCTGATATTTTGTGCTTGCAAGAGTTGGATGTTGTTCAGTATAACTCTTTTTGGAAGGGAGAATTTGCAAAACTTGGATATAACTCCAAGTTTCATAGAGGAGGCTCAAAGAATCATGGAGTTTGTGTGTTTTATAAAGAAGCTATGTTCATTTTTAAACACCAAGGCTTCATAAATTATGACACAGAGGATACCGGTGATGTCACTGCTAGAACAATTACTCAAAATGTGGGATTGTTGACCTGTTTTGAATTTACACCTCAAGTGTTAAAAGTGCATGACTTGACAAGAAATGGCCTAATAATTGGAACTACCCATCTTTTCTGGCATCCTTTTGGGACTTATGAAAGAACAAGGCAAACTTATATCATTTTAAAGAAAGTTCAAGAGTTTCTCCGGACCATGACCACTTTAAAAGGAAACGATTTAGGGTGGTATACTATTTTTGCAGGGGATTTCAATTCACAACCTTTTGATACTCCCTATCTCTCAATAACTGCAAAACCAGTGAGCTATTCTGAACGAGGTCAAACCGTGATTGGATGCTCGTTGTCCTTCCAGTATTCTAAGAATAGAGGAATAAAAGAATCAGAAATGGACGAAGATGAAAGCGAAGAAGAAGGAGGTAACATTGAAAAATTTGGCAAAGACCAACCCAGAGATCCAGTGCCTGAAACTTTCCACCCAACCCAAGAACAATTGGAATTAATCAGCAGAATGCAAAACTTACATAACAGTATTAATATGAGAGCCATTTCGTTGTATTCTTTAGGATATAGGCAGGTCGATGAAAAGAATTCGGGTGCTGACAACGACAGGAATGAACCAATGTATTCGAATTGGGCCCATGGCTGGAGGGGTCTTTTGGATTATATATTTGTTATGGCTCCATGGGAAAGTGAAGAAGATTTTTCTACTAAGGTAGATCTGATAGATGAGGTCTCCACCAAACAAGGAATTAGACTTTTGAAATTGCTCAGGCTACCAAGAGGTGAAGAAATGGGTGAAGAACCATCAGGACAACCAAGATTAGGACAGTATCCCTCAGATCATTTCTGTTTAATGGCAGAAGTCGAATTAATATAGCATAACATTTACATCTTAGAATTTTATATTTATAGTATACATACTAATACCTTATTTATGACACCCCCTTGCAGTAGTTTATTGTAACATACTTTCAGCCAAATCTTCCAAAGGGCCGTAGTCTTTTTGTTGAATCAAGTCGAATTCTTTACTAAACAATACATAATGCTTTAAACTAGTATTCAAATGAGATTGTAAACCCAATTCACTTATTTCATGGAAATGATGGCAATATATATGGGCATAAATCCTAAATAGTCTCTTAAATATAGTTTTAACCAAAGTTGGGAATTGTTGTGGGAATGGAGCCCCCATCTTTGAAGGAAAAATGTTATCATTATCGAAGAAACCTTGAATCCAATTCATCAAGTTTTCGATATATTCACAAGCGGGCAATGAGACAGGTCTTTTAGGGGACGATTGACCGCTGACACTTGGATTGGTTTCTTGCCATAAATATTCATATTCTTCAGTTGCAATCATTCTAGGACATGTTCTTGGGGAGCAAAACTCTGTTATGGCTCCATATAACATATTTATTTGGTTATAGAAGTCAACCACATGTATTGCCAACCATTCATTGACGTCTTCATCCTCAGGTAACTTGACCGCTTGATATAATGCATTTTGGGAACCTAAGGTCTGTTCAGCAAAGTTTCTTATATCTTTGTGGGAGGTGACGTTTTGTCTTCCCTCATTTTGCAAGTTGATGGTTTGGTACGGTTGCTGTTGTTGCGGATACTGTTGTTGCTGCTGCTGCTGCTGTTGATCTTGCGGAAACCTGCTTGGACTGCTTGGAAAGGCCGAGCTGGAAATGGGCTGGGGACTTGAAATCGGTGATGACTGTTTCAATTTGAACCCCCTAGTGGTTCTTAAACTATGCGTATTCAAATTCTGGAAGAAGGACATGCCTGAAAGAAAATTCGAACACTTGAACGGGCCTGAGTGTTTTAAGTGTAACTGTCGGATTGAAGACCCTTTTGTAAATAATTTAGCTTCAATTTATATATCAAAATTTCATAAATGTTTCTGATTGTGCACTTTTCATTTATTTACATTCGTTACCTTTTAGGAACATCAGCGATTTCAGCGAGCCGGGGTGTACTGGTGTTATTTTGAGGGTGTACGGGTGTTATTTGCAGGAGGTGTACGGGTGCGATTTGTGAGCCACAAGTTTGCTTTGTTAGTGAATCGAATTGCTGTACGTCTATGATAGACAAATCATACGGTGTAGACGTTATACTGGTCTTGGAAGTAGCACGGCAGTCCTTAGGAACAGGGATTTGGTGCCCAGCGGTGTCAACGGCTGCGTTTTCGGCTGCTGCGTCCTGGCCGTGATGATTATCGTTGGAACTGTTGGCCCTTGGTTGGTGTCTTTTAAGCTGCAAAAATTTGTGAGGTAGAAGGTTGGCTTCCACCATAATGGCTACAGTGTTGTACTCATTTAAGCACTGTTGATTTAGCATAGAAAGGTTCCTGAGCAAGACCGAAGGTGAAATGGTCGAGTCGGTTCTCTCACCTAGCGGAGAAGCTTGCACGATCATAATATTCCTCTTGACATAACTGTAGTTTAATGCTACAAACTTCCTACCGTATACTGAGAATATAAGCGGATACGCCTTTTCTAAGCTTAACAACACTGAAGCCATAAGGTAATTGAACGTCTCAGCAACATGAGCCCAGCTGACTTCGCCAGTGGTGGTATATGTGAACTCGATTTCTAGTCTTTTTAGTATTTCAACGTTTTCAGACCCAACATCTTCAACTATCAGCGGCGTAACCTGACAACATAGCTGGAACTCTAGCCCATCTGTTTGGCTTGAACACAAAACCTGGAACCCAAGGGACTCCCAAATGCTACTTCTTAGAATACACTTTTCAAACGCCTTCAACACATTGAGTCTCTGTGAAGCAACATTGACTTCGTTAATGGCAATACTGAAGAATAACTACATTGTTAGTACACTAGTAACGAGACAAACAACTCATAGGGAAAGGTAGCGCTTACGCTTAAATTGGGAGCGGCAAACGTCAATTCTTGACTCCCGTACTTTGCCAAACTCTCTTTACATGTCATAGAGCCGAACTGGCCCCCACTGGCCACCGTTAGTACGTTCATATCGTCTAAACTATGCCTGGGAAACGATATTGGTTGTAAAATAATGCAACACGAAAAATCAAACGCGATGACAAGTGAGATGAACATTTAACAAGAGAGTAGACATGGTCGGACTGAAAGGAGGACTACTAGAAGGAGGCAGGTTGCTCCTCAAGCATAATGTCAACACTAAGATAGATCTAGAATACCTCAAAGGTCTTGCCAGCGATAAATCAAGGTTTCTTTGTTTGTACAAGAAGTTTTACCGCTTGAGAAATGTCATTGACAGCGATAGACATCACATCAACAGATACAAGGAGACTATACGATGGAGGTTCAGCAAAGAAGACTTTAATGTAAGACGCACGGCAGTACTTGACCAAGCGGCGTTGCTGGCAGGCTCCATATTGCAAAGGATCTTGAATACCTTGACATTTGTTCACAATTCGACTGTTCTACTACCTGAGAATGTGGGAACAAAGCCAATTTACTTCTACCAAGACACAAAGCAGCCCCAGCGCATGGAAAAGCTCATTATTTTGACTATACTAGACATGCAATACCAAAAACCCAACGCCATCAAATACGACTACAGATATCGGTGGTTCAAGGATATCAAACAGAGGTACGAAGAGCTACCTGAGTCTCCATCCAAACGGCAATTGGCCGATTCGTTGCCAGAACCAGCTTTCATAGGCTTCCATGACTATGAGTTGGACCTCATGCTCTTGAATGAAATGTACAAACTCTGTTTGTAGGCGTGGAGCCAGAAGGGCGTGGTGCCAGGACGAATCAGTGATCCCAGCGGAGCCAGAATCGCAGGGAACAGAGCGGAGCCAGAACG
Source organism: Yamadazyma kitorensis (assembly GCA_030572015.1). NCBI lineage: Eukaryota > Fungi > Ascomycota > Pichiomycetes > Serinales > Debaryomycetaceae > Yamadazyma > Yamadazyma kitorensis. The sequence continues at coordinate 76,521 of JAJLZC010000002.1, read as the reverse complement.
AGGACCGGAGTGGATGGCCCAGCTATGGAAAAAACTGCGAAGCAAATCATCTAATTTCCATTCTGATATTGCTTTAAATATGGGCTGGTTACCGTTTTCGATTGGTTCATCTAAGGACAATGCAGTCAAGTCTCCTCAGACATTGCAGAAGTCCCACCAACCTTTAAATCTAATTGATCAAAACGAGTCGGATATATCTCATACATTGGGACAGATCGCTGATAATGGGGGATTGGAAGTCAAAGAAAATAAAGGCAGAAATGCTGAAGATTTAGACAATGCAGTTACCGATTTTGTACATAAGAGACCCGAGAACATGTTTATAATCGATGGAGAAAAAGATGTCAAGCAAAGTATCATCTGTACCGAGAATGAAAATGGCGGCAAAACTTGTATAAAGTTACAGTATAACTCCATCCAGTTGTTTAAACATATGCAAAAATTGGAATATTTTTGTTCTTTACCTGACGATATTGATGCCACTTATTTTGAATGTAGAAAGATTAAATAGTTTTAATATAAAGTTCATTTCTTGAACCTCTTCTACAGTGTACGAGAGAGATGCATACATTTTTTATAAATTTTATATAATTTTTTCTTTGAAGGTAAGGTGATAGACATATCACGATTTGATTAAAGCAATATTCCAGCAAGAAGCCCCATTCCAGCAGGCAAAGCATTGAGGAAGAATTTGGACCCTTCATTTTCACAATCTGAAGAAATTCCATTTACTGAGGCATTGGTGGAGTTAGTTTTGTTGCAATCATCACCATCAACATGATTATGACTTAATGGATTGGCATATTCCAAGTCTCTTTGGTTCAATTCCACAGACCCATCGGCATCAAAAACTTCCAATGCTTCGAATGAATAATCATTATCAGCGACAAATTGCTGAACCTCATTTAAATCTTGATTACCATTTGCATTATACTCAGATGCCAAACTCTTAAGTCTAACATCACCAGCAATTTCAATATTTGCACAAGCAAACTTTGTCAAGTTGGCAAAATGGAACACCAAAGCCTTACCAAGGATACTAGATTTTGATTTCTTATTGATTGAAAGGAATTGGTCATCATATTTGGTTTCAAAACAGGTAGTATCAATCCATCCATGCTTACCAGATAAATCCCCCACTTGACAGTAAGCATCACTCTTTTGAGAGTCACAATCAGCTGGTGCCTTGTAAGGATTGAGGTGCTCTCCCACAGCGTTACAATCACCGTTTTCAGGGACGGCATGCTCGTGAATATGGTAAACGAAGGGACCACCAGACTTAGGTAAACCGGTCATGTCTACATGGACATTGACAGTCTTCCCTTCTTTAGCAGTGAAAACAACATTACCTTTAACATTCTTATCAAACCCGGCAGGGAAATCGGCAATGGCAATGACACCAGCAGGATTGGTTTTAATTTTTGGAGCTTTACCGGCTAACACACCAGAAATAACTAGTGAATAAACTAAACCTTTGTAGTATTGCATCTTAATTGAGTGTCTTTTGAGTTCAGGGAATACTTTTGACTTGATTGATTTCTATGGTTACTTCCTAATATTTTTCGAATTTGTGGACTAAACCAATGGGTTTCAGAAGTTTCCTGGTTTCAGTAGCTGAATTCTTTGAAGTCCACAGATGCAAAAACCACAAATTTGCAGCTTTTTTTCTCCAAAATTAGTCACGTGAACAAGCATGTGATCCGTCTCGCCATTTTTGTAGCAAGCTGCGGTACCGAAGTTCGGGGGATTGTTGCAACTCCTTAGGCCACCGGCAACACTAATAGTGTCGTTATAGTGATAGAAATAATAATATGTACTCGTAATAATATAGTAATAGTGATAATAATATGTAATAATAATATGTAATAATATGTATTCGTAATCTATGTCATTAATATGCTGAATTCAGATGCTCTTGTTTATGGTTGTAGACTATACCATAAATGATTCACCGCAACCACAGGTACCTTTGGAATTTGGGTTTCTAAAGATAAATCTGGACGATAACTTATCGTCAAGCCAGTCCATTTCGGAACCAACAATGGAGAAAAGTGCCTTGGAGTCGATAAATACCTTGACCCCTTCTTGCTCAACCAATTCATCAAACTTACCGGCCTCATTAACATATTCTAAATGATACGTTAATCCAGAACATCCTCTATTTTGTACTCCAATTCTAATAAACTTCCCATCTGGTTTATCCATCAATCCTTTTAAATGCTCAACTGCACTAGCCGACAACGATATAAGGGCCTTTCTTGGCCTCAAAGTTCTTCTTTTCTTTTTAGGCTTTTCTTCGGTCGTTGGCGTAGGAGAAACCTCTGGGGTTGCACTAGTGGCACTAGCAGTGCTAGCAGCACTAGCATTCTTAACTTCTGGTGTTGTTTCGCTTGACTTTGGCTCATTTATTTCAATGATACTTGGGTCTTTAGCTTCAACATTGACCTTTGGTTCGGTATTGACATCTTCAGTCTTCTTTGATTTGAATCTGGAAGTTCTTGACCGTCTTATTGGATTCAACTCTTTTGTATCGTCCTGTTGCATTTTGTATGATGTCCATTTCGAGCTTTGTAACGAATTCGTTGTATCTTTACCATTCTTGGTCTTAACTTCATTAAGATTATAATTCAAACTTGAATAAAAATCACTGGATTTTTTGCTTGTGATAGGGATAGTTTGGATAAATCGTTTACTCCCTTTATCTGATTCATGCGATATGAACCTAAGTAAATTTAGTCTCCCATTCGATATTACCTTCGAACGTATCATCATGATTCTAAATTACTATGTTTTCTTTCTGTACAATCAATTCAATTGAAATCACTTTAAAGAAAAACAATTAGTAATTTTTTTGGTTCAAAAATTTTCTTTATAAATGATTGTTCGGCTGACGCACGCAGTTTTTTTGCTCTCCAGTAAGCACACTTTGCGAGCTTCTGATTGGTCGAGAGCGCCATACATTATTATAATAGTTAGAGTATCGTTAATGAATAATTTAGTAGAGTATTGTTATAAGTTATCTTAATAAAATAAATTATATGTCGTATTAAATCCCTAGATAGCACTCGTTTCTCTTAACAACCAATTGTATTCGAAAGTGTTCTTTTTAAAAGATCCAGACAAATCATTCCAGATGGTTTTATGATATTGATTAATCCATGTCTTTTCTTCGTTAGTAAGTAAACTGACATTGATTAATTTTCTACAAAATGGAACTCTTGTTAAAGTGTTAAACTTGTAAAACTTCTTACCATTGTAAGATCTACCTGTATCTTCAACCACCATTACGTTTTCAATTCTAATACCATATTCTCCATCTTCATAGTATCCTGGTTCGTTTGAAAGTATATTACCTGGTTTAATATACGTTGACGAGGCCGTTGGTCTTAATCCAATACTCATTGGTCCTTCATGAACATTCAAATAAGATCCAATCCCATGAGAAGTACCATGACCATAATCCAAATTATGTTTCCATAAATGTTGCCTTGCAATTGAATCCAAATACGAACCCAATGTATTCTCTGGAAATTCTAATTTTGATAAACTTACTAATCCTTTCAACACTAATGTGTAATTTCTTACTTGTAATTCATCCGGAGTAGTTAAATGAATGGTTCTTGTAGTATCAGTTGTACCATCCAAAAAATGAGAACCTGAATCATTCAAGTAAATCTTATCAGGATTAATCATTGAATAGTTATTTGACGATGGGGCATAATGGATTATTGCTGAATTAGCAGCTGATGCACTAATAGTTGAAAATGAAAGTCCAACAAAATCTTCTTCTTGTTTTCTGAATTCAGTTAATTTCATATCAGCTTGAACTTCATCTAAAATTTCTCCTTTTATGATCAATTCATTTTCTAACCATGAAAAGAACTTACATAAAGCTCTACCATCTTTTAAATTGGCATTGATTGCTCCTTTAATTTCTACATCGTTTTTAATACTTTTTAAATCTTCAATTGGAGATCTTGATAGTTGACTAAACGAACACTTTAAACTTCGAACAACTTCCCATGATGCAGTTTTATTAATTAAAAATTTTTTATTGGTCAAATTAAAATCTTTGGATAAGTTATATAAAAAGTCCCAAAACTTTTCATAAGGTATTATTTTAATATTTAACTTGTTTAAATAATCTTGGACTTTTGTATCAAACTTTTTATTGTCAACAAATAAAGTAACTTCTTTATTAGAATTTATGATTAAATAACTGAAAAACAATGGATTATAAGGTATATCACTACCTCTTAAATTCAAAAACCAAGCAATTTCATCTAATGCAGTTATTATCAAAGAATCACCATTATTTTTTTTAATTTGATCTAAAAGTTTATCCAATTTGATTTCAAATGATTGTCCAGTATATTTTAAATCTAACAATTTAATAATATTAATCGTTTGAGAAGGTAATGATTCAAATTGATTCCAAATTTTTGATATCAAATTATCGTTAACAGCTACAAATTCTATTTCTGCCTTTTTATGTTCAATCAATTTTGTATTAATAATTTCAGTAAATTTCAAATAATGTTGATAAGTGACTAATTTAGGGTCAACTCCAATATTTATTTTACCACCTGAATCCAAAGACAATTGGACGGCTTGATTAATAGCCCATTCTTCCCAAGATGGCTCATTTACAGCCCCTTGTTTTAATAAAGTCCAATTAAAGTCCAATTCGTTTGAAGCTTGGTTAAAATATCTGGCATCAGTTGATAAAGCAGCTAATCCTTCTGGAACTGAGTTCATACATGTGACGTCCCTTGTAATAATAGCAATACCTGAACTGCCTTGAAACCCTGATATAAAACTTCTCTTTTGATCAATAGCCGCTGTGTATTCAGATTGATGGGCATCTTCACTTGGAACGATGTAGACCCCTAAATTATATTCCTCCATCAACAGTCTTAATTTTTCTAATCTCTTGGATGTATTGATTTCTTTGGCTTCAGGGGCACACAATGTTGAAGCATCAATACTAAACACTGAACCCTTTCTAGACCCTGGTCTGGAACCTGAAGTGCCAGTTCTCTTCAAATTAATTTGTCTTGCGATCAATGAACTTCTCCTGTTGGTCCTTGACAACAACCCTGGAGAACATGTACAGTTGTTACACTGTGCTCTTGATACTCTACTCATCGTCGATAGTCCTGTTATTCCTCACGGTATTCAATATCTTTCAATATCTCTTATGGTCCAATCTACTAGCCGCCTACGTATTTGTTATAAAGAAAACATTCCACCTTTCGCTCGCTTTTGTGGCTGCTTGAAGGGCGGTTAGCGCACGACACATGCATCATACAAAACTTTTGCTGGTGCTGGCGGTACCATCTTTTGACCCGCGGGCACTGCTCCTGGCCCTACGTCGCGAGCCTTTCCGGCCTATTTTTGCCCCAGTCTTCGGCACCGTAGGCTTGGAACCGATTCTTATGTCCGTTTTGCAAACCACCTTTTTACACGGCTTGTTAGCTCTGGCCCTAGCTCAACCATTCCGGCTTTGAAACAGCTGCTCAACACAGACGCCACTGCGAAGGACCCCCTTGTTCGACCAGCCCTTCCGCCCAGCTGCCCCAACTGTTATCTTAAAGATCTTACGCTGCTCGCACGATGCTCGCACGACGAGCTACAACGATGAGAACAGACAGAAGTTTTGTTGGCGGCTAAGTTTATACACTTGACAAGGGTCTACGTATCTAGCAGCAGCAGCAAATGCTAAATAGATGGTAGTATGTCATGGAATTTGGACCAAGTTGTTGTGAGTATTGAAAAATTATACACATCAAGGGATCCCAGTGAAATACAAGCTGTTCAGAATGAGTTACAAAAGATTCAACGAGCTGATGATGGAGAGTTAGCCAGATGTTTGATGCATCAGCCATCAACAAATTGTCAATTCTTTGGCGCTTTGACCTATACAGTGTTGATAAATAACACCAAGGTTTTTGAAGAAGCCCAATTGCATCGTATCGTGGACGAATTACAAAAGTTTGTCCCTAAAGTTAATGGGGTCATTGCTAAGAAGCTATTATCCAACTTATCCTTGCTTTTCATATATAACTACAAACAATTCAACAAGCCAATTGAATCGATTTTGATGTCATTGAAAAGTACCGATAGTTTGCATAATATTATTACTGAGCTAGACGACCAAACAACGTCAATTATACTAATGTTCTGTTCAATAATTGTGGAAGAACTAATAAAGAGGGAGAAGGTATCGATTATACATGAGGTGGTTTACACCAGCATATATCCCAACTTCTACTTAGTGTACCAATACTTCAACTCCCTCGATGTCATTTCCCATCAGTTGACCGTTCAAAGCTTAGATTGTTTAAATTCTTGGATAAATTACATCCCAATGGCAGAGTCTCAGTCGACTGTAAGATATAACGATACTGAACAATTGATCTCATTCTTATTCCGTTCATTCAAGTTTGACATCGATGACAATTTGATTGAATTAATCCAGAAATCTGTTAGCTCAATAACGGACATTCTCGAGATCAACCCCCAAATGTTGAATCCAAGGATGAAAGATTATTTAAAACAGTTGTTATTCGAAGAGGGCAACTGGGGCCAATTTTTCATTGAAAAATTTGTATTTAATGAAGATTATTATGAAGAAATCACAAGTATAATTAACTTAATTATCGTGTTCGTCCTGAATGATTCGCTAAACATAACGAAAGGGTTGACTAAACCAATCAATCAGTATGTTTTAAATTTATTGATCAAATTGACAGACTTTCCAGGTATTGCAATTGTGGAAGAAAAAATAAGTGAACAGTTTTTGACATTTTGGGATGAATTTTTTAATGTTTTCATGGATAATGAAGAAATTTATGAACAAACTTTAGACCCAATTGAAAGAAATGAATTTTATACTAAAAGAAATGAATTATGTAATTCAATTTGTAATATCTACTGGAAGAAGATCAATTTCCCGGAGTTTCAGCAATTCAACTCAAATAAATCAGAATTTAACTATTTTAGATCAAATGTTGGTGATTTTTTTTCAAATGTTTATTCTTTATTAAAGTTACCATTTTATGAAAAATTAACTCAGGTTGCTATTGATCAAATAAACACTTCTTCAATCATTGAATTAGAATCGACTTTATTCATATTATATAAAATTAACGAAGACTGTACTTTTTATGAATCGCAAAGTTCAATATTGATTCCTTTTATCAATCAATTGCTAGAAAACAACTTGCTTTTATTGTTCAATTCAAATAATGTGGAGAATCCTTATGTATTATACACTTTAATTAATTATATTTCATCGATTCAATTTTATTTGAAAACTGATAATTCAGTTATTTATTTAGGAACCATATTTGATATATTGTTTAGAATTATTTTAAGTACAGATTTGAAATTATCGTTGAATGCATCAAAGACCATTGTTCATATTTGTCAAGAAAGTCAAAAGAATTTAAAGAACTTTTTACCAAATTTAAGACCTTTAGTAATGGAAATGATTTCTAACGCAAACTTTGATAATTTGATTAGAAAAAGAATGGTACATTCGTTTATTTCAATAGCCCAAGAGGAAGTCCCATCGAACTTTGGTAAACACTTGTACGACACCTTAAAGACGATTGAATCAAAAAGCATGGAAATAATGAATAAGGAGGGTCAATTAGATGAACAGTCAGAGGAATACCTTGTATCCTTATTAGGTTGCGTTGAAGAAATGGGCCAAGCTAGCGTATTGTCGGCTGAAATCGAAGAGTTGTACAACGATGATGAAATCAATTTGATCAACCAATATTGGCAAGTTGATGAATACAAAATCAAACCCAATGTGCTATCTATTGTAAGGCAGTTCTCACTAGTTTATCAACCATTTATTCAAAATTCAAATGTGACTGAACTTTGTTGTCGTATTTTTAAATGTGGACTAAACGAACCAATCAGTGGTCCCTTTAAGTTCGAACTTGAATTGATTTTTGACTTCCTTGTTTTAAAAAGCAAAACCTGTGATCTGAATTCCCTTGGTCATATTTTTAAACTAATTGAGACTATTATTATAACCAATCACAACTTAATTAATCAGGATATTTTAGCTGGACTATTGAACCAATTATTTATTGGAAACTTAACTTTGATACAATCAGATCCTGACTTGATTCATACTTCAATAGATATATTCACAGCCATTATCGAGAAGAAACCCAGCATTTTGATTAATTTGCATCTATTCAAAACAATTATTGAGTTTGCAATCGATGGTCTATCAGCCAGTGAGTCTTTAGTGATAAAATCCATACTGAAGTTTTGGGTTAGCTTGTTGTTAATGAAAAAGGGGACTAAGCCAGACCAAGAATTGATTAAAAGTTTGCTTATCAACGAAAATTTGGGAATATTGTTAACATCTAACTTAATCCAAAGCTTTATAACTTGTCCTAGATCTTTGTTGGATTACTATTACCCTATTTTCCGTCAACTAATAGGGAAATATCCACCAGTATTTAAGACCTGGTTGGTTGATATCATGTCCAAACTTACTATTAAATTGGCTGACAAAGATAAGCAAATGTTTGTTAATAAACTAATGATCACCAGGGGCCAAAGAGCAGCGAACGAAGTATTAAGAGAGTTATGGCTAAAGGCCAATGGTTTGATTGAATTCAATACTCAAAACTACTAACATTAGAGTCTTTCTTTAGACATAACATAGAAATGTATATAGCAATAACAAAAGTCATTTTTACTTTTATTCTTCGTCAAAATATACTAAAACAATAAACCTATACAGAGAGAAAACATAACGGTTTACATCAAATAACTCATTAAGCTAGAAAGTTTGCAGCAAGTTATAAAAGGGACTCTAATTCACTGGCTAAGAAATCACATTCAGCAACATAATCAATATCATAAATGGCAGTAGTTTGATATCTGATTCTGGTGGCACCATTATAGACTTCTTGTCTAGCTTTGATTCTAAAAGCAAACTCTTTCATGGTAGCATTTTCAACAATTTGTTTGAATTTATCGTTATCTTCAGTGTTGATTTTATTTAATTCGTTAGCTGACACACCAAATAGTTTAGCAGCTTCACCATCAAATAACGTAGTCCATAATTGACCTGAAGAATCCATCACTGAACAGTTTAAAATATATCTATAGTTAGGGACGTCGTAAACTATATCACATTTTTCACATCTCCAAGTACCATCATTTTGATCAATGATTTTACGATTACAGGTGGAGTTCAACTGTTGTGAACTAGTATTGGTTTGATTAATACAAGCTGGATAACAAAAAGTGTCGGTTTTAAAGAAATTGATGGTTGCTTTAATTGAAAAAAAGTCTGGTTTTTCATTTAATCCTAAGTTTTCATCTTGAGCCTGTAAGATTAATCTTCTTGAACTAATATAATTAGTACTACCACCTTCAACTTTCAAAGTTTGGAAGTTTTCATTTGATCCTTGATTATCATACCAACCTTTTAATTGATAGGCTTCTGGAGCATCAGGGTTTGGTAAAATCGAACCAGTTTGAGTTAAAGTTAAACTTCTTCCTCCAAAATCTTGAATTTTACATCCTTTCAAGGCAATAACAGTACCTTCACTAAAATTGAAATCAATTGCTGTATTATTCCATAATCCAACGGTGATTGAAAAGTTAGAATCATCAACAATGGCTACATCTCTTCTATCAAAAGGTTTTCCAGTGGCTTTTGAAGTAATTTGGAAAGCAGGCTTAACTTCCCTCAAAACACCAATTACATCAACAATAGAATTGGCTTCAGCTTTTTGGATTTGATTTAATTTTGTAAAATTGAAATGTAATTTTGGGACATTATCAGCACTATCAAAACATTCTTCAATAATGGTATCTTTATCCATTGATAATTCGTATGGATGGCTCAAACGAGAAAATTGAGGTTTAGCAGCTTGGATTCTTGCTTTACTGACGTAATAAACTTTCCCTTCTTCCAAAGTTTCATGTAATTTTTCAGCAACATCGTTGAAAGCGGTGGCTCTAATTTCATCAGATTCATCTAAGAAGTTAACATTGAATAACTTACCTGAACCACGAGCATTTTGCCAAGTTCTAAGATCACCTTTATACGAAACCCTAGCTTTAATGGTCCATGAGTTTTGGTATGGTGATAACAGTTCGATTGGGTGAACCGTGATATTAGAACCATTATTATTTGATTTTGGTTTATCGCTAGACTTTGGTTGGGTTTGAGGAGGAACAGAAGTAGAATTTTGAGCTGAGGCTTGGCCATCGTTAGCAGTACGTTCTTCCGGGTGATGAGTATAGTAATTGGCATCCGGGTTTTGGCTGAAATAATCACTAACCTTCATTGATTCCCGAATATTAATCTCATGATCTGGCTCAACTACATCGACTTCATCAAGGTAACTAAAGAACTTTTGAGTGTCTTTTGGATGATGTTTCAGAATCTTAAGTATACACCCTTTCTTGAACCCTTGGCGTTCGATTTTCTCTGCCATAGCTTGGCCAATCACCCCGTGCAGATTATAAGTACCATCGTACATGATAACTCTAACTCTGTGATTCGCATCATCATAATACTTCAAGTTGATGATCTGGACATTGAATGGCGAGTCGAGATACTTTCTTCTTTCGGCAGCTGAATACATCTTCATCAACACATCTTTATTGATGATGGATTCGGTGGTCATCTTCCTTTTCCTTACTTTCTTACAACCTTTACAAGCAGTTTTAGTACAAGTATTGATATATAAAAAAGAATTAAACGCGGTCAGCCTTCGCGTTTGCAAACAAAAATGTTTCTCATAGAAAATGAGAGAGGGGGAAAGGTCCACTAAAATCATGATATATATACTTCGTTTTCTATATACGTTGTCCTAGGACTGGCCATACAACCTTGGCCCAGGACTGGTTCGTTGGAATAAATGGAGATCAAAGCTTGGATTGCACGCTAACCGCATTGAATAATTCATCTCTGCTATTAATCTTGCAAGCCCCACTTTTCAATAATGCTTTTGTCAAATCATCAATCAAATCATCGCAATTTTCAATTCCAATACATAAACGAATCAAATCTTCAGGGAAATCTCTTTCTTCTCTTGTTTTAGCATCGATTGAAGCATGGGACATTTTACAGGGCATTGAGATCAAAGAATTAACACACCCAAATGAAACTGCAATACCAAAAATATCAGTACTTTCCACGATTTTTTCAGACATTTTAATGTTACCAGTTTCAAATGATAAGACAGCACCACCTCCTCTACATAAGGAATTGTGTAATTGATACTGAGGATGACTTTTTAACCCAGTATACCTTACTTTAAATCCTATATTATTCAAAAATTCAGCAATTTTATAACAATTTTGTTGTTGTCTTTCAACTCTGACAGCTAAAGTTTTTAAACCTCTACATAATAACCAAGAATCAAAAGGCGATAAACCACAACCGGTTGAATTTATAACAAAATATATTTGTTCGGCCAATTTTGGATCTCTTGTAGCAATGATTCCAGCCATAATATCATGATGTCCATTAAGATATTTTGTACCAGATTCATATTGAATATCAACCCCCAAATCCAAAGGAGTCATTAATATTGGTGACATCATAGTGTTGTCGAACACCACTATGATGTTAGGATTCTTTTGTTTTGCCAATTTGGTAATATTCTTAACATCACAGACTTTCATTAAAGGATTTGTAGGGCTTTCAAGGAAGATCATCTTGGTCTTGGTAGAAATCTTCGATACAATTAAGTCAGTATTAGTTGTATCATAATGATTAAGTTTCAAATCCCCCTTTTTATGTAAATAAGTCAATAATCTATGAGTTCCCCCATATAAATCATCCCCAGCAATCACTTCATCCCCAGGACTTAAGATTTTTGTTATAACATCAAGACACCCCATACCACTTGTCACGGCAAAACTGTGGTTTGCCTTCATGATCTTTGTCATTTGATTCTGTAAATAAGTTCTTGTTGGATTACCAGACCTAGTATAATCATATTCTCCCATGTTATCTAACGATTTTTGTTTGAAAGTAGCTGATTGATATAATGGTGGCACCGATGCGTTATGCTGGTCATCGCTCTTGGAAAACACCAACTCGGTTTCTATGTTATAGCTCTTCTTTGGTGCCATTTTTGTCCTTAATTTCCCTTATGATACTCTTTCCCACCGACTATTCTTCTTGAATCCGTCTTTTATCTTTAAAAAAATCCTGAAAATTACTAAAAGAAAGTTGAAATGTCGAAGAGTCATAAAGCGTGTCCCAACGATACGCAGTCACACATTTGGGCGCAATCCTTAACTATGGCTGGCACGACACCCGTGTCCACGCGACACGCAACTTTCTTTTGTTGCAGGTGCACGGGTGCGAGGGTGCAGCCCGCCAGGCCCAGGGCCAAGGCGCCCTGATCTCTAGTGCGACAACAAGGCTCTTCTCGCCATCTGCCGTGGCCAGCGGGCCTGAACAGCTGGCCGGACTCCTCGATATCAGCGAGCGAAGGGTGAGAAAGGAGTGACTACGAATCAAAGATGAATAGAATATTTGGATCTAAGAGTACTACACCCAAACCATCTTTGAATGATGCCGTCAAGAACATAGACGATCGAGTAGGCTCGCTTGATGTCAAATTATCTAAGATCAATTCTGAATTATCGACATATCAACAAAAAATATCAAGAATGAGAGATGGTCCTGGTAAATCAGCATTGAAACAAAAGGCGCTAAAGCTATTGAGGCAAAGGAAACAAATCGAAGGTCAAAAAGATCAATTGGAAAATCAGAGTTGGAATATGACCCAGGCGGCAATGACGACTGACAATTTGCAAAATACAATGATTACCGTCGATGCAATGAAACTGGCCAACAAACAGTTGAAAAAGACGTATGGTAAGATAGATATCGATAAAATCGAGTCATTACAAGATGAAATGTTGGATTTGATTGATAAATCAAACGAATTACAAGAATCCTTATCAATGACGAACGATATACCTGATGATATAAGTGAAAGTGAGTTGGATGCAGAATTAGATGCTTTAGGGGAAGAAATGGAGTTTGAAAATGAATTTAATGAAGGTATAAGCATGCCAAGCTACCTCAATGAAGAGCCCGTAGATAAGGTCCCTACGTTTATCGATGAAAGTGAAGAGCCTGCTAAAATTGCCAACTAGACTTCTTTTAATCTTAATTTTACATTAACTTTCCTATATACAATATGTAATTATGTAATGTAGACTAGTTTATTCTCTTAATTGCCATGAAATAGTTGCCTACGTTTTCCGTAGAGGTGAATTTCCATCCGTAACTTGGGATATAAATACATCCTCTAGAATCAACCAATTTATACTCATTATTACTTTGAACCCATTCCTTGATCTCGTCATGATTGATATATTTCTCCAATGTATGTGTCCCTACAGGTACGATACGAAATATATGTTCCCCCATCAATATAGTAGTGAACCAACTAACGAAATCTCTGTTAATCGTCGATAAAAACAACCAACCGTTTGGCTTGACTCTTGATAAGGCTTCAGTTAATATCTTAGAAGGATAGTTTACGTGTTCAAGTAATTCAAACAATGTGACCACGTCGTATTTCTCCTCTGGGTCAATATCTTCCACTGCTTGTAGATTATAGCTTAGTTTATCACTCAACATTGGGTCTTTTGATTTGTGTAAATTGGCAGCTTCAACGACGTCTTGGGATAAATCAATTCCCTTCACAGACTCCACAAACGGTAATCTCGCCATGGATTCACTCAATATCCCACCTCCACACCCAATATCAAGAACCGTCAACTTATTTTCAGCCAATATTTGATCCCGCTTGAGTTCCTGGTCCAATACGATGTTTTCTTTGATGGATCGAGGCAACAAGTCCAAGTTATAAGGTGGGATATAGATCTCATCTTCCGGCGATACGTCAGGCTCGTTCAATATCAAATGGTTCCTAACATTATCTCTAATGAAATCCATTCTTAATAGGTTCATCTTATGTAGGATTCTTTGGGGTCCATCTACGTCCCACCATGTCTCAGCTAACGCATTGAAATGGGAAAGCTCATCGTCGCTCGATCCCGTAGCTTTATGGCACAATATTCTTCCACTTGTGAGCGTCCTTGCCCATTCTCTAGGCGAATTGCAACGGCCAATGAGAGTCTTCCAGCCAACTCTGTTCATTTGAATCGATTCGTTACTGAAAGGTTTTCGGTGCGAATTTTCGAGCAAGTTCTGTTTTGTTACTCATAGCGTAGCATGTCAGATGAAGAGCTAGAGCCCGAGTATTTGACTACGACGAGAGAGAAGCGTCACAATGCTGGATCTCGGTTACGGCAATTGCTTGACCTCGAAAACGACACCCAGCCGCAAGTATCTAAATTCGTCAACGATGAGGACGAAAATGTAGACTTACTTTTCCAGGAAGATGAAGACGATCAAGAGTTTATGGAGTCTGACTCGGAGGATGGCGACGATGAACGAGAGGGCGACGAGGACGAAGAGGAGGCAAACGACGACCAAACAGAAGGACAGGACGAAGAGCAAGGCGACGAGCAGGAAGAGGGGCAGGAAACCGCCGCTGATGAACTTGAATCTGATCAAGGCCCGGTGAATTCTGATGATGTGTTGTCTGACTCCGATATTTCCTTATCAGAGGATGATGAGGAGGAAGGAGAGAAGGAATTGGAAAAGGTAGAGAAGCTGAAGAAAAGGAAACAAAAACTAAGCTCCAAGCTAATTCCCAAAATCAAAAAGTTCAAACCAAATGGAGTCAAGCCAAAACCTAAGCCAAAGAAATTGATCACGTCTGAATCATTAATGTTAAGTCAAAGAGCATCCACCAGAGCTTCTGCCATGGAAAACAAAGAAGCATTGGTCCAGAAATTGAAAGAAGACGAAGAAAGAAAAGCTAAAACAACCCCAATCGTCCGTATCAAACAGCGTGAGTTGACCCAAGAAGAAAAACTAGCTGAAGCTGTCGAAACGGAAAAGGCCAATATTTTATCTTTGGAACAGTTCCAGAAGCAAGAGATTGTTAAGAAGGAAAGACAAAAACTTCTACTTCAACTGAAACGGAAGAAACTAGTTAACGTATTAAGATTTATAAGTCAAGAAGAATTCATTACCCCAAACCAAGAAATTGAATTTAGTCGAAGATTATTCCATTTTTTGAATAGCAAGTCTAGAAAGAAGAAAACGAAGAAATTAAAACAACAATTGTTTGATATCGATTTAGAGAAATTTCCTGGTGAAGTTGACAAAGAATTACCGTATTATAAGGCAGAAGAACAGAGGATCTTACAAAATGGTGAGAGTATTGATACCAGTAGTGTAAATGGAGCAAAGAATGGCGAAGTAAACGGTAACACCGAATCCCATGGCCAATTGGATGAAGATTCGAATCATAATGAAGGAATAAATGGTCAAGCAAAGCAGATGGAGATCGAATCAAATGGTAAATCAGTAGAAACACAAAGTTCAACTGGAGTCGATCAAGAGAAGGAGAGTGAAGATTCAAGGACTGAGCTAGATGACAAAATGGATAAAGAAATAGGAGAAGCCTCTGGGCCTATTAATCAGCAAGACGAAGCTACAGAATCGGAAACCAAAACAGAAGAACCGGTTCCAAGCAACAATGTAGAGGATACCACCAAAAATAAGATCACAGAAGATGAAACAGACGAAAACATTCCCAGAGTTGAAGGTAAAACAGAAGAAGCAGAAAATGACCAATTAAAAGAAAGTGAATCACCTGAAGTTGGCGATAGTAAAGTGAATAAGAAGGTTACGTTTGCTGAAGGGGTTAAAGAACCAAGCGAAGTACCAGTGGAGGTATCCGAGCTGAAAGAGGATTCAGAGATTCCGCAAGAAGCAATGGACGAAACGGATGAAGCCACCGAAGAAGGAAATGAAGAACAAACTGAACAAGAAGAAGTATTCGAAGGCCCAGTGCAAAGAGTGGCAAGAAATTGGATTAATTTGATCGAATTTGATGAAGACAAACCCTTAACGGAACATAATCTCAAGAAGTACTTGTTTGGAAGGGGCTCTACATTACCTGGCTCAAGAAGGTTCAAAGATTTGAAGACTATTTTGAAAATAGGTAATGCAGGGAACCCATATGCTAAAGTAGTAGAAGAAAAGGATGAATTATTCACTCCCGCCACCGATTTGACTGGTGATAATCCGATGTTTGAAGAATTGAACCGATTGCCACAATTGGGTGTTAGACAAGAGATCATTGAGGAAGTTGTCGAGGATGAAAACCATGATACTGGCATGACCATCACATCCGAAGCACCATTAGGTCTTTATTTGCCTAATGGTAATAAGAAACTATGTCTTATCACAGGAAACGAGGTCAAATATTTCGATCCAAGCCTAGGTGTCCCATATAGCGATGTTGAAACGTTCAAGTTCTTGAGAGCCATCGAACAAGGCAATATACCTTGGTATACTTTTGATGGGAACTATAATGATACAGGGCCAGCCGAGCTTTATTTGGGCTCGAGGGATGGCAATTCAAGGCACGCAAGAGGTGTGCCCGAAGGATTTGACGGATAGGCACACAAAGGCAGACCCGATGTATAATATATATGTATATTTGTATGTATAAACCAACATATTTAATGGCCGACTCTATAAGGTAGAATTCTGAATATCCTTTTCGTGAGCCTTGATTAGATCCGGTTGGAACTTCACTAGTTTCAGCTTCAATATGGGGATAAGATGGGTCTTTATTTCAGACAGATACGTGGAGTCGATGTTGAATATATACTCATCGTCGTCTTGATCATGCATAAACTCAGGGATTTGGATGGTGCCACTGAACGATTCATCATCGTTCGACCCATCGACGGCAAAAGTCAAATTCATATCGTATATACACAAGACTTTGCCCTTTCTCTGGCTTACATCACAGTCCCCAGTGACAGAATCGATCTTGGTGATGGTGATTTTAAACCCATCTTTCTCAGCCGAAGTGTTGACAACTTCAGTCTCAAAGTACTCTTTGGACCATGAAAGACAGTTTTTATCGACCCAATGCCTGCTGGGTTAGTATTACTTTCTCACGGGCTGCACTCCTCAACGATACATACCAGTTATTCGGATTATGAACGACCATTAGAACTCAACGAAACCTTGAAATCAACTCCAAGTCAACCGGTTGGATTTGTCAGTGGTCTCGCCAAACGTCGTCGTAAAATTCCATTGGGTTCCACGCGGGCTGCCTAACCGCAGCTTAAGGAAGAGATGTGGGAGGAAAGGGAAGGAGTGCTACGATGTGGAACGAAGGGGAACGAAGGGGAACGACGGTGCTACGAGCGGGCCATGCGAGATGGACGGGGAGCTTGTATGATCTATCAATATATTAATGACTATTAAGGATATATTAATGACTATTAAGGAAATAATGACTAGGATGTGATCTAAAAGATATGCAATAATAAAGTGAAGAATGCAGTGAGGATATTACATTTGTATGATAATGCCAATGCCGAAAATGTGTCTGTGGTGGTGAATGAAAACGATTTGAATGAGTTCTCTGATAATGTAACCGTTGGTTCCAGATCTTGCCCTAATGAAGTCACACTATTGATGTTTAAGGACACACTCGATTGAGCGTTGGTTCCCACGATCTCTAAGTAAGTATCATAGCCTCCAACGCATGAACTGTTATATCTTATGGTATAAACGCTTGCATGGTTACGATCTAATGGACACGCAGTCCAAGCACTACCATTGTTGTATAATAACCGATCATTAGATATCGAATACCCAATAGTGGTTGACTCATTCGCAGGTCTGTATCCCAAGTCCCCGTTTTCATCAAACCCGGTGATATTACCTCTTGAGCTTCTCAACTGTCCAAAGGGAGTCACTAAGAACCTGGCGTATCCCCTAATATCATTCAACACCGAAAAATTCCCTGCTTTGAAACAATTTGGATCATCATACTCGAAGATTATGGGCCATAAATCAAGTGAATCGTTTCCATCTCTCAAACCGACTTCTATGGAATACTCTATGACTGACGACGTTATTATTAACTGGAAAAAACTAATGAAAAGAATACAGTATCTACTTAGTATCATATTGATTGAAATGCTAGGTCTGCTCTCCACCACGACTGTCCTTTGAATATCTGTTGCACGGTGTTTACTCCTATTGAAGATTCCTATTGTATACTCGATTACTAATAGGTTACAACCCTGATATCCCAGAACTGATATACAAAAACTCAATGACTTGAAACTGCAAGAAAACTCAATCCAATATATACAAAAGAAATTTGAAAAAATTTTTGTTGCAAGGCTTACAGACCAAAAATTTCTTATACGTAGAGTAAAAAGAAATATTGCTTGGAGACTTTGATTAAACGTTTGGCAGATTTAGGATGCTTATTGGCGACAAATAGAGAAATAGAACAGCTTGAGTCGTGAATCGCTCAGGGTATAGCCAACTGCTGGTTTATGACTAGCGACTACGGCCTATCAACCTCGATGAAGGCGAGGCTTACGTGTGGGATTGGTTATACTGGGCGGGTACTGATCCAGCTATGGCTCTTGTAGTAGCGAAGGGCAGATCTAAAGGAATTGAAGATTTGTAGAGGGGTTGGTGCCATTCCAATAAAAGTTAGCTGAAAAAATAAATGTAAATCGCTGTTGGTTTACATCATCAATTTCAGGGAAAATCTGTTGAATACGAGACGCTTAATCATTGGCACAAACAAAGGGATATTCTACAGCGAGACTTTGGGAGGAGATTCCTTATGGGTGTTTGTGGGTGGGAGACTCCTAAGCCTATGGCTTGTGGAAGTTTGGAAGGAGACCTCATCCCGTCGCTTTATGGTTTGACTATATCGGCTCTTGACGGGACTTAAAAGGCCTTAAAAAGGTGGTAATTTAACCGTTTGTGCTTTCAAGAGAAGTTTCTCTTGGTACCCTGCTGAATACTGTCAGAAGGCATAACAAACATCTACCTCATCCTTTACTAATAGAGCCTGTATCGTTTACAGGTAGTCAATCGACAACCCATCATCAATTTGCGTATCGTAAAGTGATGAAATTCCAACTTCGTGTGTCTGGCGCTATTTAAAGAAGTTTTACATGTTATAGCGAACAAGACAGGACGTGGTCCGACTTTCCATTCTATACATCTCATCTCGGCCCATAGCCAAGAACACGATTCTCTCCTATTTCCAACTGCTAATACCGTACTACACGGCTAAAGAGTCTGTTTGACCAAAGGAGAAGCCCAAATCCTCAATTAGATTTCCTAATTTAGAAGCGATGCTGCGTGAGATACGCTAAGCGAATCTAAGGTGTTATATATTATCTATCAAAAGTTATTATTCGTGTGTGATGCTGGGTGGCCCCTCGATGTTGAACAATACACGAGCGGGACAGTGTCGGGAGGGTGGCAGTAGGGTGGAAAATAGGCTAATCCCAAGCATAAGGACTTTGCTTACGAAGTATGGCTCCATACCTGGCAAATATAAAAGCTACTGGGATTAAACAACATGCAAATAATGCCAACAATGTAGTTGCCCAATGAACCCCCAATTTGGTATACATCTGCAACCCGAACAATGGGAATGCACCTGACATGACGGATCTAATAAACAGATTCATCCCCATTGCTGAGGCAGAATATAACCTATATGCATCTACGGTGTATCCAAAAATCCCATTGAACACTAAAATAGTCCCTATACCGTAGATGGATGACCCAATCACTGGCCCTATCCAATGCAAATTAGAATAAGACGTCCATGCTATTATAAATAACCCAATTGGTACGATGAAAACCCCAATTTCTAACGTGAAAAATCTGAATTCAGGTAAGGTTACACCATTATTTTTTTCAGTTAAATATTTCAGTCTTCTAACTGATACGTATGGACCAACTATTGAACCTATTATCATTCCAACAACTAATCCTAGAAATGTCAATCCAATTTGATCAATGGAAAACCCATATACAGTGGAGAAAATATATGGAAATGCAACAAAAAATAAATACACTATAGCTAAAGTGAAGCCCGTATAGAAGCATAAAATAATTGTCATCTTATCTTTAAATAACAACCCAAATGGTCTCGAAGATGATAAGACAACAGCTTGAAATAATGTTTGCTTTTTCCTTTCTAATGGTGCATAATAGTTCTCGTCGTTTAATTGTTTTCTTAATCTTTTAGCTTTCATTTTCAATAAGACTGGTTGATAAGTCTCTGGGACGAAAATTATAACCATGAGTAAGCAGAAACCCAACCAAATTGTGAAAACATGGAATGTCCAACGGAAACTAATATGAGTATTAATGAACCCTGCAATCAATGGTCCCAAAGAAGGTCCCAAAAAAGGACTTGCAGTATATACTGCAACTGGGTAAGTAAGTTCATCTTTATCAAATATATCAGAAAATGTACCCGATGCAACTGCCATGAAACTTGCAGCAAAAAACCCACTCATAGCTCTACCAAATAACACCCCACCAATGTTTTCACAAAATCCTGGTAATAAGTTGAATATGGCAGTTAATGCTAAGCCAAATGTGTATGTAATTTTTCTACCATAGTATTCAGAAATTGGGGAAAGAAATAACCCTCCAGTCCCCAAAAATAAAATATAAAGGGATATCCCTAATACACTAACTTCATGGCTAATTTCAAAATGATTGATGATATTTTCACTTGCCAAAGACCACAGCGATGACAAACAAGTGACGCAACATGATCCCATGGCAATAACTAGTACAACCATCCATTTATGTAGCTTGGAGAGCCTTCTTGCATCTTCTTGATCATCTGCCCCATCAAATTTGACCTCATATTTCCTATCATATTCATCGATATCAGCTTGTTGAGAGGCAAGGCTTCCGTCCTGCCCCTGTTCGTCCCCTTGTACCTTTTCTTGCTCCATACCTTGCGCTTGTTCCTGTTCCAGGCCCCTCTCCAGCCCTCTTTCCAGCCCTTGGTTGAGTTCTTGTTGTAATTCTGAAGTATTCTCACTTTCCTTATCTGAGTCCATCTTATAAAGTGCTTATTTACCTATTGAGTTTCGATTAGTATCCTCATGGAGCAGGTCTGATACTTATATATGCTTCGGGCCAACGCTTTAATCACTTAGTCAAGTTTCGGGTTAGTTTGTAAGCGTTTGATTCGTATTGACTTGACTAATACGGTCCGGGAAAAACTCAATTCGGTTAACAGCTTTTTTTCCTTCGATAAAACAATCTCCCCATCGACGCTCTTAATTGAACGGTCTTGGACCAAAGGACACTTCGGCTGAAGCTTAAGATGCGTCAGCATATGAGTATCCGAGTATATATCCATGCTGAAGAATCAGAGAGTCATATTACGACCATAGAAATAGAAATGCCGGGTAGAGTGCCTATCTAGTCCAGAAACAGAGGTGGGGGCGATGGGCCGAACGGCTGTGGAGAGCAAATTTTCTACGGCCAGACGGTGTTAGCAGGACGTACGCTGGGGCAGCCACCACTTCTTAATTGCTGCGGTAGTGGTCTAATCGAGGTGTTACCGCTGCAGGCACTGCGAAAATGCGAAACGAACCGGGACTTGGAGGCCTGGTGTCCCCGGATGGATTGCCCTTTTGGGACGTTGGATCTAACACCTCTAACAAACCCGAACTGTCCTGTTCCCCTTCCTTTTAGTCTTCCATTGGTCTTGCCCTTCAAATTGTGGCCACTCGACATCCCGCTGATTCCAATCCAGCCGTGCACCCTTACACACCGGCACACCTTGCACTCTTGCAGACACCGTTTGCAGCCGCTGAAACGTGTTTGAGAAATCATCAACGACTGTTCTCACACGACACCAAAACTCCCACACAACATTAAATATTGATCAGTTGACGTTTGTGAATCAGCCAAGCATGAGCAAGTCGGTGCCACCAGAAGAGTTTGGCAATGAAAAATTTGAAGCTTTGAACAGAGGGTTGGATTCTAATCTTTACCCCATCCCAAAAGTTGTCAAGAGAAAATTGGTGTTGAATCTAATAACTGAATCATTTTTCGCTATGATAATATACTATAACTATGACCGATTGCTATTGGTTCATAAGCTATTGGCACCTTCGTTATTGGGTGCTTTCACAGGGATGTTGGCACAATCAATCAATCAGTTTTTCAAAAATAAATTGAACTATAACAAGATCTGGAAATTTATGGTCTGGGGTATAATAAATGGATGTTTTACAGTATTATGGTTGGATTTATTGATATTCCAATTCGATAATTTGACCTATAGAATATTGATAGATCAATTGGTTGGTGCCCCATTTTTCCAAATGGTGTTCAATATTTTGAATACCTTGTGGGATTATGGGGAAATCCATGCTAATACGAGAGCGGTCTATATCAAATCATTGAAATATTCCTATTGCTTCTGGCCATTTTTTTCAGTGGTTTCATTCATTTTCATTCCTGAAAGTCTCCTATTCCCTTCAAATTGTATGGCGAATCTAATCTGGAGTTTGATACTATCAAAACTAGGCTAGCGCCTGAATAGATGGAAATGGATACAACATATTAGAAATATAGAGTCTCTATGGGTGTCTTTTTGTCCACTATGTATTTTTAATATATAATCTATACGACTGTTACTTCATTTTCAAAGATTTTAATGGATCGTTCTTCTTGGTATTCTTCTTTTTACCCTTTTTATGGACTTTATTCTTATGAAATGGTACAAATCCAATCTTCTTGGGATCACTTCTTGCACTTTCAGGTAATAAATATTCAGGTACTCTTTTCAATTGACTTTGAACTCTTGATGGATGCAATTCTTTATCGTGTCTTAAAGTGGCCAAATCTTGAGGATTCTCTTCAAAGAATGTCTTCAATTTATCTGAGTTGATTAATTCTTGTTTCAATTCCCTAATTCTTGCTTCTCTTATTGCAGTTTGTGTGACGGCCCTGAATGCATCTTCAGATCTATATCTAAACCCTTCAACTTGCTTGATGTCAAACTGATATGGTTTGATTTCAAACCCGTTCTTACTTTGTTGTTTAACAATCCTATTCAATACTCTTTCATCCTTTTTGGATGTCGATAAACTGGCTACCTTATGTTTACCAAAGTCTTTCAATGGAATGACAAATGATAAAGAAATCCCGGACTTGCCTGCTCTTGCAGTCCTTCCGACTCTATGGATATATGCTTTGGAAGTAGTTGGTAAATCGAAATTCAATACGCAAGCTACATTTTTAAAATCAACTCCTCTTGATACCCCATATTCTTTATCTTTCTTGGCTATATTGTTAGACTTTTTGGATGAAGACGATGCAGATGAAGCTTGTGGTTGTTCTTTTAAGTCGTCTTCAACATCATGAGTTTCGTTAGTTTCATCAGTTGCAATCAATAAGTTGTAAACATTCTTATTAAATTCTTCAACAATATGCAATCTCGAGTTTACTGGCAATTCACTATTTAATATACAACACCTTATACCAAATTGCTCTAAAAATAATTTCAATCTGTAACCTCTATCTATATTATTAACAAAAATAATGGTTTTCCCTTTGATTAAATTCAATTTGAATATAACATAACTCAATAAAAACTTATCGAATTCAGTAGTCTTACAATAATATTGAATCAAGTTATTTTGATTTATATTTTCATCATTCAATTTTAATATAGCAGGCTTTGAACAAAATTTTGACTTTATTTCATTTAACTCGTCGTTTATGGTTGCAGACATTAAAAAGATTTGTAAATTTTTCTTAATTGGTAAATAATCCTCTAATTTTATTATATCATCTTTATAACCATAAGACAAAATCAAATCCACTTCGTCAATGGTTAAGTTCTTAACGGTAGATAAATTAATTAAGTCTTTATTGTTACCATTTTTTTCCATGACCTGGATTAACTTGGATGGAGTCGATATTATGATCTCAGGTTTATTGATTAACAACGAAGTGATGACTTGATCACTCAAATTACTCGATAAATTGACCACATTGATCTTGTTTGAACAGTAAACTGTCAACTTTGTGATGAACTGATGAACTTGGTTCGATAATTCTCTAGTTGGTACTAATATGATACTTTGGACCTCGTCACGAGCTGATTCGTTGCTTAATATACTTTGGATGATCGGAATACTATATGCTGCCGTTTTTCCACTCCCGGTAGACGCTTTGGCTATAATATCTCTCTTCTCATCTAACGCCAATGGAATGGCATGAGATTGGACCAATGTAGGATTCTTGAACCCTAAATGCTCAATAGCTTGGTTCAACCTTGAATCTAACTTGAAAGACTTCCAGCTGGTGTTATCGTCAAGGTAAGCACTGGCGGCTGATGCTTCTTTTACTCCTGCCATTGGATCTGCTTTAACGTTTGGTGCTATGTAATTTTTCAAAACTCATCGCTCTTCATTAAATTTTCTGAATTCTTTGCCATTATAATATACAGGAATAGCGTAACCGGTTCGGTGCAGTAAATATTGGCAGGAATATTGTCACATAACGGGCGTGTGGCGTAGTTGGTAGCGCGTTTGCCTTGCAAGCAAAAGGTCACTGGTTCGATTCCTGTCTCGTCCATTCGTTATTTTTTTGGATCTTCCTATTGTCACTGTTAAGGTGAATGTACAAGAGAAGTTCTACTTTGACGTTTATATTATATTATCTAATTACTCTAGAACTGGTCACAGTTCGTCAGGAGAGAAATAGTGGACTATTTCACTGTCGTTTGGAGATAACCTCATGGACCGAGCAGACCCTGCTGTGGAGGATGCAAATGATGATTTGGGTCTTACTTTAGCAGGACTTGGTGAAGCTATTCCTGCTACGTTATCGCTTGCATTCATGGCTGCATCGCTGATGCCAGCAGAACTCATACGTTGGTTTATCTCGTCCCGATTAGTCCTACGTGAGCGATGGGAGCTCATTGAATATTGTCTTATTGGTGGTGAAAGGGGCCGTATGCCAGACCCATCATTGCCTTGTTTTTCAATGTCTAACGACCTGGACGATTTGGTCAGGTACCTTCTAGTGACATACTTCCGGATTCTTGATCCCATGAATTCAGCCGATGTTTCTTCATTCACTGGCTCGATTAGATCGCTAGGTATATTTTCATTGGGATCACCGTAACCTGATGCAATAGATCTTTCTCTTTCAAGGGGTTTACCCATCCCATATACTGGGAATACATTTTTAGGTGATCTCTCTGGTTTGGATCCTCGTCTTGACTTGGTCGATCTTAAAGAAACTCCTGTGGTCACCGGTGATAATCCTGTGGCTCTTGATGCTATGCTTTCTCTGCTTTCACTATAGAGACCTCTTGGAGGTGTTGGAGCAGAACCTTCAGTGCTATTTGATTCTGAGTGTTCAGAGGAACTCCCCTTTTCAGGTGATTGTACAATTTCTGGAATATCATCAACGTCTTCATCGCTGACTCTTTGCCTAACCACCCTTGAATCGGTATTGATTTCGGGCTGTTCATCTCTTAATTCATAATGAGGTAATTTCAACAATTTTTGATCATTTTCAACCAGGTAAATATGTGAATACCAAGGAACTACCACTCCAAAAAATGATCCACCAATCATATTGCCAATGGCACCAGGTAATAAAATTTTCCATGCCACTGTACCAACACTTACCTCACTATCATTTATTAATCCTATGACTACAATAAACATATCGGCAACCGAATGAGTGAAACCAAGACTTACAAAAGTGAAAATTGGTAAAAAGATCAAAAAGAACTTAACATGCAAAGGCTTAGCCATGATTTGTAAATAAGTAGCCAAAGCAACGAAGAAGTTTCCAACTGTTGCTTTAATTAAGGTCTCATGAAACTTAAATGATGCTTTATGGGTTAACAATAGCTTTGAACCTGCCACCATTGACGGGGTTCTAAAAAGGTCGGAATAATAACAACATATATAAGCAACAAATATGTTTGCTACGAGATTGAACCACCAGCTTACTGTCCAACTAATTATGACATCAACCAAAGATACGGCCCCTCTAACTAATCCAACGCTGAAAAACAACACATTTGAATTATACAATTCACAACCCATTATGATCACAAAGAATAATCCTAAAGGATATGCAGCCCCTTGTAATAATTCTACATAACCAGGGTTGATGTCATAAGTCTCCGCTAGCTGAGCCTGTAACATTACATGAAACATCCCACCAACTGTGAAAAATACTCCTCCCATAAACGAATTAACCACCAAACTGTCCAAACGTAGCCTAGCCTTTTTCATGGATGTAGCCACCAACGCCAACGCCGCCTCATGGGTGGAAATATACGACGACTCGTCTGCCATCCTTGTCTATGCAGCCGGTCTGTGTTTAGGATCTATATTCTCCAGGTTCGGGCCCTTTCGTCCTTTCCTCCCGCTTTGCTTCTGTCTCCTCAGTTATAAAGGGTTCCTGCTAGAAACACTTTCGTTTTCTGATGAAAACTAAGATCCACAATACTCTTGCCAAATATTCTAGTACTAGAAGTCGGGCCTGCTAGAGATTTGCTGCCAATATATTGCAAACTTATGGGCACAAACTAAAACTGAAATGGTTTAACCCAAAAGGAACAAAAAATGCGACGGTCCCATTCATCTCTTGTCAATGGGCTGCAAATTTTCAGCCGGATGCAAAAAGAGTTCCACTGCCGGAATGTCATATTATTGAAGGAATGCTATAAATACAGAGGTGTGGCCCTACGTGTGACAGTATACATAGGCTAATCGTCGTCCCTAAGAAATAAAACACTTGATTCAAGCCCCAACTTCAAATCCGAAGATTGCGAGTTGCTCACAACATCATCAGCAGCTTGCAACTCGGTTGTCGCAGCGTTGAATGCCGCAATGTTTCTATTAGATAAGGCCTGGAGTGTTAGCTGTTTAAACTCTTGTTGATACGCTTGTTTCCAAAGCTTGACCAGGAAGGTTTTGTCGGTAATTGATTTTGCGCTGAGACTATTGCCGTTATTGAATAGATTGGAAGTGTTGGTGTTGAACTTCAGATGAGATGACTCCCATTGACTGAGTCTCTTTTTGAGGACTTTGATATCGACTGGATGACTACTGTCAAGATTGGAATTGTATAGAATATAATACTGGTTGTATCTCAATTCAAGCTGTTGTCTTGTACCAGAAGATGAGATGCTGATAGCGTTCAATTTTTCTTTCAATTTAGGCGTAGTCAATGAGTTTAAGTCTAATTTAGGCAACCGATTTTCCTTTTGAACGTGTTGTTCAACCTGGTCGAAATAAAACTTCTCGTGATTGATCTTTAATGATTCGTCGGGCGTCTTCAGTCTTGGTTTGAAAAATGATGAAATGGAGGACTTTTTCTTTGTAGGGCCATTTAGTATCGACCTTGACGACTTGATGGTAGACTTTGGTAGTGAACTCTTACCATTTAAACAATTATCGATGTGGGTAGATTGTAAGAAACCTGAATCCATGGATTGTTGGCAAATTGGACATTGTGCTTCGTTGCTCTTAGCTCGTTTATCTGGTGACTCTTCTTCGTCAATTATAATCACGTCGTCTGAAGAAGGTTTATACTTCCGTTTGGGCGACAGTGGCAAACTACTTGAGTCATTCAATGTGCTTGAATCTGTAGGCGCCAACTTTTCAGCGTGTCCTTGTCCCTTCTGTTGCTTGCTCAAAAGTTCAAGCATATAGGGCCTCAAGCCGGTAAAACAACTTATAATCTCTTCCAAAACAACAACTCTTCTTAAATTACTTTCAAACTGCTCTGATTTACACAAAGGACACGAGCTATTAGTCAATAAGTATTCTCGTATACATCTTGAGCAAAAAGTATGATTGCATGTGGTTATCACGGGTGCTGCCATGAAATCCTTACATATATAACATCTTTGGAGCGCATCGAGTTGTGATAGGTTGGGTATTTGCGTACCCAGCCAATCCGAAGGATCAAGCACGTCGTTAACGTTACTGAAGAGACTTGAAACCATTGATTAAATATTATAGATCGCGTTCTAACCTCGCTTTTTGACTTCGCGATGTCTTTAGATTTGAGATAACGAATGGTAATACTTCCTACATTACGTAAGTCTATACAAAGTAATTATTAAAGTTCGTCATGAACAACAGGTTTCTTCTTTTTAGAAACCTTTTTCTTTTTTGGGATTGTCTTAGAGGCAGTTGAAACAGCTGCGATGGTAGACGTTTCTTCCGTTGTAGAGCTTGGTGCTGTCTTTTTAACCTTCTTCTTTCTAGGCTTTGGCTTTGAGCTTGTGACGGGTTCATTGAAAGTACTGGCAGTTGCAGCGGTCTCAGTTGCTGCGGTCTCGGTTTCCACCAAAGTCTCTTCGTTAGGCTGCCCAAAGGGAGTATCTACCGGCGCCTCAATGGATGACTCAAAGGAAGTCTCTGAAACAGGTTCTTCGACTGGTTGTTCAACATTTTCTGTATCAGGAACACTTTCTTCAGCTTCTTCTGCGGTTGGCTCATCAGCAGCTGGTTCGTCGTTACCAGTATTGAGGTCATCAACATTCTTGGCTACTATGCTGGTTTCTTGAGTCTCATGACTTGATTCAATTGGAACAGCGGTTTCTACCTCTATTTCTTCTGGAACTTCGACATACTCTTCTGCTCCTTCCTCTGCTTCTTGAGCTGGAGGCGAGCTTACTTTAGCCTCGGGAATAGCAGAGTCATCTGAAGCTTCTTCTTGTTCATCGATCGTAGGAAGCTGCTCACCAGCAACAATCGGAATTGGCTCGGGATCTTCGACTCCCTCTTCGCTGCCATCACCAACTGCTTGCGCGTCATCTACTACAACAATGTTCTCAATCTCAACAGCTTCTGGAACCTGTTCTACTTCCTCTGCTGCCACTTCTATTTCTTGTGATTCATCAATCTCTGGGCTACTATATTCTTCAGCTTCCGGGGTGACGTCAGCTTCCTTGACATCTGGAAGCTCCTCAACTTCTTCCGCTTCTTTAGTTCCTTCAGTATCATAAACTTTCTCATCATCTTCTACTTCTTCCGCTCCTGTGCCGTCTGCTTCAACCTCTTCACTTTCTTCTGATTCAACTTCATCTGTTTCAACAGCTTCAACTTCCACTGAATTTTCGATCTCTTCATCAACAGCTCCATCGTCTACTAATTCGATCTCTTCACCTTCTTCTGTTTCTTCTTCCTCGTCCTCCTCGTCTTCTGCAACTTCTTCTTCCTCTTCTACTTCTTCATCGTCTTTTGCAACTTCTATTTCTTCTTCTACTTCTTCTTCCTCTTCTACTTCTTCTTCTACTTCTTCTTCTACTTCTACTTCTTCTTCTACTTCTTCTTCTACTTCTTCTTCCTCTTCTACTTCAACTTCTTCTTCTTCTTCTACTACTACTTCTTCCTCTTCTACTTCGTCCTCTTCTTCTACTTCCTCTTCTACTTCATTGACAATTTCCTCATCATCATTTTCCAAATCTTTTTCACTAACAGTATCATCGTCTTCAATATAGCCATCATCTTCACTAGCTACCTTTTCAGACTCATCTACGCTCGAATCAGTAGAATTATTCACCAATTCGACAGGCAGATTTATATCGATTTCATTGTCGTCAATCGAATTTTCAATGACAGCATCCAAGGTGGACTCTATTGACGTTTGGATAGTTGAAACAAATTCACTCTTTGAAAAATCTTCGTCTTTAATTTCATCAACCATAGTAACTACATCATTTTCGTCCAAAGGGGTAGAATATTCTGATTGAATAGAAGTAAGTTGTTTAGTAGTTGTTAGCTCCTTTTGGGATTCGCCATCCGCTTCGTTCAATTCACTCATTGTGAAATACTGTTTTGTATTGTCATCACCATCTAATTTTTCATTTTTAATTTTATCCTTAATGAATTCAAAACCAGTTGATGAATAATCAGAAAATTTATCCCATGCAACTTTACCATTAGTACTTCCGAATTCGATTATTTTTTCTAATTGGCCATTTTCGTTAGCAGTTTGCAAAAAAATGGCTAATACAGCAATTAAAATAGTATAAAATATGTAGTTAATCAAAGTACCAATGAATGACAGACCTTTTGTATAGTTTTTAGGGATTTTAAAAACATGAACTGAATTTGATGCAGATCCTGTGGCCAATTTAGAGCCATTTGGAGCAAATGAAACGCTGGTTATAGCAAACGGATGTAATTTGTTAAAAGTTTTTAAAATCTTCAAGTCAGAAAGACGAATTAAAGTCAATGAAAAATCATTACCTGCAACAGCAACCAAATTATTATCAATATTAAAATCGACAGCAACCAAACCTTTGATTTTGGTAGAAAAATCATTCATTTTGATAATATTTCCTGATTTAATTGAATATTTCAAAATACTTACACCTTTTCCGTTCCTTAAATTAGCAGTTAACAAAAGTTCAGATTCGTCGATATATCTTACTTTGGTCAAAATATATTTGGACAAGATCTTAGCGACGCTTTCCAGCTTATCAGATGAATGTAAAGAACTGTTTGTTATGGTTGAGACAATCTCAATTGAAGTTGAAGTGATATAACATAAAGAATTTCTATCGGTTGGACATAAATTGAAATCTTTAATTTCTTTAGTATTATCTTTCAATTCGAATTTGGATTTCAACTCCAAAGTTTCAGGATTGAACATATAAATACAAGAAGGGACTTTTGAAGTCATTAAACAGGCAAATTCATTATCATTGGATAAGTTGATTATTTTCGGATACTCACCAATATTATCACTATTGATTTCTTCTTCCAACTGGGCGGCGTCAATGAATTTCAAATGCTCTTCTTTTGTAAAAATATACTTTCTTAAGTTATTATTGATATTCATTGATTTGATTAGCTGAGTAGATTGATTACATCCAACAAATACAGAATAAGATCCATTGTTTTTGTATTCATCATCTTCGTCTTCGATCCCACCATTTTTGAGCCTGACAACATCAACACACATAGGCGAGTCTTCATTGGCTGGTAGAGTTATCTCCCTAAACCGCTGCAACCGTCTGTTTTTATCTTTGATCTTAAAACTACATTTGATAGCTGTGATCTTATTGGGAATTCCATTATTTCCTTCCCCACCTCCTCCTGCTACAATAAGAGTCTTATTATTCACAAACTTGGCTCCATAGACAGGGTAACCTACGTCAATTGTTGCTGTTTCTTTGATTGACATTTTCCTCCCCGATTGACTCCCGATTGCCTCGAATACGTGGCGACAACGTTGTAATTGAACAGATGGTTGATTCTTTTTGACAACTGTTTTTTATTTGTGGTTCGCGATCGAATCTGGAAATTCTCGAGAAACGGCAACCGACCTGATCTTAAGCCGGAGCAAGACGAGAATGGCACTGGGAGAGAATGTAAACGGTGCGGTAGGAGGTCAATTGGCAGTGTATTAGTCTTTCCATGAACTCCTGCTGTACTAATTCCTGGATCCTCTGCAATGGTAATCAAAATCATCGTATTTACAGGAATCTGAATGCTGAGAAAGAAACGAGGCTAAAAGACCTTCGGGCTGAAACTCCACGGTAATGGCATGGAACTCCACGGTGATGGCAACGGTACTTCCTTGGATAAACACCAATGGTTCGTAAAATAGTAGAATTCTCTGAATATCGTATATATCCGTATCTATGTGTTATTCTCTTAATGAATCATAGACATGGACGTTTGCACGACTTCACTCACCTTATAAATCAGATTGCATCTCTTGGATTTAAACAATCTATCAAGAGATGAAGGGGCAAGTGTTATCGATTCTGTCGCATGTAGTGCATGGGTACGTTGGCAACAAGGCGATTACGTTCCCGTTGCAATATTGCGGATGGGATGTGGATGCATTGAACACCACCAATTTATCGAATCATCCAGGGTATGGCAAATTCAGTGGGAGTCAAGAGTCGCCAGATTTGATCAAAAAAGTCTTGGATGGCTTGGAACTGATTGGTAATGGTATAGGGGATTATGATATGGTGATAACGGGGTACGCCCCTAATGCTGAGATATTGACGATGATCAAAGAGTCGATTTATAATAGTTTTGGGAAGAACAGAAGTAAGGAAGGGCCAATATATATAATGGATCCGATTTTGGGTGATAACGGTAAAATTTATGTTCAGGAGCAAGTGATTCCTATCTATAAGGAGATATTGGCTAGTGGATACGTAGATTTGATTACGCCTAACCACTTTGAATTTGAATTATTAAGTGGGGTCAAAATTGAAACCTTAGATGATTTAGCCAGGTCTATTCGTAAATTCAATGAATTATATAAGGTTGACAGTGTGGTGATATCATCGATTAATGTTGGCAAAGATATGTATTGTGTTGGAAGCAACAAAAACCCAAAGCAAATATTTTTGATACCAATTAAAGAAATACCATGCAAGTTTTTTGGATGTGGAGATTTATTTACTGCATTAATAGCCAATACGTTTTATAATACTAAAGTATTAACGGCTGATATATTGAAGGATAGTGTTTTAAAGTTGACTAGGGTATTACAACATTCGTTAGATCTTGAAAAGGCTAACGGTGTGGAAGATATCACGGTTGTTAACGATATTAAGATTATCCCACTGAAAGATATTCTATTGGAAGATTTCACCTCCGCTAGTTTAGATGTCCAGTATTTGGATCTAAGCTGATTAGATAGACGTATAGAATAACAATAGAACGAATAGAACACAGGTCTAACAGCACAGTAGGCAGACTCGTAGGCAGAGAAACAGAGATTCCCACGCCTGCATACTGCCCGATAAATATATGACCCCAAAAAACCCAAAATCTCAAAATCACAAAAAATCAAAGCTGTGACAGAATCTTGTGTACTTTGAGTGTTTTGTGTGTGTTGTGTCAGTTTAGCAGGCATGGTTGAATACAAGAGGCTCAATTTGATTTATATTCTTGTTGGTATAAGTATCTTGGCCACTTTGAAAGGAATATCGAGTTATGTAGGCCCAAAAATACCCAAGTTGCCATTCAATTTAACCGCGCATGGCAACATCCCTGATATAACTGTATCGGCGGCAACCAATGCCAACGTACATGTAGATGTTGGCAATGACATCGACAATCAAGCAGATGAAGAAGATTACTTTCAGATAAAACATATTTTCCATCATGGTGCAGGATCTGAGCATTACAAGGTCCATAGAAGGTTGGATATCACCCCCCAGTACCTTGCACATACGGGGCTACATGAATTTGAAATGAAACTGTCTAATGATCCAACTTTTAAGACGAATGACTTGGAAGAAGTGTATAGTCAGAATGACTGGCCAATGATTTATAATAATGAGAATCCTTGGTTGAAGAAATTGAAAATCAAAGCAAGCCCAACAAAGGGATCGATTAAGAGATTAAAAGAACGTCATACCCCTGATTTTATTGATTCATACTTAGATTATGCAATAAAAGTTAAAGGCAACCCTAAAATATTAAATAGAATTAATTTGGAATGGGTAGTTGATGAGATCACAATACCTAATGTTCATGATAAATTTAGTTTGGTAAACTTGGCTTTAATTTCATCAAATGCTTATGTAAGATACCCTAAAGACGATAAAGAAAAGAAAAAACTGGATTGGTACGATGTTGGGGAACCATGGGTGCCTGATGAAAATAATACAGATATTGAATTCGGTTGGGATGGTGAAGGGGTTAGAGGTCATGTGTTTGTTAATAAATTAAACAATACTGTTATTATTGGTATTAAAGGTACAAGTGGAGCTGGTATACCTGGAGGTAATACTGATGAAACTACGAATAATGATCGCTTAAATGATAATTTACTTTTTCTGTGTTGTTGTGCCAGAGTTAGTTATATGTGGACTACAGTATGTGATTGTTATGAAAAAGCTTATACATGTAATCAAGATTGTCTTGAAGCTGAATTATTGAGAAAAGATCGTTATTATCAAGCGGTTTTAGAGATTTATCGTAATGTTAGTTCGATTTATTCCCCGGATGAATATCAAATATGGCTTACTGGTCATTCATTAGGTGGTTCCTTAACTTCTTTATTGGGAAGAACTTATGGGTTACCAGTGGTGGCATTTGAAGCTCCTGGTGAATTATTAGCTACTAAAAGATTACATTTACCTCAACCTCCAGGATATCCAAAATATATGGAACATATTTATCATATAGGTAATACAGCTGATCCAATATTTATGGGGGTATGTAATGGAGTTTCATCGACTTGTAATGCAGCTGGTTATGCAATGGAAACTGCATGTCATACTGGAAAATTATGTGTTTATGACGTTGTAACTGATAAAGGATGGAATGTTAATGTTTTAAATCATAGAATTCATACGGTCATTGATGATATTATTATGGTTTATAATGATACTGCTCAATGTGTGGAACAACCACCTTGTAGAGATTGTTTCAATTGGAGATTTGTAACTCATGATGATGATGAAGGTGATGAACCTTTCTTACCTAATCCTTTATTACCTCATCATTCTAAACATGCCACTCCTACAACTAGTACATCACCTACTAATTCAGATAGTAGTCATACTACGTGCTTAAGTTCAAGCACTTCAACTACAACTGATGACCCGAAGAAACAGAAATGCTTAAAGAGAACTTGGTACGGCTGGTGTAAAGAATGGGGTCCCGCTGATGGAGATGATGAGCTTTAATTCAATCTAATCAATAATTAAACTTGAAGGGTTCTAAAACACTTACTACATTGGGGTCATATATAAATGATAAAGCCGCATTTCCGGTCTATGTCGCAGTGTCACCCTATTTGTATGTGACACTGCCTAATTAGGCAAGGGGTAAATAAATATTGGCCGAATATTCCCAAGTAGGTTAATTTTGTCACTAAAAAGGTTCCTGGCCTGTTCTTTCCCTGTACACAGTGATCATCGCTGCGTTGGCAGAGAATTGGAACGTAATGTCGCAAGGTTGGCAAAGCATGGAGAGCTCCCAAGAGAAGTGGGTAGCCATACATATATGCATATATATAGAAATAAACATTTAATATGGGCTCGACCGTCTATGGTGGTGTTTACTGACCAATCGTATAGTCTCAAAGGTATATATGACTACTGGATTGTTACCGATGAACGTTTATCAGGTTAGGCCGATTTTTGCGATAGTGATGTAACCGAAGGAGAAATTCGTCTAAATATGGACAGGGATTAAAATTGCTATATGGTTAAATTTCATAATAAGGTTAATACAACAAGTGTAGCTGGCCGGCCATAATTATATTTCCATTTTGTAAGGATTGTTCAATATTATTTGTTAATGCTAGTGGTATTTGACTCTTTGGCTGAACCAGTTCTTGTCCCATAAGACTAGGAATTGGCCCTCTCCACCTTGTAAGACATGGCTCAATTATATAGTCGGCAAAAGAAGTCAACCACTCTCTTTCTCACACTCTTCCTTATACCTATACAGTTGGGCAAGTCATCTGCACCTAAAGCTAAGAAGCCATGGTAACAATTTCATATGTTTGGCAACTATCATTTTAGGAAACAACTACGAAAGAAGCCTATGCTTGGGTTTACAAATGGCCAAAAGTCATACGGTAAAGGCTAGCTAAAGAGTCGAGCTTCAACGGTACAGAGTATAGTCGGTCACCTAGGACAAGGCTAGTACACTAATTGACACTCTAAGCAAGGATTGAACTGAAATGTATAGCACTACTAAACACTTAAGCTTACAAGATTAGTACAATACAAAATTTCAATTGTTAAAAATGTCGCAAGAAAACATAAATAAACCAAAATCCAGAAAATAATAATAAACCAAAATTTATATAATTTGTCTCCCTTCCAAATTTTTTTTCCTAAAAATTTAACCCCTAAGAACATTTATTGGAAACTTATACATTGCAATTGCATTGACCATATATATATATATACATATATCTCCATAGAAAAGATACTTAGGTTCCAAGGGTTATTAAGAAATGAAATTAATTAGTACCTTTATCAATATTGTTTTATTAGCAGGTGCCTGTGTTTTATTGGTATTGACTGTTGCTGGTGGTTCATCGAATCATTTCCCATTGAATGAATTTTACTGGATAAGAGCCGATACCTCAGGTATAAGACATGCCCCAAACCAAGCTGCTTGGACTTTCTGGGGGGTTTGTGAATATAATGACTTTTCATCATGTACTTTAGGACCAGCCTACCCAATTTCCCCAGTTGATAATTTCAGTACTGAAAAAGGTGTACCAAAAGATTTCATCAATAACAGAAACACTTACTATTACTTGACCAGATTTTCCTTTGCATTTACTTTGGTTGGATTGTCATTCACTGGTATTGCTTTGATTGTTGATTTATTAGGCTTTTGTTTTGAAATTATCGATAAAGTTGTAATGGCTTTTATTTGTTTAGCTTTGATTTTCGTTGGAGGTATGGCTGCTATGCAAACCGCTGGATCTGTCATGGCCAAAAACGCTTTTGAAGATGCTGGTTTGAAAGCTCATATTGGTGTTAAAGCTACTGCTTTAGTCTGGGCTGCTGTTGCTTGTTTAATTATTATTTTCTTTAATACCTGTTTTGCCAATATTGCCAATAGTTATAGAAAACATATCACCAGAGTCAAAGAAGGTGAAGCTGGCGAAGAAACCTATCCTGTTGCTGGTGCCGATAATGATGCTTCCTCTTTTACCAGAGAAAATCATGAAGAACCAAAAACTACTACTGAAAATGATAATGGTGGTATCAGATTTTTCAAAATCAAAAGGAACCATAAAGTTTCTGATGAAGAATCCGTTTAATCTCCCTTTGTTTTTGCTTGTTTTATGAATTCCCTTTTAAATTGGTTTTATAAAGTGTGTTTAAGAAATAACTACAATTAACCCGTACATCCTTCCCTCGGTTTTCAAGATTTTTGTGCCCCAATCATAATCAAACTATCAGTATGATTAGTAGTATGGCTTTTTATTCAATACCATAATTATGGCTTTATAGTCTTATGATGTATCAAAATAAGGACAATGATTATGACGATAGGTTAAGATAAATGAAAAAATGAAAAAGAAAAAGAAAAATGTATTATATATACCTTAATAAAGATTTGTTAATTTGATTCCTAGTACCTCTATTGCTTTTATTCGTCTGTATGGCTGGATTATCTATATATTTGCATCCATGTTGAATCTCGTAATTTTCACTATTAGAAGAAAAATAAGAATATTCTAATTGAACGGCTTTAGTCAAATATCTTTAATTCTACGACTAAAAACAAGGAATTGATTTTTAAAATACAAACATAAATACAATTCTGTAGTGTAGCGAGTCGTTACTCGAAGGCTCGTTGAAACATGCAAGGATCATAGAGCAGTCATAGAGTGGAAATATTGGAGAAGTTATATAAATAGAACACACCCATAGGCCCTTTAACTGAAATTGCTGCGAGGGTCATAGTGGGTGCACCGGTGCTGTAGCCACAATACGACGATTCCCAAAGGGTCATGGCTCCGTTCATATGTACTAAAGGGCCACCAATACCAATCCCGTATCCAGTTCTGGAATATTTCTAGAACAAAAGGTTAAAATGATTAAGCAAGTGTGATTCCCCACCATTTCTGGTTAACCATTTCTGGTTCTACTTATCAACAGAACCCTGTGAGACTATGCCCCAATATTATTTTTCAGCCACTGAGCCATTGCCTTGAACCACTCAGACCACTGAGTCCATTGGGATCATTGGGACCCGAGGGCCAGTGGAATACAAGAGTTCACATAAGGGGCTAACTGAACGATTGGCAATCTGTTGGATGGATAACAAAGAAAAAGAAAAAATGGAAACAACCAAAGATAAAGGGAAAAACCTTAAATAGCGGATTTCTAACATTCCATTCTTCTATGCTTCGATTCTTTTGTTCTTCTATTTTTTTGTTCTATGTTTCAGTTGGGCATTTCTACACCATCCATTGAAACAAGGCTTAAGGCAAGATCTCCCTTGTCCCCCAACCCCCTAACAACTCGTAGATTAGAATTAGAGATACTGTGAGTGGAAAGGCTATTTTTGAGATTTGCACTTACCTTAATTTTTAGCAACGCACACTAACGGTGTAATTTAAAAAGTTGAGAGTGTGAAGTTTAATTTAGCATATAAATTCCTCAAGCTGTTCTAATTAGAGATATTTATATATATTAAGCGATATCCAACAAGATATTCGTATATATTCATACAAGACAAGCATATCGATACTGTGGAAACATTGGATTTGCATTTGATTCGATTCGGCGTGGAATAGATTTGAATAGTTTTCAAAAGAAACAACTAAGCAATAGTCAGCGGCTAACTTATAAAAGCCCGATAACTTCCAAATTGCATTACAGAACTTTAGTTTGAATATAGCCATGACCCTGAGTGATCATAAGATAAAGCATTTGTTCAGAAGAGAGTCTTCTTCACCTGATATCTCCCAAAGATCCAGTAAGGATAGAGATTCATCGAGCCATGGGATAGGTAAGCTCTTCCATCACCACAATAATAGTACCTCCAGTCAAACCCAACATCATCATGGCCACGGAATTGGTCTTCATCATCTGGATGGTGATTCCAATAAGTTATCAAGAACTCCGTCAGTTTTGTCTTTAAGAAGGCATAATTCTAATTTGAAATTAGATGAAAAGAAAGAAACCAAAAAGTTGTCCAAAGAAGAAACTTTGGCTCATTTACAACACTTAAATGAAAAAAACCATCAAAAATATTTAGCTACTGAACGTAATATTAAAGATGACAATAATGATAATGATAATAATGATACATCAAGCGAAAGTAGTCATACTCATAAAGAAAAGATCGTTTATAATCCATTTGGAATAAATAGAGATTTAAATGATAAACCTAAAGATTCAAGCTTTTACTTAAATAATCCTGATAGTGGTAAAGTCTTATCAAATCCTGTAGCAGATCCGAATGATTATTTACCTGAAGATTTACAGCAAGATCATATAAATCTATTTGATGATTTTGAAATCGATACCCATGAAAAAAAATTAGGTGATGGTGGTTCATCGGATGTAAGAATTATAAATTTAATCGGTAATAAAAAGAAACTATTTGCTTTAAAAAGATTTACATTGTTAGAAAAGGAAACTGATGAAGAATTTTATAAAAGAGCTATTAAAGAATACCTTATAAGTAAAAAATCTAGTAACGGTAGACATATTGTTAAGACTTTAAGTCTAGTTAAAATTCAAAGTTTAAATAATCTATCAAGAGGTTGGGGATTTGTATTAGAATATTGTATTGGTGGTGATTTATTTAATACTATCATAAAGCCAGGTTGGAAAAGAACTGGTTTAAATGAACGTTATTGTATTTTTAAACAAATCAGTTTCGGTGTTAAATTTTTGCATGATAATGATATAGTTCATAAAGATTTAAAACCTGAAAATGTATTAATTGATCAGAATGGAATTGCCAAACTATGTGATTTTGGTGTAAGTGATTTTGGTCATGAAATTCCAAATGATTTCAATTCTCCCATAAAACTTTCAACTGCTTTTGTTGGTTCACCTCCTTATTCACCTCCAGAAGTTATGAAATTAAAAGAAATTAGTCATTCTGAAATTAAAAATTGGGCTTATGATCCATTTAAAATGGATTATTGGGGGTTAGGAATGTTATTATTTGTTATAGTATATGGTGGTGTCCCTTTTACAAATGCAGCTCCAAATGATCATGGTTTTAGAGATTATAAATTTACCCATAATAGATTTTGCTCAGATAATTCAAATTTTAAAAATAATGTTGATTATAATAAAGGACCTGGTCTGGAATTTAAATGGGCTTCTCAATTTGGAAGTAGTGGTGCTGCTAGAGTCGCTTGGAAATTATGTGATCCTTCGACAGCTACAAGGTACGATTTAGAATTATTATTTAATGATCCTTGGTTTCAAAATCTTGAAATGTGTATTTATGAAGATGATGATCAATCAATTAATCCTGTCATTTATTCAAGCAATTATTCTTCACACCCACATTCTGGAAATTCTTCTGCTAATAATTCAAGGCCCCCTTCAAGGCAAAATACTTTTATAAGATCCGGTACTGGTATCGGTTCTGGTACTCATTCTGGAGCTCATACTGGTACAGGTACTGAAGAAGATTTACATCATACTTTTAAATCAATGTTGGATCTTCAAGGTTCAAACAACAACAACAGCAATAATAATGACAACAATGACCATAATGATCAACATTCAGTAAAATCAGCCTCATCTTTAACAGCACTTACACTTAATGAATGTGAGGATTGTAATTGTGAGGATAAACCTGATTCTGGGGTTATACCAAAGGTAAAATCAATGTTGAGTGTTGATACGCCGAAAGTAAAATCGATGTTGGATATGAATTTACCAATGCCAAGTTTGAAAGAAGATCAAAGTTGCAACCCAGGGTCAGGTACAAATACTGGAGAGAATACAATTAAAAGGACAAATTCGAATGCTTCAAATAATAGTATGTCTACTACGACGTCATCTAATTCAAATTCTACTTGTAATTGTTCATGTCATGCCAAAGTCAAGTCATTGAACAAATTAACAAGACCTAGGTCCCAGTCTCAGCCCTTAAGGTCTAATTCAATGGATAGAAACAAGGGAAGTTTTACTAGTGTTCATTCGAATCAAAACACCAATAATACCAGTTCAAATGGTGAGAATGGTAATAGCAGTAATGAAAATTCAAGGATTAATAGTTTTACTGAAGATGAATTAAAAGCACCTGTTGATCTACATATTGATCACAGTGGTGTTTGTAATTTAGGATACAAAGTTAAAAAGCATCACCATTTGGAAGTTAGCGGAGTTCAATTATCGGGTTCAATATCAAGAAGAAGGTAATTGACAGCGTTGTTACCATATAGGTGACGGTACGAGATGGTTCAAACCAAAAGTTGAGATCTTAGGTCATTCGTTATAGATTAATAGATAGACTCAAGTTAGTTATCTCTATTCATCTATTTTCCATATAAATTCATAATTTTTATACAAGAAAATAGAGACAGGCAGACTCATGAGGTAATTTTTTTATTATACTATATGATTAATCACCAATTCTAATAGAAAAAAGTTAACTAAAGTTTTACATTTATTTAAAATTATTTTATTTAAGCTTCTAAAGAAACTCTACCTTTTGGATTGGTAACTTTAACACCCATTTTTTTAGCTTTTGAAACGATTTCAACTCTGTTCTTAGCAGAAACATTGTGAGCAATTTCAGCAGCATAAGTTTTAGTGTGCATTAATAAAACATCTAAATCTTTCAAGTTTTTAACTAAGTAAGCTTTATGACCGGATGGCATTAAGAATTTAGTTTTTTTGTTTGATCCATAACCGATATTTGGTTCTGAAATATTACCTCTAAATCTTCTTCTGACAACTGAATCAATACCTTTTTGCTTTCTCCAGTTTTCAGCAACTCTCATATATCTATCAGAGTGATGTCTTTTGAACTTCTTGGTATGCTTTTTGACAATTTTTGGATGTGGTAATGAGGCAGCCATCTAAAAATAAGTTAGTATTTTGTATATAGTTACAGTACCACACATGTAAAGTACAAGCAGATTATGACATATTATTGAGGATTGGAATGGTAGTCTTTTGATGTTGTTAGGTTGCAGCCTTGTGATGCTCTAAATAGGTGTTCCACATCGGTCTGGACTTCAAGCACTCAGTACTGGTGGTACATATGCTGGTGGAGATAGGCTGCTTATGGTACGTAATGGTCCCTCCTCTTCCTGTTCCACCATTCAGGGTGAATTTCTAGGACTCAAGGAAACATGCAAGCTCCTTCACTCATCGACACTTCATATACTTTGTCATAGCTTTCCTTGTCATAATAATAATCAATCACGCCATATCCGCCTGTATTATACATGTAGCTATGCGTGCTACACTCTTAGATCGTGGTAACGGTATAAATCTATTCAAGTCAACATACTTTTGATTAATAAAATTGATTAAACTTCAAAAAAAATTTTCAAACTAACTTTTTTTCCAACCTTTAGAGATGAAAATGAAAATTTTTGCTTTGGAGAATCGGTAGCAAGACACTACCATAGTTAACAAATGATAGAGAAAATTAGTTAGTGGCGGCGAGCGTCTGCCAAAATCGGGTCGTGTATATAATATTAGGGCTTGAAACCGGTCACACTGAAGCCCTCGAATCAGTCACGTGATAAGACCTTCAGGTGACCACTCTCGATTACCTAAACGGATAATCGTATTTTTGTTTGAACTTGCCTAATTGAGACGTTTACTGGTGGTGGGGCTGACATGCGTACACCCGTAGTATCAGTGACGTAGATTTTGAGATATTTTGCTATAGAGTTAGACAGCGGCTAGCACAAAAGGTAAATAGTCCTTAAGTGATTTTTGGAGTATTAGTCTGGCTTTCTAGCAAAGGTTGATATCTAGCGAAGACGAGTGGCATTGGACGTATTGGCGTCAGGAATACCAGCAAGGGAGGTTTAGTTTACTAGCAATTGTCTTACCAACCACTCGATTATTAACATTGATTATTGCTAACATCGATTCTTGCTAACAGTAATTCTACAGCTGTGAGACACAACTATGTTAGAATCTTTGATTTCATTGATAAAGTCATTGAATGGCCGACTATTGGTATACTTTATATACTTTCTAATCGGTTGGATAATTATATGGTCAATAATATATAAGGTATCAGGTATTTACCTTGGATCTGTCTCAATAAATAATGGAATACTGTTCAATAATATCCAGATCCATATAAAGTCATATCGAGTAAACTTTGAAAGTCTACGATTTCGATTATGGGGGAACTCAAGAAAGCTAATCTTCAATGGAATGTCAATTATAATTGAAAATCCAACTAAAAATGCTTCAGATAAGAATAATCATAAACTGAAACATCCTAATAAACAGCAAAAAGAGTTCTTTGATCTAATCATATTTCCCAAAAACAAAATTGCAAGGTTATTAATAAAGTTTTTCATTTGTCACCTACCAAACACCGATATT
Organism: Yamadazyma kitorensis; assembly: GCA_030572015.1. Taxonomy (NCBI): domain Eukaryota; kingdom Fungi; phylum Ascomycota; class Pichiomycetes; order Serinales; family Debaryomycetaceae; genus Yamadazyma; species Yamadazyma kitorensis. The sequence continues at coordinate 33,517 of JAJLZC010000002.1, read as the reverse complement.
GAATTAAAACGTACTAGTATTCAAATTCATGATCGTATCACAGAATTCGAATTCATAAGACTAAATACGAATTCAAGATATTCCAAAAAGAATTCAAATAATCTAAAATTCAATGTTAACTTAATAATTAATTATATCACAAACTATAGTGTTGAAAAGAAAAACTCCGAATTTCCTTTATTATCGATAAACTCAATTAAATTAGAAAATAAATTTGTAGTTAATTTAGAAACTGGTTTAATCAACTCCATCAGATTAAAACTATTTTTGGATGACTTCAAGCTACTGATTTTCAAATTATTGAAATTATATATCGATGAAATTGAATCCAAAGTTGATGATCTAACTAACCCATCACCAAACCCTAGCTACCAATCTTATAAATTATCCAATGACAATGTATATAATCAAGACAGCCATGCAAATAATGACCTTCCACGAAACAATACCAACAGCAATAATAATAATAAGAAGAAATCTCATGAAACAAGAATTCAAAGAATAAATAGGCTTGTTAAATTTTTTCACTTATTGTATTCCAATATAGATGAAATTTCTGTATTGATGGAAAATTTAAATATTTTAGAAGTTCCATTTATAACAAGCCAATTCAATCAATCTTTCACATCATTTTTAAATAAACCTTACCCAATTACTTCTTTAGAGCTAAACACGAAGTCAATCAACTTAAATATCCTGAAATTGTCTAAGAATTCTGCCGGATTTCATGTTTTATTTGATTCAATTAATGACAACCCAATAAACTTTTCAAATTCAATCCAATTGTTGACTCTAAAATATGCAAATATTAAAGAGTATGATGGACTAATATCAAAGAAAAATATTGAAATTTTAAATATCCCAAATTACTCGATTAACTTTAAAGGTAATTTCTTGGATAAATTATCAAGAGGTGAAGGATTTAAAGATTGTATAGCAGAATTGTTTTTAACTTGTTCAAGTCCTATACTTGATTTAAACTCGGTTCTAGTTTCTTCCATGATATACAATGTCTTTTTGGTCAAGAAATATATGAAGTTCAAAAAGATTTATGGAATTTACAAAAGATTGGTTAATGAAGAATTCACTGATAGTGATAGTGAAGAACCAGAATATAGTAGTGACGAAGAAGCTTATGAAGAAGAAAGATTTGCTCGGGATTTTGATAAGACATTAGTTGAAGAATCTGGAACTCCATTAAGAGATACATTATGGCATTATTTGCAAGAATTTTATCCAAGATTAGATGTTAAATTTATAATCGAACAACCAAGGATTATATTAAGACATATTAACACTTTAACAAACACGATTCAATTGATAAATTTTTCGTACAGTTCGTTGAATTTACAAATTTTAACTACAGTTGATAGGTCATATGACTTGAATTGTCAAATTTTACATCCTTCCATTAATTATATTGAAAAAAGGAATGAAAATTCATTTACAAATGAAATTTTTAGATTAAAATCTGTGAATACAAAGGTTAACATTTTAAAGAATTTAAAATTTATAGTTAATTTAGAATTGTCCAATTTTGATATCAATTTAACAAATTTAGATGTACTTGTTGGAATAAATCAATTTATAACTGAATTGACTAATTTAACTCAAGATGACTTGAAAAATGGCTTTACTAATCAATTTTTAAATTCAATGATTTTAAAATACGATAGAGTGGTTTCAAGAACAAATAAACTGTTGGATTATAACGATAGCAATAGTAAGGAAGGTCAGGATGAAAGATCAATGGATGAAAAGGTGTTCAGTCATTTGCCAGATTGGTTAGTCGAGTTTAATTTACAATTCGTGTCCATTGACTTTAAATTAGGTTCAAGATCAGTATTAATCCCAGTTAACAAATTATCTCATCATTTGAACGAACACTTGAATTCTGATTTTATTAAAAGTTCAGATAATCCTCATGATTTAAGATGTTTCAGAATAAAATTGGATCGGTTGAACTTTGTGATTAAAAATATTACTAAACCGCACGGTAATGATAAATGTCATATAGAAAACTCAAGACTAGGATCTGAAGGTTCGAGTGCTGATTCCCATTTTTTGCCTTCAAGTTCTTCATCATTAGAAACTTTAACTGCTGAGCAAATAAACTATTGGTCTTGTAAAGGTTCATTTAATAAATTGGATTTGTCTGTTATGGTTGACTTCCATGAGCCTAAATTTAAACCATTGATTAATATTCCTAATATTGATTTCAATACGGATTCAAAACGTTTTCAGAATAGAAACAATCTTGTGGTCGACCTTAATTTAAACCAATTAACTGGCCATTTGGATTATTTTAAATTATTCACTGTTATTAGTTCCATATACATCTTGAGAGAAAACATTTTGAATCCAATTAAATTAATTAGAAGTAGATTGAAAAAAGACAGAGATAGATATATTGTACAAGACCCGATCTCAAATAGGAAATCCACTTTGATTGACGATTTGGTGGTTAATTTTAAACTTAAAAAGATTGATCTATCAGTGATGCTTCATGATAATTATAATTTAAAATTGGATTCGTATCAAACTAAATTTAACTTTGCCCAATCTAAACTATCAGTTTATAATAAATTTTTCAGATTATTAACAGAATCACCAACTTTACCTAACTATTGGAGTAGAATAATTTGCGTTGATGATTTAAAATTCCATTTTGACATTAATTCTTCTCGGGAATTGTTTATTGATTCAAGCTTAATTAAAATTATTCATCCTCATCAGCATATTATTTATAAGTTATTTGATAATTTATCAATCACCATTAAAATCTTAAAACATTTAATTCGTTGTTTGAACCACAAAGTCGAAAATTTGACCACAGTTCATCCTTCCGAATCATTCCCTAAAGCTATACCTAATATATCATTCAAAACTTCAAAACTTTTGTTCAATATGGAAGACGATCCATTTGAATCTGAATTAAATATGATCTATCAGGTAGGGAAAGTTGAGCAGTTAAAGAGAATGGATCATTATCTGTTATTTGAAACAAACTTAAAATCATCAAAAATTACAGATCAAGATGAAATAGATGAAAAATTCAATCAATTGGAAGAATCCTTATCAAATTCTTGGATTAGAAAAATAAAAACTTATAAACATGAATTGAACGATGAAATTGTTTCGAATAAGAAATTCCTTTTTGGTAATGAAGCTAAATTGGATTCGAAATTCCAAAAGGGTATCCAACCTTATTCAATCCATGCTCCCTTATTGTCGATTATAATGGACGATTTAGAATTGATTTTATCGAGTCCGAAGTTCAATCTTGATCAGTTGCCTAAATTCTTATACGAAATGGGCCAAGGTGTTCCATTGGACACTAGATACTCGTTGATTTTACCAACTTTTGTTGATTTAAAGGTCAAAGAATTAAGGATGCATTTAAGAGACTATCCATTACCACTATTGTATATACCTAATAATTTGGATAAAAAAATCCCTTCAGTGAAATTATCAGGTCATTTGGTTGTAGCAGAAAGTTTAATAACTGCCGAAGAGCATTTAAGAGAATTAACTTGTAACTTGGTTGATAATTTTGAACTGTGTCAATATAGTGAGTATTATAAATTAGATATCGAAAAGACATTAACGTCAGTTAAGCTATTTACTGATTTGAATATTGATTTTGCATCAAATGCACCTTCAAGATTTGTTTGGGGTCAAGCTTATCAATTTGGTATTCAACAAGTTATGTTGAACTTTGACCAATTTTCAAAACCCCCAGTTGATCCATCCGAGAAATTAGGTTTTTGGGACAAATTACGTTTGATTATGCATGGGAAATTCAAAATTAAATGTGGTGTTCATGAAGATACAAATCCAGATGATCAAGGTAATCCTAAAAATGACCGTGATAGCGATCGTGACAGATATCCTAACGGACCATTAGAAGTTGCCTTCAAGGGCTCAAGGGATCCTTATGATTTATTCAACTCTGCTGCTGGATTCATATTATCATTTAAAGACAATGTAGTTTGGACAATTAATGAAAATGATGACTCAAGACAATTTTGTAATGTTAAAAGTAATAAAGTGAATTGGTACATACCCAATTATTTAAACTCAAAATTAGTATGTTGGTGCAGAGAGTCAAATAAAACTACTTTTTTACCTGACTGTAACAAATTTATTACTTCAACTTATGGATACTATTTAAATGATGAAAATTATTCTAGTCCAAGGGATTCTCGTTCAACTGATGTATTTGAAAAGAAAGTCGTAGTTTTAAGTGGGGGTGTTAATTTTAAAGTTGGGTTCGTACTCCAAAGGAATAAATATCAGGGTGTTGAGAGTGATGCTGGAAGCGAAGATGATAACAAAGGTAAAAGGCCAGGAAAAGAGAATGAAATGACAGAAGTATGTACGCCTCATTATGAAATCAATCTATTCAATCCAAAATATACTAAAAAGGGACATGATTCTTATAAAGGATTTAGATCTGATTATATTAACATGTCAATTTCGTTGGACGCAAACTTTAGTGAAAGTTATAATTCAATTCATCTTAGTCCAGTCGTATTTACCCAATTTTTTGAATGGTGGAAATTATTTGCTGGTAACATGCAATTGCCAGTACGTAAAGGTAAACTATTTGGACAACTAAAAAAGTCTACTAAATTTTCCCAACATCTAATGACCAATAGATTTAAATTTAATTTTAAATCGTTATTCATATCACATATTTATCGTGATGAAAATTTACAATCTGAGGAAGACTTTATTCAATGTTATGGGTTGAGGGGTAAGATGGATGATTTTACAGTTGATTTGCATCAAAGAAAAGAAGAAAGGATTGCAATTCATAAAAGTTTATCAAGAAACAAGAAAATTAAAAAGATGAATTTCCATATTGGTGATGTACATTTAAGTGGTATCGATCTTAGGGTCATATCCGCCAAATTTGATCATAATGTCTACAACTCCAAAGCATCAATTGAAAAAGATTCAATTTATAAAATATTTGATCATGACAAAAGATGGTTTGATATTGAAGATTATGAAGAAGCATTTTTACCTTCCTTAGCAAATAACAAAAGAACAGTCCAAATTTTACCATTAATGCATAGTAGGAGATTCTCGTATTTAAGAGATACCGAACCTGATGCAAGATTTAAAGAAACTGATTTGTTTGACAGTGGTTCAGATGCACTTGAACATCTGAGAAGCGTATTTGCTACTGAGAAAGATGTTATATACTCAAGGATCAAACAGTTGAATACTCAAATCAAATCACATAAATCTCAAGGTCTAAATATTAATCAATTAATGAAAAGGGTTTCTATGTTACAAGGAGAATTAAAATTACTAACTAAAAATGAACAAAGTTATGTTAATAAAGAAAGACGAATGTCTGTTTCTAATCTAAATGCAAAGTTCCACAACAAGTTTGTATTAATTAGAATGTTATTCAAATGGAATAACTCGAATCGTAATCTTTTGTATAAATACTTTCACTTTGTTAGATTGAAGAATTTTTTAAGGCGTTATTTATCGTTTGAGTCAATTAGTGCATTAGAAGAAATCATTGAAAAGAGTAACAAATTTCAAAATGATGATGGGTCAAATTTTTCTAATTCATTACATCAAATTAAACTGGAAAAGGCATCAAAAAAAGAGCAGCTTAAATACCAGAGCAGTGAAGATCGTTTGATGAATTTTGATGAAATTTTAACAAAATTAAGACCAAATGAAAGCTTGACCGAAGACTACTTGATTGAAATTATTTCTCCTCAAATTCAATTGCAAAGTGAAGAATCTAAAGATTCAGTTGTCCTTTTGACTTCTCCAAAAATCAATGCCAAAATTTTCTCGATTTATGAAAAGACTAAAGATAGGATGGTTCTTGGTATTGATGAATTAGAAAATAGGTATGGGGTATTACTTGATAATGCAAATGTTTTAGTTTTTAATCGAAGTCATCTTGAAAATTCAAACAACTATATTTTTGATGAGAATTGTTATGGTTCAACTAGCAACTGGCCACCTTGGTTAGGTGTTGAAATATGCAAACAGGGTGATTTGGCAGGTAAAGAGAACTTACTAATTGAAAACATATCCGCTATGGTCACTTACAATCAGCAAAAGCCATTAGGTACTAATATATCACGATTAGAACAAGATGAGGAGGGTGAAGCCCCTAAAGGAGAATCCAAGGCGGTGGAAGGTGAAGGAAATGAATCTGACGGCGCCAGTGAATATTATGAAGCAGAGGAAAGTCCAGTTTATGATAACGTCAACGAAAAGTTGAGAGTTGATATACCAAAAGTAATAATCACTTCAACTGCATCACAATATTATGCGTTATATTTAATATTAATGGACTTGTTAATTTATACTGAACCAAGTAATAAAACTTATTATGATAAATTAGAGAAATTGAAATTTTCAATTGATTTCCAAGATTTGAGCTCATTGTATGAAAGAATCAAGAGTTTGCATAAATTCCATAGAATTATCGAGGTTATGATTCGTAATTACAATTTTAGACAGAATAATTTGAACAATGAAGATTTGAATGATTACTTATCATTGAAGCTCTTACAATCTGAAATTGTAACTGAGATAAATTTCTTGCTACATTCAATATTAACTGGTAATACCGAAAGGAATGATATCGGTAAGATGCCTAAAGCTGAATGGATAATTAATGCCGATGAAATCATCTTGCACATGTTGGAAGATGATCGATCACCAATTTTAGATATTGCTATGGCTAGAGGAAAATTCAAGAGGCTTGTAAATGAGGACGATTCTAATGTTAATAGAGTGGAAGTTTCGATGATGCAAGGGTTCAATCTTTTACCAAGTGCTAGGTTCCCAGCATTTTTAGAACCTTTAAAGCAATCAGACATCCATTTAGGCGATGAGAAACTTATTACTGTTGACTGGTCAGTATATCAAAACGTTGGAGGTATACAGTTGATTGAACATTTTGAAATTAATTCACAACCGTTGTGTCTAAGAATGGACGAAACAACTGGTACAAAATTAATGCAATATATATTTCAAACTGATGTTGAAAACCTTGACGAAAGTCCAATACTTGATAACAAACAGAATGAAGATGTTATTGAAGGGGGAAGTGAAACTGATTCTGACGAGAGTGACTACTTGGATAATGCTAGTTTGGTAGGGTTCATGGAACAGATGGATGATGGCAAGTCGAAGACAGGCTCTAATAGGGCTAGTACCAAAAAGGCTAGTTCTGGGTTCCTTTCGAATAATAAGCTGAAGTCCATCACTCAATCATCTTCCTCAAATGAAGAATACGATGAGCAGTTGGATGATATGATATCAAGGTCCAAAAAATATATCAGTATCAATAATTTGAAGATAAATCCAGTTTCATTACTGATGTCAATGAAGTTGAAAGGAGGATATAAAAGACTATTAAATGTTGAAGATTTCAAATTTATTCTACCAGAGATTACAATTCAGAAGAAGATATTATCATTCTTAGAGGTGACCATGTATTTAAAGAAAATCATCATCAAGGCTATATTAGGTCATGTTGGTGGGTTGGTTAAGAATAAAATCAAAGTCCACAGGAAAAAGCCATTGAATCTTATCAATAAACCTTTACGACCTTTACAGCGGTATGCTAATTTCACTCAAGTTGATGAGTTGAGACGAGATACCGAGCCCAGTAAGAATTAAAGTTGTGTGTCATATTAATGACACTTGTATTATATATTTATATATTTGTAACATAGTATAACATTAAGTATTGACTTCTCTTTTCACTTTATATTTTTGGCTCGGGGTCGATTCATTAAATTCATTAAATAACTATGAATGGCTACAGTTTGTGCGTATTTATACATGTTGTCTCTTTGTTTCGCCATTGAGTTGGGTCTTCTTCTTTCTCTTTCTCTTTTCATCGTCGTTTTCTGAGCCATCATCTCGTCTAACAAAACTTGGTTGTTGATCACTCATGGCTAAATTAGCAGGATTAAAGCCGTCAATCCCATCGCTGGGAGTCTTATCAAACTTCAATGCTTTGACAAGGAGACCCTTATCAATTGGCTGTATAATGTCGGGTGCTTGTGCTACCATTGGATCCAATAATCCATTCGGTATTGGCTTGGGATTTGGTATATTATGTTTCCCTGGCAAATCCTGGATATGATTCTTATAGGATTTTCTTAGCTTGACCCCCTTAGATCCATCTCTATTCGTTCTGGCCAACGAGGCCGCTGTTTCTTCCAAGCCGTATAACTTTATAAGATTATCCAAGGGCGAGGGCTGGACTGGCACATACTTTTCTATAAAAATTTGTTAGCAAAAACGCTTCTTTCCGCTCGGTGCTCCGCCATGCATCCAAGCATACCATTAAATACATACTGCTCCTATCTATAAGGTATAGATCCTGGTGAGATGATTCATTACTCATCTCCAGTCAGATTCGTCTGTGTTACTACTGAAGGAAAAGTTCAAAATTGTTTCGGTATCGCACTCTCTGAGACGCCAGCTCGCACGCAACTTTTTAGTGATAGAACACAAAGGAGAGATAGCGGCTAATTGTATTTATTGTTTTGTAGTTGTGTTTGCTTTGATGTCCAGCCAGAATTCATTCAAGAACAGTTCGATGTTCGAGTCGATCAGCTTGTCGTCTACGGTGGGAGGCAACAGGCGTAATGGAGGACCGGGTGTTGTACCACAATCATCCTCTATTCCCCCAGATTTAGAGTCTGTGTCAGGAACATCTGATGAAGAAGAACTAGATCCCACGGAGTTTTTGTCGCCTGAATCGCCTGAATTGTTAGCACAGGATGCTAAGAAGTTGCCCAATGGGAAAGTAATACCGTCTAGAAAGCTACCGGAATCCCAAGAGCAGATTAAAGAACCGATAACTCAGAATGATCTGTCAAAGCCTCAAGTAGAGTTGCCTATTGATATTGCTAAAAAGCTATCAAGTAACGAATCTATACTGACAGACACAATGCATCAGTCTTTAATTGACTCCGACTTACAGGATTCCATGATCAATAGCTTGAATTTATTTATGCCGCTGCAAACAGGTGGTGGAAACTTCCCAGGGAAATTGGATTCGGAATCCCCTTTACAATATTTACAAGAAAAGTACAATAAACTAAACCGAGAGTTGTCTAATAACCTAAAACTACACAAGCAAGCATTGGATAATGGCAGTGATAATTTGAATAAAATACGACACTTGATAGACACCAATTTCCATCAACTATCTGAAAACCAGTATTCACTTCATGAATTATACGAGAAAGAATCAATTTACAATTCTTCCATGTGTAAAAGGTTTAAAAAGTGGGATCAGAAACGGACCAAGCTATTGGATAAAATCAAATCGATTAAAAGTGAAGATAATAGTCATGGTATAAAGCTACTGGGATTATTGGATGAATCTTGCGCTGTGGATCAAGAAATCAATGATCTTGAGTCTAAGTTATTGACTTTAAAGGCGAAGAAAAACCTCTTAAACAATGAAATCGAGGTCACAAGTTCCGTTCTTGAAAGTAAAACATCTAGATATGTCAAAGCATTTCAAGAGCTAGATAAATCAGGGGAAATTGCAATTTTGGAAGCATTGTTTCAAAATGGTTTAACTGACGAAAAGGCAAAGACTTTAATTCACACTACTCCTGTAAATGTTACTTTTGTTGATCAGTATAAAAGGAATCTTGATAGTAGGTCTAAATTGATTAAGAAAGATTATACGCCACCTGGCAGAATAGAGGTTTCAACTCCTCTGCCTCCACTGATCTCAAATATCAATGCTAAAGCAACTGTTCTGAGTGGTAAGTCTTATAATCCACTGAATAATCTTGACTCATCGATTGTTGGGATGAGACCATATGAACCTCCATCGGATATTGGAGTACAATATGCACCATCTGATGATTTGAAGTCTACACTCCAAGATTCAAGTGGGTCATTCGGTACAAAACCTAATAACCCATATAAAAAGGGGTTCAGCAAGGGCCAAGAGCAATCTGAAAGGTTCAAACAACAACTAAATCATATTTTTGAAACTTATATAAAGCCCCTCTTGGAGCAACGTCAAAAGCATCAACTGCTGTTGTCTTTGAATGTTGATGATGAAGACAATACAATCAAATTCAAGACTGATTTGGTGCCTATTCTAGCATTTTTGGAACATAAAGTTGAAGGATATTCTGAGCTTTCAAATAAAACAGGGTTAATGTCAGCTATATATCATAAGTATTCTTCAACATGGAAAGATACATGTTCCCTCCTAGAATCAAAAGAGAGATCCCTTCAGAATAGTATGATTGGTAAAAAACAAGATATCGAAGCAGAGTTTGGTAAGATTTTAGTTAGTTCATTGGATGATCTTTTGATTGCTTTAGACCATGCTGCAAATATCACTCATGGAACCGATTCTCCCTTGTTTGAATTGATAGAAAACGAGGCATATGCGTTGTTCAGTGCCCTTAAAATGATGCCCCATTCATTTTCAGATATAAGAAGTGAATACAAGGCTAAATTCTTGGAGAGGGGAGCCTTCAGTAAGTCAAAGAGGTCTGTTTCTAATCAAACACCTACTAATCAATCAAATGCTTCATTTTCAAGTTCTGAATATTTATACAATGTCAGCTCCAAAGCTATTGAACATAAAGTGATTCAAGATGTGCCAAAGCCAAAAGAACCTGAGCGGAAGACCAGTAGTCGTTCGTTGAATAGCAAGCTGGTCAAAGGGGAGTAGAAGTGATGCTTTTGGTCAAAATATATACATGTATTATTATATGCTAATGTTCTATAGTTTATTTTCTTCTTCGCTGGATGAATATACCTGAACCCTTCTTCTTCATTACTTTAGGAGGCAATACGCCTGATTTTGAAGGCCGGTGGCCAGAGTTCGGCACATCTGATGGTTTAACTTCCGTTGATTTAGGTCCAGTACTTGCATTGACACCGGAATTTACAGGTTTATCGTACTCCTGGCCACCATTTATGTTTCGATCACTGCCAATTGGTTTGTTTGGCAAGCTTGATGTACTTGTAGAACTCGCCTCTTTAGATGCATTGTCGGTGTTGGCCAAAGGTTTGGAAGGAATCAGGCTGCTTTGATCCTTGTTGGCTTTAGAGCCATCCCCATTGCTAGGACTAGGAGCTACTTTAAGTTTCTTACTTGAAGTTCCGTCCAATGGTCTCTTATTTGAAGTTCCATCTTCCAATGGTCTCTTATTTGCCAATGGACTGTTACTCGTTCTGAATCTCTTTGCACTATCTAAGAACGATGGATAAGCGTCCCCAAAGAATCCTCTGGTCTGAGAGTCTTGAATAAGCTTGGACCAATTGTTATTTCTTGATAATGAATTTGAATTACCCAAGATCCAAAGGGTTGATTTGGCACGGGTAAGAGCCACATTCATACGACGTACATCACTTAAAAACCCAACACCACCCGACTCGTTTGCTCTAACACACGACATGATGATTATATCTTTTTCCTGACCTTGGAACCCATCCACAGTATTGAAATCAATTTCATTTTGGATGAGAGCACCAAATTTGTTGATGAAGGTTTGCTTCAACACCGAAATTTGCTCCTTGTACGGGGAAATAATCCCAATCAGACCTTTGAATTGGTTCTCCGGAATGATTTTTATCAATTCTTCAACCAACTCCAAGGCCACCCTTGCTTCAGATCTATTGAAAAGTGACTTGGATCTTTCGTTTTGCTGATGCTTACTGACAATGTTGAAAAACCTATATGGTGATAATGGTTCCACCGAATGCCAGGATCTTGTGTTCTTATCACGCATATCTGGACCATCCTTCAACTTCCCATTATAGAAGTTTTCACTAGGAAAGGATGATATTTCAGGGTGCATACGGTATTGAACATCTAACAAATACACCGAGTCTGGGTTCTCTTTCTGCATTCTGACGAACAAGCTTTGATCATAGGAGAAGCTTGCTGCCGTTTGTGATATAACGGTTGGAGGTAGTTGGTTAGGATCACCAACCATAATACACTGTTGACATCCATAACGAAGCGGGATAATGGCAGACAATTCTACACACTGACACGCTTCATCAATGACCACCTTATTGAAGGTCATGTGCAAACTCGTCAAAAAGTCATGAGCTGAACCGGACAAGGTTGAACAAATAATTTGAGCTTCATTCAAGATCTTTTGCTGAACTTGTCTTCTTTGGATCTCTTTTGTACGGTAAGCGATCGACTCCTTCTCCCTCTCTAGGTCCAACTTCTGGGACACGTCGTGCCTCTTTCTGTTGATTTCTCGTATTTTAATGTCTAATTCTTCCAACTCCTTACCAGAGATTGTACTGTCCTTCTTTTTCTCTAATAATTGATTCTTTTCTCCTGTAAGCTTGGAATGGTCAGCCTTTAATGCTCCTATAAGCGAAGCTTCCTTATCTGTGGAGACCAACTGCTTATCGACAAGTTCCTCTAAAGTATAATCTCTCACAGCAGAATTGACAGCATCACTACGACCAAGACGAACGACTCGTGGAGTCACAATTTCTCCGTCTGAGTTTAAAACCCCATCTTTAATTCTTAAAACCAACTCATCGACGGCTGCATTACTCGGAGCACAAACAAGAATCTTACTTTCAGACGGTTTCTTTCCTTTTTTGCTATCGTCAGTGATAATCTCCCCAGGTCTTCTCACCTCCTGTAAATTGTACCCAATAATACCAAGGATGGTCTTTGTCTTACCGGTACCTGGGGGACCTTGAATTAACGAGAATCCTTTGGCATTCTGAGTGCCTAGAATGGCATTGGCTTGTGAAGGATTGACTTTGTAGAGACCGATAGCTTTATCGATGTCTGTTTTGTCAATTTTAGTAGGCACAGCAGGTCTGGATTTCAAAATGTCATCACAAAGATCGTAATAGCTTAACCCTTTCAATGAACTGTATTCTCTTTCAATTGTTACCATTGGCATGACTTTCATGGCTGATAATGTTGATCCTGGTGTGACCTTGTTTAGCATTGGGCCACTAGACGCAACTCGAAGTCTAACATCTGCCACTTCTGCATTTACAGATTTAATGTCTCTAATTTTGGCCAAGCATGTAATTGTAGTTGGGGCCTTGAAGTGTTCCACCAAACCTTCTCTGCCCCCTTCATGTGAATCAGGAGCACACAACACCAACAAATCAGACTCGGTCAACTTTATCTGCTTTATAGTTGACTTTTTCATTGTACAATTCAAGTCAAAGAACCCATCCGTAGAGTATCTCGTACCGATGTAGAACTCAAACGGCACTTCTTGTCCTCTTGTCTTCGCCGATTGAATCTGGGCCCAGCATTCGAGAAAGAATAATGGCTCGACACTTTTAACATATTCATTGACGTTGTTGTATGATATTTTCATGGAATTGGGTTGCATGAGGTCACTTTTAGGGAATTCGGTTTTATTGTAATTCCACTTCAATAGGTTAGCATATAAACCTTTTAAGCTGACATTAAGACGGGCTTGCATTCTCTCTTGCTCTAGCTGTTTTCTATCAACCGTTTTCTGTGTGGCCATCTTCGTAACTGGACGTCCATTAAAGTCAATCTCCACAACCTTGGTCTTACCCTTTCCTTTGTTAACGAACAAGTCAGACGTATCTACGTCATTTTCTTCGTCGTCAGAACTGTCTGAATCGTTTGGCCGTCTTACATTGTGCCTGAACACGGACGATTGTGCTTTCTTTGAGTTGAAACCTGCTGGTCTGGCTTCAGCAGGAGCAGCAACAGGAGCCTTTTGGGGCAATCTCTTGTTTTTAAGTTGGCCTCTAATAAGATCTAGATTGGAAACCTTTTCTTTCTTAGGCTCTGGTACTACTGGGGGTGACTTCGATATTCTGCCGAACTTGGTGATATCCAGTTGTCTCATGATCTTGGTTGATGGTTCGGGGGTACTATCTTCCAGATTGGTCTTGTTTTGGACCAATGCAAGCTCTTCTAATACGTCATTGACCAAATCGTTATCAAACTCTCTGGCCCTAGCGATTATTAACGTCCTTTGTTGTTCGGTTAATTTATTGTTAAACTTCTTTGCTTTAGAACCATATTTCACCATCAGTTGAAGAAGGTTACTATCAACAATAAGGCTGTTCTCTTTTGCTAGATCAAATCCTTTGAAAACAAGTTCCAAACACGAATTCAATAGAGCAATATCCCCAAGCCTTAACCAGGCTAGAATACTGCTGAATACAGCCATCACTTGAGTTGAAAGTTGAACCTTAGCGTTTGGAATGTCTACGAAATCGACTATCACCCGGTACGAATCCAATAACAAATGGCTTAGATCAAGGGTGTCTCTAGTAAATTCAACCAAAATCTCCGAATGGTACATTACAGCCCATTGGAAGGTTTTCTTGTAAATCATCACCAAGAATTTCCAACAGTACTCCCACAAATCAAGAATAAGACTCTTGTCCAAGTGGCCATTGATCGTGGTGGAATTTGACAGGATAATCCCCGTTGCAGGCTCGGTGAGGCCCTTGATAATGTCCATAATAAGTCTTACCGTCCTTGGGCAAGGCTCGAATGCCTCCAAGAAGGTCAATTTCTTAATACCACTGACAATCCCGGCCAACGAGTTTGAAAAGTGGTTCAACAAAAGCTTCTGAATACTTTCAAACCTTCCCTCGACATCATATGCTTGGTATATAATATCCAAAGCGGTCTGGGAAAGCGATTTGGAGAAAAGACAAGACCAAAACCCCGACAGGGCCAGGGTGTTCTGAAAGATGGCAGAAATCTGTTGTGGTTCAAGCATACTGATTCTTTCCAATATAACACCAAGGGATCGATTCATGCTGTTGACTTGCTCGTTGTGTCTTTTCTTGATATCTTTAGCAACCTTGTCGTTTTCTTCAGTCTTTTTAGGAATAAACTCAACGATATCACAAACACCTTGGAAACTCTCCAAGATTACCAGAAAAAAGGAGTTATCTGAAAAATCTACTTTGATGATAGCGGACCATAGCAGGGGGAAATAATCAAAGATTTTGGGTCTTGTTCCTCTTTCCAAATGTAAACTATTTGCACCTAGAATCAGCAAATCAAAGTACAACGACAAACTGGCGATACCAAGGACTTGGATTCTGTCCTCCATGGCTCCTGAGTTTATGTCTTGAACAACAACGGTTGAATAATTGTCTATCACAGACCTCAAATCTCGTTTATTGATTATCTCCATTTCCAACCCTTTCCCTTCCAATAATTTCTTATCAAAGCTGTTGGTTAGGATATCATATATGGGTGTGAGTCTAGGTGTCACTTTAGTTGGATCAGAAGCCAAAGAAAAGAAATAATTCGAAACACGTACTGCCGAAGTCACTTTGGCCGTACCATTCAACGAGTTGCAAAACGGAGTCACCCAGTTAAGTAGATGTGATGCAATATTTTGGTCCTTGGTGAACAAATATAAGTTCAAGTTATGGTTACCTAATATCATATCCAAATAACTGATGTAAGTAGACGTAGTGAAAGCCCATATCTTTTCTTTATAGTTCCCAAGGATGTCATGGAAAAACTCTAAAGCGTAAGGCAAAGGTAATGCTATAGATGCCTTCAAATGGTTGTTGAATAGCGTCATAAGGTCAAAATACCTTATATTATCGTGCTGAGCTACAACCTCCATGTCATTGGGTGAGTTGAAATGAGTCAAGAACTTGTCTTTGAATGCACCCACCAAAAGAACACAGTTCTTCCAGAATAGAGAACAAAAGCTCTCGTTGTAGTACTTGGGGTTCTGGACATTGAAGTAATAGACAGAAAACTCATCCACAAGCGGTCTGCAACCAGAAACCTCAAGTCTCCAACCAGAAACCTCAAGTCCCCAACTATCAATGCTTTCTAACCGTTTCACTTTCTTTATAGCCCAGTCTCTCAAGAATTGGTCGTCGCCAAACATTAGGTACACCAAGCAAGGACAACCCCGCTTTATATCAAGCGTGAACGCTTTCTTTGCTTCGGCAGCTACGATTTTCTTGAATTCTGCTTTGATCTTATCACTCCTCTTCAATATGTTGGGGTCTTCCAAGCACATCATAGCATAATTTATGACCTCCACAGTATTACCCAAGTCCAACTCGTCGACCGAAAACTTGTCCTGGATCAAATCGATCTCCCAATCCACCATACTATCTATCACTTGCCGGACTCTGCCAACAGGAATCTTCCTATCCACTGCAAACGTATGGTATAGATTGGATTTGCCGTTGTTGAAGCCAGCTGCACAGTCATTGCACTGGGTTATGCATGACGCAATGATTGGTCTTGTCCACCCTGTACTCTTCTGGTTGGGTATAGAAAAGAGGATTAATATATGAGATGCAACGGGATAAATGTATGGATCACAAAACCAGTGCCGGTCACTCTTGTCCTTGAGGTACTCGAGGCATTTTCTCATAACGATCTCCTGCGTTTGGTTCAGCCCGGACGCCAGCAATGACAGCTTGATGAGGGCATTTAGCTCGTCAAACTCCACGGGTCTGACGGCCAATCTGTCCAATAAAGGCGTCTTCATCTGATGCTAATCGACTGTAAAAATTTTAGAGTTCTGACGCGCTGAGTCGTTAGCGCAGAGTTTAGTGAGCGCTGTGCATTCAGGCCTATAAAAGGGTGATGTCGATATCCAATATCTTAGCAGCCTCGATCCAATCTTCGCCCGTTTCCCAACATCGTGTCATAATATGAAGACTCTTGAGAGCACTAACGTTACCCATTTCAGATAGTTTTGAAAACCTGAACTTGAATAGGTCTCTCATATGACTGTCAAGCGTTTCGCAGCCAGCACAAAATAGACAGAAGATGGTACAGATTTCAGCAGACGACTCGGGCTCGATATTCTCTTCTAGTTGTTTGCCAATTCCATTGGCCAATTCTTGGATCAAAGGCGAAGCTCGTGGTATCAAAAGAACTCTTCTGTAAAGGTTTAATAGTCCCATTTCGTAGAAAAATTTGTTGGTGCAACGCAACACTCGATCCTGCTTGATCAATGATTTGAATCGTTTATTCTTCTTGGACATCTCGCCTGGCGTACCTTCACTCTTCTGAGTATAATGATTCATTTTGTCGAGTCGCTCTTGCCTTCTTGCTTCCCCGTGGTCGTATGTGGCTGTGAAACTGCTTTTGACCTCCAATGCTTTGCCTATAATGTCGATTGGTAAAGTACTCTTGTCACAGTTCTCGGTTTCCAAATAATGGTTGGTCTTTCTGATCAACATAACGATGTCAGTTAAGTGAGGCAAAAATTTGACATCAAAACCTAAGATATAATCAATATCTCTCTTAGGGTCCGAGCCACCCATTGCAACATCAAAAGAATTCACACTAGTTACAGACTCTCCTGGTGCGTACTGGTTATTATTATCTTCTTGTTTCAAATAAAAGTGGGAGTTTTGGGTGGCAGAAAGAGCCCCAATCACATCGACATACACAAACCATCTCATTAAGAAAAATGCAATATCACTTTCACTTCCCACCATTGAACTTGAATTCTTCGATGAATTTGAGTCGGGCGAATCCTTGGATGTATCTTCTTCATTTTCCATTATGGGAAGCTTAAGTTTCCTAGCTTTAATGATTTGACGAGCCCCCAAAGTATGAGCCCTATGTCTTTCAAAGTTATTGGCACTAAGAACTTCGTAGCATGATAATAATAATACGGTGGCCAAAGTCCCATCAGAAGTGGCTTCTTCTTTATCTTTCAACATTTTCAAAAGCATATTACAAGATCGTGCCACCAATTGTTCGACAATCTCGGTGGGAGCTGAATTTCTTGTAATCAGAGCCATCGAAGTGGCCGCAAAGGCTAATATTGTTGTTAATATTGCAGGATATTCCATTGCCATTCTAGGTAAAAGAACTTTGAAAGGATTTTCTTTGTAAAGATGGGATGGTGCTGGAACCAAGTTATCGGCTGCAACATTTACCCAGAAATGCATTAATTGTCTGTAATAAGGAACTTGGTTCAATAGTTCCGGCAATGGAGTTAGCAGGGGAGGAATAGAATCCATTGAGTACATTATATTTGGTGTCAATGCAGAAGAAGGACTGTTATCATAGTCTAGTGGAATGGAATTGTTATATTCATCTTCATCTTCGTCGTCTTCATCGTTGAGCACCTCCTTGATCCTAGTGTTTGAACCTCGTACAAATGTAGAAAAGTCACGAAAAGATGAAACCAAATCTTGAGCAAATGGGGTATTAGCAGCTGCTGATATATACGCTTCACTTTTAGCTAAATCAGCCGAGTAATTGTTAAGAAATTCATCATCCAACTGGGACCCTCCATAAAATTTATTTAAATCTGGAGAAAGAACACTTCCTAAAGAAAAATTGGGTGAAGGTTCAACGAATCCAGGGCTCTTTTTATCATCTAGATTTGAAGTAAGAAATCGACTGAAGATTTCGGAATTTTGTAGACTGAATTGGTGGCCCCCATCAGCAACTTTTTCAAGGGCATTTGATAAGCTTTCGATACCATTTGAAAGATCTGGAATATTATTAAGAAACGAAGCCAAAGAATCTAGGTTGCTTCTTTTAAGACTTTCCCCTTCAGGTGTGGGAGGGCCATCGTTCAATTTGGTTCCTTGGAAATCATTATGCAGAGTACTAAATTCCTGGAGTGGGCTTAGTATTGAAACCCCCTGTGGCGTGCTAAAGGGAGGAGGCGATGCCATGTTGTTCAAAGGTGTAGTACCAGCACCACCAGCACCTTCAACAGGGAACTCGCTATTAGTCGATACAAAGTCTGATAACTTCGGGGAGCTCATAAACAACGCTTCATTCTTGTGTTCTATTTTTATTTCAGGGGTTCCACTCACAGCCCTTACATTTGAAGTGGTTGTTTGAGCCAGGTACAGTGGTGTCAAAGGGGTAAACCCATCTGTGGCATTGAATTTATTCGTTAGCGCCTTGGCTTGGTTCACAAATTGTAAAGCGCTAGAAGGTTTCTTCTTCTTGCTAGGCTTGGTGCCATCTGAGTCGACGTTTTGATAGGTGTTCTTCCGTTTAGATGCATCTTTATACGGTCTACCGCCCCAGGTTAACTTTATAGAATAATCACAATCTTTCCCCGTTTTTATGCAATACGAGCACTTTGGTTTGGTTTCATCACACTTGATTTTCAATCTTTTGCAGTTGTGACACCCTTTCCGTGACCTCTTTATGGAGCCGGTGCCAAAGCTTGAGTTTCCATTCTCTGCCACCATTTTCAGCTGTCCTAGGGAGTAATATGGAAAAGCTCTGATGGGTGCCAGGTTCCGCAGATTTATGGGTTTCTGCACACTTCCCCAGAGTAGGAACGGTAGTAAGAAGGAAGAACGGTAGTAAGAAGGAAGAATGGTAGTAATAATGGTACCAGAGAAGAACGGTAGCAAGAACGTAGAAAGTACATGGCTCTATACATCAATAGTCTTGTTTGCCTCAATAGTCTTGTTTGGCTCAATAGTCTTGTTTGCCTCAATAGTCTTTGTTTGCCTGTTCTTTGGCCAACAACCCACCTTGCAACTTTTCAGTCTCTCTTTCGGTGAATTTACGCCCATATAACAACCTTAAGAATTTTTCATATAATTTGAAGGCATATCCAGCAAGGATCAATAGCCCACCCAAAATAGTTCCTAATCTTGCAACAAACTGAATAAATGGTAATCTTCTTTCTTGAATCACTAACTTGATAGGCTCAAAGTCGTATTTGAAGTAAATCCCTGGTACCAGTTCTGGACGACCTCTGGAGGTGGTTTTATAAACCCTATGCTGCTCAGTAAGCGAGTATTGATTTGTATCTATGAGTATCCCCAATTTTTGATAAGTGGTTGGAACAACTTTGGAATAGTATTTGTATGCTTGTAAATGCTCATGGGTAACTTTCCCCGTAAAATCCAACGGGTTGTTAATCAATGGATAGAAGTTCCCATAAGAAAACTCAGATATAACATGGGAAAAGTTCAACGATTCAGGTGGAACAAACAGACGGTCTCTATAACCCATTCCCTTTGCAGTTATATGGAAATCACCACTCACTTGATTGACCGGGATTGATCCAAATATATGACACGCTGGGGCTCCTTCGTTGAATCTCTTTCCTTGGACACTGAATTCAGCCCTCAAGTTTTCTTGCATTACATGATCCAAGTCGGGTGTATCATGATCATCGTTCTCATTGTTGATCAGAAACATCCCTGGTACAAAGAAATGGATCCCTTCGAAATTCAACATTTCTCCCGCCAAGTACCGGTCGTCGGTGATGTCAACTACATTGGTATGGAGAAACTCACACGGCATGGCTACTAGCATGTCTATATTTATAAGCAAATCTGTTCGTATTTGATCATCCACTATGAATTGATGGTCAACGTATCCTCCTAAAAACCCCCCAATCTCGATCCATACTATCACAAGCGTGAAAAATCCCGTCAATATCGTGGACAACGCACCCCGGGCTGACCTCACGGTGTGCTCTGAGTCGACCTTGGGAAACGCATCAAACGTCCTGACCCTTGTGGTGAAGGCATCCATTGTATCAAGTCGGTTTACTGATTTTCTCGCTAGTTTTTGTTAGTCCAATTCAGCGGTATTTCTCGTTAGCGCATTTCTCATTAGAGCTCCAATTTTCGTTGGCGGTCTGAGATTCAAGAGTCTATGTATTGGTATAAATAAAAGCCTAAGTTATAGGACGTTTTGGTTCTCTTCCGTACCTAAAACACTCCCTATAAAGTCTCCTTCTTCTGAAAATGTAGTCCAGATCAGGAATTTCTTTGGTGTTGTCATATATCCACCCTTCAGTCTCGTTCTCTTTAATGTTAAAGATTGAATCGTTCATTAAAGACCTTGTAGTCAAAAAGTGCTTGGGGTCTTTGTCAATGATCCAGGCATTGGCAAAACTCATTTCAAACTTCCAGTCTTTAGGAGGGTGGACTTTGGAAAGATGATCTACTCCGACAGGTCTCTTGCCACTGGCCCTAATGTGGTTCTTTACATCGAACAATTTAACTGAGTAGTTGTAAAATTCATAACCGTCACCAGTGGGGGATCTGGCCTGCAATTCATAGACTTCTACGAGTCTTGTCTCTGGCTCATCATCAACAATTATATCGTTTCTTTGGAATGTGCTTTTAGGATCTTTCGCTTCTTTCGCTTCTTTCGCTGCTTCATCTTCGTTTGGCCGTGGAGGCAATTTGGGCTTGTTACTCTTCTTTGGTTTTATAGCAACAATGTACTTCTTAGTATTTGGATGACACAATAATATTATTGACCAGCCCGACTGAATAAAAATAAATCTCCATGGAATAAATTGGCCCAAGAATATAATTATCGAAGTCACAATTGTGACCCCATAGAAAATAAGGGTGGATAATTTTTCATCTTTAAACCCTGCAGTGTCATACCAAAAATCTTCTGCTTTATCCATACCTTTCAAAACATCGGTAGTTAGGTTTTGCAAATCTCTCATGTTCATTAAAAGATTCATTTGTGATTTGATACGTTTCCTGTGTTCCTTTTTCTCATCATGGGCTTCAACTTCTTCTGGGGTATTCAAAGAATTTGAAGCGGTTGGGGCTGTTCCAGTTGAAAACATTGTAGACGAGTCTGATGAAATAGAACTTACTGGTCTTAAAAAGTTGTCTTTTTCTTCTAATCTGTCCATGTAATCATCACTAATCATATCATCCACTATACTGGTACTTGAAGAGTCTGTCAAGAAATCCCACACAGATTGGCCTCGCTTCTTAACTTTAATCAATTCAGGGGTTTGCATTGGGTGACGATGTACATAGCCTGGAATAAGAACCCCCAACATCAAAAATATTAACGGGTAGGCCAACACAAGATGTGGCCATAAACAAACCGATGTATAAACAAATAAGCTGAATAAGGTCTTGGTAGGCTTTTTCCAAGTTATAATATGAATTACCCCATACTGAAGAGCAAAAAAGCCAGTCATCTTCGAACTCAACCTCTTAAAATTGGAACCCAAGATCCGGATTGAAAGACTTGGTTTATTTGTCCTATCTGTATCGCTGATTCTTTGTTCTAGCATTTCAGTATCAGGTGAACCATCATTCATTGTGTGTTTGACCATTTTCTCCAATAATCTATCCATGAAATGACTGCTTGACTTATTGCTATTTTCCTCCGCTGCTGACCCTGCCATCTCCTTCACCGCTTCGATCTCGGCGTCTGTATATTCAAGGTCGATATCTGATCCGCCATTACGGTTCAATTTATCAATCCCCATACTTAAAAATGCAGCTGCAGTTCCCGCTGCCAAACCTCGATTTTGGCCCGTATGTTCTTTGGCCAAGGAATTGGCCGACTCGTATGCCTTCGCAAGCAATTTGGTCGTATGGTCCTTATACTTAGAACTGGATCCTCGTAACAGACTCGACTCACTCATGTCCAATATAATAAACGTAGCTATAAAGGGGGATTCTTGTGATTTAGTGTGGAGTATGATTTTGCTATTTCCTCACATGAAAAATCTCGATCACCAAATCGCTTGCAGTCATTTTTGCTGGGAGTTTCGATGTAACGGACCCCTTGCGGTGCATTTCGCCCGCTGAACCAGAAGAAGGTTGAAGGTCTTACACTGACGTCTACGGTAATCTTGTGCTTTCGAGGCAAAAATGTGGTTTGGCTGTGGAAGTATATAATGGAGCGTATTGCTTCTGGCGACTTCCAAAAGCATTTGAACTAAAGATCCGCGGATTTAGCTCAGTTGGGAGAGCGTCAGACTGAAGTCGTTAGGCGAACAGTTAATCTGAAGGTCCTGTGTTCGATCCACAGAATTCGCATTTTTTTGCATTCTCAGTATTCGTTTTGTTTCAGCCGTTGGAGGCTTTAAATTCAAGACTCTAGTTCTATTGTTGAGTATATATATTACTACATGCTAAGAAAGGGATCGTTCAATAATTGAGTGGCGTCAGCTCTCTCATGAGGATCCCATTTGAATATGCTATTTAAAAACCTTACAAATAATGTAGATAGTTTCTTATCTTCATTGCAAGACCTTAATCTCAATCTTACTTCCAAATTCTTGGAGGATACCTTGAATACTTTCTTGGTCTGAGGGAACGAAGCGGTCTTTGGCATGTTACCTGCAGCTTGGATTCTCATGTTTAGAAACTGGATATTAATTTTACCTTCCATGTCAAATAAGGTATATAATAACGTCTTCTTGATTGATTTCTCGTCTGCTCCTCCAACCTGAAGAATATTAGAATTTTCGGATTTATTATTTAATTTATTGACTGATTTTTGTTCTCTAATGGATTTCAAAACGTTGGATCTTTGTTGTTGAATCAATTGGCTACTTGGACTACCAAATAATTCTAAAATATATCCCATTTGCTCCAATTCGTTTTTACCTGGTAATAATGCATCACCCGTGAATAGTTCTGCAATAATACAACCCATTGACCATATATCTATCATTTTATCATATTTGGCTCCAACTATAACTTCTGGGGCTCTATAAAACCTAGATTGAATATATGAGTATGATATTTCGTTGGTAAAACAGGATGTTCCAAAATCTACTATTTTGATTATCAAGGAACTTTCATCTATACTATCAACATCGAAATTAGGAGGCAATTTGATCATGATATTTTCTGGCTTGATATCACAATGTAAGATATTCTTGGAGTGAATATATTCCAATCCTATCAAAATCTTCTTGACAAAAATCTGAATCAAATTTAATGACAAGCCTTGGAATTTTATTATTTCTAATAATGAATATAAATTTATGGATAATGGCTCAGTGACAATACACATATGACCTCTGAAATGGAAATGATCGTAATATGTTAAAACTGGACAATCATTATAACCATATTCTTTGGTGTAAGGATCATCCAAGTTGGAATCTGCATTTGTATTACCGTTTAAATGTTTTAACATTTTTATTTCATACAACGCTTGTAGTGACCAATTCAAATCATTTTTAATGATTTTAATGGCTACAACTTTATGTGATTGGGTGGTGGGACTAGTGTATTTCTTATCAAGACATTTAACAACATTTCCGAACGATCCATTACCTAATACAGATTCAATTTGATATCGGAAGTTTATATGATCTTTAGGCACCACAACATAATTTCCTGAATGGTCATCAAATCCATAATTATTGCTATAACTTCTTATGTTGATTCTTCTAGGATTTTGTTCCGATGCATTAGGCACAAAATATATGTCTTTCCGTCTTAGTATTTCACCTCTTTCATAAACATCCAAGGAATTCAGATCAGTGGCATCTTCTTGATTAAAATCTGACGGAAATTTAGCATCGTTACCAAAAAAATCGGTTGCATTTGTATTCTCGAATAAATTTGGGTCTTCATCATGAATGATTTGAAATAAATCAACTAAATCATTCACTTTGACTATATTTTTTTCAAAATCAAGGGATCCTGAGTTTCTTCTGGAAGATGGTCTTGAATTGTCCAAAGAGTTGCTTGAAGTTCTTAATTTTGAATCGTTATATAACCTTGTATATACGTCCATTTTGGCAGATTCAGTGAAAGGTTGTGATACATGACGTTTTGAAGGAGAAATTTTAGGATCTTGTTTCATTCTAGACTTTTCATACTGTAAGTTCGTTATATCAGTGGGTCTATTAATATTGGAAAACACTCTTCTATTCTCTATAGGAGGATATCGAGTATCTGGCATCAATTTCGGATTATTTTTGGTAATAGGTGATAGGCTTGTGTTAAAAGGATTGGCTATTCTTCTCAGTGAGGAAGACGTTTCTCTCATGTATGACAATTCTGGATTGAATGGGGTTCCACCTACAGATCTTGGTTCATTATTTAGATGTGATGACAAGACCCTTTTATTGACCTTCTTAGCGGTCAGAAACGATCTTGACTGTGGGGGTGGGTTCTTGGATGGCGTTTCGTGCATTTTCAAGCTGCTTGCAAGGTTATGTGAGGAGCCAGACCTTGATATGTTTCTGGTTTCGGCTCTTTTGGATGTCGATAGATTCGGAAGCCTTGGTTTGGTTGTTTTAGATGTGTTTGGGGTGCCTTTCCTTAGGCTTCTAGGTTTGGTGTCTTCGTTTTGAATGTCAATGGTAGAAAACCTATCTTCAAAGTTGGGGGGAAGATTGAGATTGGTCGTCGGCATCGCTAGATGCTCCAATACGGTTACTATTTATGCTTTGCAACCTTTGGTACCGTGTTAGCCGCTGTTCTCTTTGATACCGCTGTTTAACCGTGTTAGCAAAATGTTTGTGTTAATTTCAAGCCTGAGAACTGTTGACGATTCTGTTTGTGCACGAAATGGAAGTCGATTTGGCGTGTTAGTGGAACAACAGTAAAGCAGAGGCTAATGAAGTTGAAACTATACACCCAAGACACCCAGAGCTTGAAGACGACGCTTTCATTGATCAGTCAGCAGAGAAAGCATGTTATTCTCCGATTCACGCCAGAGTTATTGTACGTGATTCTGATCAGTGATGCATCGATAGCGCAAGAGCCTCAAATATGGTGTAAACTAAAGATGAAGTCGATATTTGAACAAATTGAAGTCCAAAGTATTCAAAACAATACGATTCTGATTGAAGTCAACGTCGATTTATTGGTTCAGGCCTTAAAACATTTTGAAAAAGCCAACAGTGAAGGTATAAACATACGGCTTCAAAAGAAAGACTTGTCGGGAGCTGATTCAAATCAAGAGACCGGGAGAAATGCTTCATTGGCGTTATTTTATTCTCATATAAACATCGACTCGAACGCCGTGAATCATACGTTTAAAATCCCGGCCAAGATCCTAAAGAGTAATCATCAATCGCTATTTTTAAAGGAGCCAGAATTGAAAAATGTGGATCTATTCATAAATTTGCCAAATGCTTTTGTTTCTACTTATAAAAGATTGGACAAATTTAGAAAGAATTCTGATAACGATATTGTCACTATCAAAGCCAGCAGAAGACGTGGGGGGTTTTTAGGGTTTGTGTTGGAAGAAGAGGGAAAGTTTAAGGTCACCATCAGTTGGAATGAGCTGCTTGATATAAGAAAGTTGACTTCCAATGACCAAACGGATTCAATCATGCAAACTGCGTTCAATGTACCATCAAACGTCAATGATTCAATCGATGATAACGATGAGTCTGAAGATAAACAGATCTCTGTGAAGTTGAGAGACTGGAAAATGGCTTCGAAGTTGGTGGCTCAGTGTAAAACCATAATTTTGTTGCTTTCTGATAATGAAGGGTGCGTTCTACACTGTTTGTTGGAAGATTCTGACGATGTGGAGGTGATCTTTTATATTAATGCCATTAGAGTGAGAAGCCAGTACGAGTAAATACACGCTGCTTCCCTGATTCCTTCCTCTGCTTCCCTTCGATTCCCTCCTCTGCTTCCCTTCCTTCGTCTCCATCGTCTCCATCGCTCGTTCCACCGCCCATCAATGATTCAGTGAGAAATGACTCAGAAAACGAAAATTTGTTAGTTAGTTTTTCAGTTTCAGCCATATTTCAACGAATAACATCGAAAAGATGAGTGCAGAAAGAACATTGGGTCGTAAACAGCCACATTACTTTGGTGCTGGACCAGCCTTGTTGCCAGCCGACGTCTTGCAAGAAGCAGCATATGATTTGGTTTCATATAACGATGAAAATTTGGGAATCGGTGAAATTTCTCACCGTTCAAAGCCAGCGGTTAAGGTAATTGATGATACCAAAAGCAACTTGGTTAAATTGTTGGATATTCCAGACACCCATGAAGTATTTTTCTTACAGGGTGGAGGGACCTCTGGGTTTTCATCCATTGCGTATAACTTGATGGCCCATTACGCTACTAAGAATAATGGTAAAAAGGGAAAGGCTGCTTATGCAATCACTGGTACTTGGTCTAAAAAGGGATACGAAGAAGCGGTTAGATTGGGGTTTGATGCTGAAGTAGTGGTTGATACTAAGGAACAAAAATTCGGTGATATTCCTCCTTACTCACAATGGAAACCGATAGATAAACAGAATACCGCATATTTATACATTACTGATAATGAAACTGTCAATGGTACTGAATTTAAAGATATTCCGACCGAAGATTACCTCCCACAAGGCGTTGAGTTGGTTGCTGATATGTCCTCAAACATCCTTTCTAAAAAAGTTGATGTTTCCAAATATGGTTTAATTATGGCTGGAGCTCAAAAGAACATTGGACTTGCAGGTTTGACCATCTATATAATCAAAAAGTCGTTATTAGAACTCGCTTCTGACAAACAATTGATCTCATGGGGCATCCCTGTGGCTCCAATCGCCTTCCACTTCCCAACTGCTGTTAAAAACAACTCAACTTATAATACGATTCCTATTTTCACTTGCCATATCTTAAAGTTGGTCACCGACAAGCTCTTGGCTGATGGCGGTATCGAGAACATTCAAGCCATTAATGAAACAAAGGCCAAGATCTTATACGACTCTTTGACCAAGCACCCTTCGATCTATCAATTGGCTGTCAAAACCCCTGATGTTAGATCAAATATGAATGTTGTTTTCACTTTGGCAAGCCCTGACTTGGAATCAAAGTTCCTTGAAGGTGCCGCTGCCAAAGATCTTCTTGGTTTAAAGGGCCACAGATCGGTTGGCGGTATTAGGGCTTCTATCTACAACGCCGTCTCGTTGCAAACGGTCCAAATACTCGTGGATTTTGTCAATGAATTCGCCAGCAATCACTCTTAATATAGATCCGTCTTTTTTTGCAGCTCTCAATTTCTATGAAAATTTTTTAGTCGCCAGATCGTAAGCTCAAAGTGTATGTTTGTTCGGCCTTGGAGGTTCAGTTCCTCACTTCGAAGGAGATTCACAACGGGCCAGCCATTGTACGATGCCCAAGCGGTCATTACGCAAGACAAAAAGATCTCGCTTGACAGAGACAACTATATAAAGAAGGTGCAAGAGCGTATATCCAAAGTCCCCATTGAAAACTATCGGAACTTTAGCGTTGTAGCTCATGTTGACCATGGTAAGTCGACCCTTTCCGACCGGTTCCTCGAGATCACAGGCGTCATTCAGCCAGGGACAAACA
Organism: Yamadazyma kitorensis; assembly: GCA_030572015.1. Lineage (NCBI taxonomy): Eukaryota > Fungi > Ascomycota > Pichiomycetes > Serinales > Debaryomycetaceae > Yamadazyma > Yamadazyma kitorensis. The sequence goes on along the minus strand of JAJLZC010000002.1, from coordinate 5,485 downwards.
AGCAGGTGTTGGACAAGCTAGACGTAGAAAGAGAAAGAGGTATAACGATCAAGGCCCAAACTTGCAGTATGTTTTATCAAGATCCTGTCACAAAGGAAGACTATTTGTTACATTTGGTTGATACTCCTGGACATGTTGATTTCAGGGCCGAAGTGTCAAGATCCTATGCTTCATGTGGGGGCGCTTTGCTTTTGGTAGACGCTTCACAAGGTGTACAAGCCCAAACCGTTGCAAACTTCTTTTTGGCGTATAGTATGGGATTGAAACTTATCCCCATAATCAATAAAATTGATTTGGATGCTGCTGATATCCCAAGAGCCATTGAACAAGTGGAATCGACGTTTGAATTGCCGGCTGAAGATTGCATTCCGGTTAGTGGTAAAACCGGACTAAACGTTGAATCCATCTTACCTCGTATTATTAGTGACATCCCGGCTCCCACTGGGGATATAAATAAGCCTTTAAGAGCGTTGTTGGTGGATTCGTGGCATGATCCTTACGTAGGAGTAGTGCTTTTGATCCATGTTGTTGATGGGGTTATGAAAAAGAATATGAAGCTACTTTCGGCACACACTGAAAAACGATATGACATTAAAGAAGTGGGGATCATGTTTCCAAACAAGCTTCCAATGGACTCCTTGAGTGCTGGACAAGTAGGATATGTTATTCCGGGGATGAGGAACCCCAGGGAAGCCAAAATTGGTGATACTTTTTTCCAAGTGGGTAAGCATGATGGATTGGAACCATTACCAGGCTTTGAAGAGTTAAAACCAATGGTTTTCATGGGAGCGTTCCCGGCAGATGGATCTGAATTCAAAGCCATGAATGATGATATAGAGAATTTGGTGTTAAACGATAGGTCAGTGACTTTAGAAAAGGAAACGTCCGGGGCCTTAGGATTAGGTTGGAGATTGGGGTTTTTAGGTTCATTGCATGCCAGTGTGTTTCAAGAAAGATTGGAAAAAGAATACGGATCAAAGATCATTTTAACTTCTCCAACAGTACCTTATAAGATTGTATATCGAGATGGAACTGAAGAGGTTATTACAAATCCTGATCAATTTCCAACTTTCAATCAAAATATTGAAAAAATCATGGAACCTTTTGTGGAAGCCATTATGACCATACCTGAAGAGTATGTTGGGGTTGTGATGTCATTGTGTGAAAATAACAGAGGTGAACAAAAAGAATTGGAATATCTAACGACAGGTCAAGTCTTATTGAAATATGAAATCCCTTTGGCTCAATTGGTTGAAGATTTCTTCGGTAAACTTAAAGGTAGCACTAAAGGTTATGCAACATTAGATTATGAAGATACTGGGTACAGAAAATCAGACGTTGTTAAAATGGAATTGTGTGTGAATGGAGAACCCCAAGATGCATTAACTCAAATTATGCATAGATCCCAAGTCCAAACTAAGGGCAGATCAAGCGTGGATAGATTTAAGAAGTTCCTTCGTTCACAATTGTTTGAAGTTGCAGTCCAAGCCAAAGTGAATAATAAAGTCATTGCAAGAGAAACCATAAAGGCCAGAAGGAAAGATGTAACTCAAAAACTTCACGCTGCTGATATCTCAAGAAGAAAGAAGTTATTAGAAAGGCAAAAAGAAGGTAAAAAACAGATGAAGGCTACTGGTAGAGTCTCTATCGATCATAATACGTTCCAAGAATTCTTAAGAAAGAGCAGTTAGAACAAAATATCTTGTAAATATTAATGTACAGAATAAATGGTAGCTCTATTTCTCTTGTGTCTAGCTTAAGAATTTTTGATAGATGATATTGTCAGTTTCATCAACAAATCTATAGCCTAAAGTCTTTAGGAACGCTTGGAAATCCTCTTCGGTGGTTTCTTCTGGTGTGACAATCCCACACAAAACCTTACCCACGTCGTTACCATGGTTTCTATAATTGAATAGGGTTATGTCCCAGTCAGGCTTCAAGGTGTTTAAGAACTTAGTCAAAGCTCCTGGTCTTTCAGGAAATTCAAATTGATAGACTCTCTCTCTAACAATCTTGTTCGGTTTCAGACGAGTGAAGCTTCCACCTATCAAATAACGACCATGGCCCTTTGCAATTTCATTATTTGAAATATCTTCAACCTCATACCCAAATTCTTCACTTCTCATGGTTTCAATGATTTCTGCTAAGTCTTTTTCTCTATTATTAACGTTAAAACTGACAAAAATATTGGCAGGATCACTATTATTGTATCTGTAACAGAATTCGGTAATAGCTCTTGGATTAATGACCGATTGTAACTTGGAAAATTCCCCTGGTCTTTCGGGGATACTAACAACAAGGGATGCTTCTTTACCTTCACCCAAAACCGCTCTTTCACTGACAAACCTCAATCTGTCAAAGTTCATGTTAGCTCCACTAAGGATGGGGACATAAGATTTTTGGCTGTGGTCAATTGAAGGGTTGTCATGAATATATTTCTTTAACCCTGCAACTGACAACGCTCCTGATGGCTCAACAATCAGCCTTGTATCTTCGAAAATATCTTTTATGGCTGCACACAATTCATCAGTCAGAACCAATACAACTTCATCCACCAAATCTTTACAAACTCTCCAAGTTTCTTCACCAAGTACTTTGACGGCAGTACCATCAGCGAAAACACCCACCAGGCTTAAAGTTTGATTATCTTTTGATATTTGAGACTGGTAAAGAGCATTAGCATCATAAGTTTCAACCCCGATGATTTTAACATGAGGAGCTATTTTCTTCAAATAAGATGCAACTCCGGCAATTAAACCACCACCACCAACTGGGATGAAAACCGCATCCAATTTATCCAATCTTATCTGTCTAGTAAGCTCCAACGCAATGGTCCCTTGGCCGGCAATTACATAAGGATGATTGAAAGGCGGGATATTAGTCAAATTATTCAAAATGCTTAGTCTCTCACATTCGTTCTTAGCCGAATCGAAATCTTCACCGTATAACACAACTTGAGATCCTAATCTTGCAACATTTTTATACTTGATTGAAGGGGTTGCAGTTGGCATCACTATGGTAGAAGGAATATTCAACTTGTTTGCAGAAAATGCCACTCCCTGCGCATGATTACCTGCTGAACAAGCGATAACACCATCTAACTTGAACTTTGGATTAGAATGTAAGTTAGCTATCATGTTATAAGCACCACGTAACTTGAAGGAAAACACCGGAAGCAAGTCTTCTCTCTTTAAATGGACTTTGGTGTTCAACTTCTGTGACAAGTTCACAGCATAAGTAAGCGGTGACCCTGCTTCATCCACCACATCATAGACTCTTGACGTCAAGATAAGCTTAACATAATCCGGATTGCCTTCAGAGTCAAAGTCTGTGTCGTGCAATTCCGGATATTTCTCTAGCCCATGCTTAACTTTAGCGGAAAGGCATCTTCTAGCCAACCCTGGCTTTATCAAGGGCCTTATTAAAGGTCTTCCTAAAGGCTTTGTGAACCCAAATACCTTGTTCATAGTTTGACTCATTCTCTAATTTTTCAGTTTTTCCTTCTGTTTGATCCACACTTTGAGAGAAAAACAAAGTTCGAGTCATCATTCCACCATAAAAGAGTCAATTTGTATGGCCGCTTGACAGCTTAGAATATCCGTCTAGGGGAACATACTTGAATGGTTCCGGCTTGTGTTGGCACTAAAATATGCAGACGTCTTTATCACTTGTAGATATGTTTGTAGGAGCCGTAATTTTACCCAAAGGTTTTCGTTACAGGTTTACGGCTGATTTCTAAACAGAAGTTATAAGAAACCCACGAAGCCAAGACTTAAACAAGGGTCTTACGTACTCAAGCAGAAACGACACCACTCAAATGACCTGTGGATTATATAAATGTAACAATTCCATTCTGTTCCATTAGACTTTCCTAAAGTGAGGTTGCAAGAATTTCCATAATGAGTTCGATTATGCAAGTTGGCTGCAAATAAACCTGAAGAGTGAAAATTAATGATAACGGTCTAAACACCCAAACAAAATAGAGAGGATATGCTTGAGTTTCCCTTACGATATGCTAACTTGTGAGAAATATATACTTATATAAATATACTGTTGATACACCTAGTAGCAAGACTGTTCCACTTAGTAGTTATATCATTGATGACAAAAAATACGTTTGTGTCAGCTTCTCAAAGACTAGAGAGTCCTGATTCTATATTTCTGTACAAAACCAGTAATACCACTCCATCTGAAGAGGATTTAGACTACATCAAATCCTTCAGCAAGATGCATAGGGGGTTGGGCACAATAGCTATGTTAAACAATCAAGATTCAAGTTCGGCTTGTGGAGTTCCATCTGAAGGGTTAAATTGGGATAATGATATCTATACTACAAGCCTTTCCCATTTCCCAATGGCAGAGACTTTGAAGAGTCCCACTTATTCCGCTAATGGGAATGTCATGTCTAATAATGTGTACTCAAATAAGCTTCAGTACTCTAAAGACTTCCCGGATCAAGGAGAATACTATGATATGACTAGAATATATCAAGATTTGAGTCATAATAATAATCCATATAGTATACTAGACCAAGATATCCCTTTTGAAGAGGACTTCCAACCTAAAGGTGAACCAGAGGAGTTCATTGAAGAATTCATTGAACCAAATGATCCAAATGACGTCGACTTTTCTGACATTGGGCTTTTAATATTGTGTGATGCCTTCAAAGGTCAACAAATTATAGGACAGTTGAACTTAAAAAAGGAATCCTACGCAAACGCAAAGTTGGTTCACCAACAGGTCTCCCAAACTGTTCAGAATGAATGGAACAAAGATAACTTTAATAATGACTATAATCCTAGAAAAAGAAGAAACCCAGGAAAAGACACTTTAGAATGGAAACCACTATCAATATTAACTGCTTATACTAATGTTAAAATCATAAATGAAAGAGATTTGGAGAATATCCCCAGAAGCTCATGCTTTGGGAAAATTAATATGAGAGTTAAAAGGGCTTGGGTCAGAGGTCCTAACAAAAAACCCAAATTGTTTAAAAGTCGTTCATAATTTTCATTTCACCTTTAATTTACTTTCAATTCTTGCTACCTTAATAATTTAATATTTTACTAGTTTAACATGTTTGACTCTTACATTCTCTTGAAACCCAAAGAAATGTGAACAACGAAAAATTGCAAATTTGACATTTTTTTGCAACCTTTTTTGTAAGTGCTTCAATCCAGTCAGAAAATCCTTGAAAAAATACACAACATATTCATCGGTTCAAAGAATAATATTATGCTACTTAATTTGTCAGATAAAGGTTCAACTTGAAGGTGACCCAGCTATTTCAATCCATTAGCACAAGAGCACAGACTCAAGCGAGTGCACCATCAGAAATACATAAAATGGTCCCTTGGCCCAGTTGGTTAAGGCGTGGTGCTAATAACGCCAAGATCAGCAGTTCGATCCTGCTAGGGACCATTTAATACAGGGCGTGTGGCGTAGTTGGTAGCGCGTTCGCTTAGCATGCGAAAGGTCTCCGGTT